>VZTF01005935.1:555073-648966 GCA_013397755.1 Cnemophilus loriae
TGACCGGGCTCGCACCGCCGCGCCCCCCGCCCCGCATCTCTCCCGGCGCGGGCGGGGAGCGGCGCACGGAGCACCCCCCTCCCGGCTCCCACTGCCGCCCGCTGCCACATCACCACGGCGCTCGGCCGCTTCTTCGTCCCCTCTCCTGTGCCCCCGCACGCCCACCTGCCCACCGGCGCACCGCCCGCCCGCTCACCCAGCTCGGCACCCTGTTGCTCAGCTTGACTTTCTTGCACTGGCTCTCGGGCAGCTCCATGGCCGCGGGGGCAGCGAGAAGAGGAGGAAGAGGAGGAGGACGCGCCTTCCCGACTGATGCTCTACGCGGATGAAGCCGCTGCTGCCGAGGAGCTGTGCCGTCTGCGCACTCCCGCGACTCGGCCAAAGGTGGTGCAGGGAGGAGCCGTGGCCCGGCGGCCGGAGGGAGGGACGGAGGGAGGGACGGAGGGAAGCAGGGAGGCGGCGAGGGGAGAGGGAGCCACGGCAGCCCCGCCACGCGCCTGCGCCGCGCCGTGACGTGACGTGCGCGGGACGGCGGTGGCTGCCACTTCCGCTGCCGCCGCCTCTGCTGGTGTCCGTGTCCCTGTCCCTATCCTTGCCCTTACCTATGCCCCTGTTCATATCCGTGTCTCTGCCACCCCCCGCGGACCGGCCCTGCGCCCACAAACGCAGCTCGCTTCATTCAAGAGGACACAGTCCTGAGTTATGACGAGAGGAGATAGCCTGAAGCTGCGCCAGGGGAGGTGTAGGTTGGACATTAGGAGGAATTTCTTCACAGAAAGGGTGATGAGACACTGGAATGGGCTGCCCAGGGAGGGGATGGAGTCACCGTCCCTAGAGGTGTTTAAGGGAACACTGGATGTGGCACTTGGTGCCATGGTCTGGTTGACAAGGTGGCGTTCGGTCCCAGGTTGGACTCGATGACCCCAGAGGTGTTTTCCAGCCTCATTGATGGTGTGCTTCCCACCCGCTCGGCACGACGACGTTCCGCTCGGCCGGCATAGCAGAGATGTTCTCTCTTGAGTGTGTCCTCCCCACCTTCTCCACTTAATGCGCAGAGGAGAGGCTGCTACGCCCGTCAGGAAAAGCTGGGGTCGGGGGAATGTGCGAAGTGGCTGTCGCATTATTCCGTGACAAAAAATTTCTCCAACAAACAAGCTCATCCCATGCTGTGCTCTAGGAAATGACTCTTACTGTGGATTTAGAACTAGAAGTTCTTGGGTTCTTATTTGCAGAACGGAACTGCTGTAGCAGCTGGGTGCTAATCTTAAGGTGGAGACGATGCCATGCTAACGGGAGTGGCATTTACTGTATAAATATTAGTCCATTTGTAATAGTTCAAGAAAGGAAGTACTTGAGCACTTAAGTGTCATAGGTGGAAATGGTGCTGTAATCACAGGAGTTGCATTTACTGCAAAAACATTAGGCTATTCAAAGTCTGGAGCGTGTTTGTTCACTGACAGTTTAAATAAGAAATAGAAAGGCCCTCTTTATAGATCAATGTTTACTCTTGCTATATGAGAAAGACATCCTTCCAGGGAAACTAATGTGTTGGCTTAAAAGCAGGTATGAATATTCTGATTAAAAGCTTAAAATCCTTATGCAAAGTAGATAATGTCTCTGAAATTGAGAAAAATAGTTAGAAATGCTCTCAGCCAATGTGGAGGTCTGATGGAATTAATACAACATAACTAAGAGATTCAAAAATTGCAGTTATTTATTTAGGCTTGACTTGAATGTTATACCACGTTGCCCTGCAAGTAACTGTTCAACAGACGGTCCCCTGGCTGTATTCTGATCATGACAAACAGTGACAGAGCCAGGGCAAAATCTCCCGTGCAATGCTCTCTCAAGCATGGAAAGAGAACCAGCAGACTGCCATGGAACAGTGAGCTGAGAGCTTCCCCCTCTTGACTATTCAGTTATGTCTAGGGTGTGCTTGGCTAGTGTGCTTTGCACAACATTGTTTTACATGGCTTAAGCGTAATTCTCAGCGTTATTTGTGGTCACATTCTTTTTTAAATTCTGCTGTTATTTTATTCTGATTGTACTGATATAGATTGGTACTGTTCATTCTGCACTCTGAGAGACAATAGTGGGAAAACAGTAGTTTGCAAGAGTTGTAAGTTAAATCCAAAAACAAAGGCAGCCCACTTAACTATGCAGCAGTGATTTCTTACAGATCCGTTTGGCTCCCCTCTAATATTCGTACACTGGCTGGGAGCAAAACACTTAGGATTTTTTAAAATGGTCTGCATAGGAGTTTAGCCTTGGTCAGCTGTTTGACAGCAAAAAGTCCCATCACGTCTACCTACTTTCTAAAGAAATGTTGCATTCTGATTTGAAGGTTGAGAAAACAAGGCATTGAGCACTGGTGAAGTTTCAGGCAATGGTATTTACAGTTTGAAAAACCACAAGAGAAGAAAATGCAGCTGTATTGATCAGCATGTATGCACAATACTGCCCAAACAGACTGAAGGTGGGGAGCTGCATGATTCCTTCCAGAAACTGTTGAAGAAACCCTGATGAATGAACTATGTACAAGTGAAATGTGAAGTATATCTGCAAATATAGACACTAGTAGTCAGACAGATAACATAATCTTAGAGGTAATAAAAAACCACTTCTGCACAGGAAGTCCTAAAACAAATCACCTTTTATGATTACACTAACATTCTAAAATAATGTATACATATGTATGCATATATAGTGTAGTAAAACATTATAGAAAGGCACACACATGGATGAGGTGTATCACAAAATTGGTAAGTCTGGAACGGACCACTGGTGGGCTCATCTGGTCAAACCTCCCTGCTCAAGCAGGGAGCACATGGCACAGGATTGCATCTAGATGTTTCTTGAGTATGTCCAGTGAGGGAGACCCCACAACCTCCCTGGGCAACCTGGGAGTTCAGTGTTCATTCACCCACACAGAAAAGAAGTTATTCCTCATAGAATCAGAATCATAGAATCACAGAATGGCTTGGGTTAGAAGGAACCTTAAAGATAATCTACTTCCAAGCCCCCTGCCCATGGACAAGGACACCTTTCAGGGACCAAGCTGCTCATATTCAGGTGGAACTTCCTGTGCATCAGTTGCTGCCTGTCGCCTCGTGTCCTATTGCTTGACACCACTGAGAAGACCCTGGATCCATCCTCTAGGCACCCTCCCTCCAGATTCTTACAGACAGTGATGAGTTCCCCTCTGAGTCTTCTTGAGGCTGAACAGGCCCAGCTCCCTCAGCCTTTCCTCGTAAGAGATGCTCCAGTCCCCTCATCACCCTTGTGGCCCCCACTGACCTATTCCAGGAGCTCCATGTCTCTCTTGTGCTGAGGAGCCCAGAACTGGACACAGCACTCTAGATGTGCCTCACCAGGGCTGAGTAGAGGGAGAGGATCACCTCCGTTGACCTGCTGGCAATGATCTTCCTAATGCAATATATCCAACTTTTACATATTTTACAGAGGCAAATGTCACAAGCATAGTTCACATTTCATCAGTTCTTGTCAAAGCTGTTTCAGTAGAAATGTAAATATAATTTTATTGGACAGAAGTTTGACATATAAGTCCATCCAGTGCTGCCCACACATTTTGCTTCTTTAACTTCTTAACCTGAAACTATTAAAGACGGAAATGCGAAGAGCTTTCTTTAAACATAGGAAGCAAATATATGTTCATTTATACAAAGATTTGGGGAATGAATTCTTTGCCTTTGAATTCTCTGTAAGGTAATGTATGAGTTCTGCAGGGATATTAAGGGGTAAGTTCCAATTCTGCTTTCCTGAAATCTTTCATGATGGATTGATTTTGATATCCAAGTCAGGTGTTTTCTGAACTTCAAAAGCAAATTTCTGTGGGAGCCCTTAGTGAAATTCAGGTCAACATGAATTGCTGCTATTTCTTAATCTGCATCCAAGCTGAATTCAAAAACTGTTCTCATGACAGTGCTCTTGCAACCCCTCTCTATGGAGCTAATAGAGCTGGCTATGGAGCTAAGGCTGTGCCCTTGCTAAATTTTAAATTCTGCTTGGAGAATAAAGGCAGAATTGAGCTAAAAGATCATGAGCTAAATTTTTGGCTAGTCTGAACCCCTAAAAAGAAGACCTACTCAACCTCTGAAAGAACCACCAGGATTTAGTATCCCTGAGTTGATTTTAGTGCTGAATACTTCTGTCAAAGACCTACTCTGTAAAATGACAATGGCAAATTTAGATTTAATGTCTTGCAGGAGCAACAAAACGAAAATATGCACTAATTTTGGGCTTAGCTTCAAAAAGGGAAATTACATAAAAATGGAGTTATTTGTTAAAAAGGAAGTACTAGAATCTTCATAGCCAGCACAGGGACTAGTTAAAGAAACTATGTTGGATTCTGATATGAAGGTTGGGAAAAAACAGTCTTTGAGCACAGATGAAGTTTTAGGCAAAGCACTCTACAGCCACATAATACCCCTGAAGAAGGACTCTCAGCCCAGAGCAAATTGTACATACGGACACACTGACCAGACCAATTCAGGGAAATCCTTTCAATTCTACATAGGGATAGTTACATTAGAAAATAATTTTCTGCTGAGTTAGCTTTTGCATAGCCAATTATACTACCTAATACAATCAATCCCAAACATATAGTAAGAGTCCCAATGTGTATTATTTAAAATTACTGAGCAGAGAGACACAGGGTACCGTACAGTTTCAATCTCCAGTAAAATCTGAGCAACTGATCATATTAGGAACAAGACAAGAAGATTTCTTCTTAGGTTGTATTCCAAAGAAATGTGCAGATTTTTGGTGGAAAAATCAGCATTTCAGAGAAAAAATATTTAATTATAAGATTAAAAAAAATTTTGTCTGATATTTACTTTTTACTATTGTGTTTCACCAAACAACAGAGATAAATCAAGATGTTTCAACAGAGATAAATCAAGCTTTAGATGTTCAAAAATATTGGATATTAGGAAAAAAATTCTTCACCGAAAGGCTGCTCAGGCATTGTAACAAGCTGCTCAGACACGTGGTGGAATCACCATCTCTGGAAGTGTTCAAATAACACGGAGATGTGGCACTTAGCAACATGGTTTAGTAATGCTAAATGGCATGGCAGTGTTGGGTTAACAATTGGACTTGATGACCTTACAGGTCAATTCTTCAGGAATTCTGTGATTCTATAAGATTATTTTGAGTAGCTTCTAGACATCAATTCTAACAGAAAAAGAAGGTCTGAATTAGACTTGACTACAGAGAGACATTGTATTCTCTAATACTTTGGTTTAATGGTTAAAGACTGACCATCTATTTGTATATGACTGATATACAAGCCCAAAGTGCCTTAGCTATAAATATTACCTTTAAGATGCATGTCCTCTTATTTCTAGGAAGGAAAAAAGTATTAATGAAGCATTCTCTAGAATCCACCTACTGTTGTCACTTACAATAAAATGAATGAGAAATGAGGAGAAATTCCTTTAATACTGGAATTGCTCCTCTGGTAAGCATTCTGATGAAATTGTGATGACATCTCATGCTCATGTACAGATCTATTCTCTTTTCTTCCTTGCAAAATACCCAGACCAGTACAACTAACGTAGCCACACAGGCTGTCCGCAGTTTTGCTCTTCTTTTCTTTTTTTTGAGGGGAAAAAAATCTTCAGCTTAGATTATGCAGCCTACATAGAAAAGGCTCATCACTGTTTTGTCAGCATAGTTTCCAAACTTTATTTCTCACATAAATCATTCTTCTTGTGACACTACTCTAGTAAGCAAGAATTTCAGAATGCCTTTTAAACGGATTAAACATTTTGTTCAAGTTCCCCTCAAGTATCTCTCAATACTGGAAGTAGGGCTATGAAGCAATCTCTAAAGGCTTTTAACCATAAATTCCTTATTCACTGGTCTGCTGGAGGTGCTGTTCTTCCTCTGTTACTGGGTTTGTGTAGTGAAAAAGATGACTATCAAAAGCTACCTGAGATTAACAAAATTATCATGTGGATACTTCACCTGCAATGCAGCTTGGGTTGCAGATGATATGCTTGTTTACATACAAAATAAAATATAAGAAGTCCTGTATAACACCCATAGTTGAGAAAGATAGGAATAGAGGGGATATTTCTCAGAACCTATTTTCTGTCTTTAGCAAAAGCTTTTGATAGATTCTTTAATATCTGGACTGATATGCATGTCCAGCAGAACGATCTAGCCCAACTGTTTAAAGAAGCCACAGAAAGATCAGCAGAAATGCTGATAAAACCCCTGAGTGATGAGAATACCATTTGTTTTCTGACACACTGCTGAATGTCTAACTCAGACTTCTTTTCATGCCCCACAATACTAAGGATTAGAGCTCTCTTCCCAATTATATTGCAAGTATTACATCTGCTGAGTTAGCTCTTTAGACAGATACACTCACTCCGTGTGCCATCTGTGTTCAGAGTGAAGTGGTCTACTTTGGCCAGCAGTGAGAGATGATGGTTGGTGCCCCTTTTCAGGTAATACAATGATGTTATGAGAAGCTGAACAGAGGTTATCAAGCTAACAGAATACACTCAAGGCTGTGTTGGACAACAGAAGTGTGTCTCTAAAAAATTTCAAAGAAGTTGAGGGAGATTTCAAAGACTGAGGGAGGTACCAGCTAACAAAGAGAAAACAGTAAGGGGCAATGTAGGTGCTAGAACTCTGGCTTAAAACTCCTGCAGAGTTCCTACGGCTCACATTAGAAAGTGAAATAAAATATAATTTTAACAGTGCCAGAGCTAGAGAAAAATTTCATAGCGCACAGTTTTGAAAAAAAGTGATTTCTCATGTTCTATATTTTGCAAAAAATGCACATCTCCTCTATCATGTTCCAAGCTGGCATGTCAACTGCTGTAAAAGCTGTGATGGTGGCCACTAGAGGTCATTCAATGAATAAGAAATAATTCAGGCTTTCTGTTGGGTGATTTTCTTACTTGGGGTTTATTTGTTTTATTTTGTTCTTTGTCATTAATAACATAAAGAATTAACTTTACAAGAGAGCTAAGTACTGCATTTCTAGAGATAACTCACTATCCGTGTGCTCCGTAGGTACGCAGGGATTTTAGGTAGCCGTATGTCACTGCTGACATTTTCACAAGTACTATTGAACTTGACTAGGAACTAGACATACACCTAGAAACCTGAATACTTTGCTGTGTGCTTCTCTGTGTATTTAGGTAATTAACACCCAAAAAATCCTAATTCCAGTGTTCAAAACTTCAGAAATATTTATCTGTATGACAGATGTCTTTTTTCCATATGACTTTGTCTATTTTGAATTTAGGTACTATATAGTCATCCTGTCTTTGGCAGATACAAGTAAGGATAAGGGTATTGTTTATTTAAACATCAGGAGTAAAACTGATAAACTCTAGACAGAGGGACCTCTAGTGAAGCAGAACTAAAGAAAGGATAACTTTGAAGGCGTTTTCTCTCTCTATTCTTATGAAAGCCTTTGTTCAACATTTAAAGAAAACTACTTTTTTTTTCGTTTCTTTTTCCATGTCTGCTCATGACATTAGGTGGGAGGAAAAAGTTTTGTGGCAAATCTGTCAATAAGCTAAATCTGGTGGGATCTCTGAAGTAGGAATGGAACAGAAGAAGGTTATCAGGCAGGAAGATCAGAAGATGCTTAGGGAAGACAACTAGGAGAAGGATGAGCAGTTACACCTCCTGTCAGATGAGCAAAAGATGAAGAAGTTATATGCAACAGTTCTTATCCTAAAGCCAAAGAAGGATCAGCACTTTTTAGCTATGATGCTAGTAGGAGACACAAGCTGAGAATGAAAGTGAATGTGAACTATCAGTTTGTTTTCTTAGGGATGAGAGCATACAGAGGGCTTTCCATCTTGTCAACAGTGTCAGGACATAATGTCCCTAGGGCTGTTTTTGCCAAATCACAACTGCTGAAAAGGAAGTTCCTTCCAAGAGTAGATGGTTTTCAATTTAAGTAAATGTATTGTATGTAAATATTTGCAAAGTAATTTCTAATGTCACTCTATTATTGAATTGCATTCTCACCAGCTAGAAGAATTCCACCACTTTGTTTCTACTCATTTCATACATCATTTAACTTAATGATAGTTTTTGTCATTAGGATTCAAACAAATTTTCTTTAATGAGGAAGACTCTTTCTGAGAAATATTTGTCGTACAATTTCTTCTTCACTCATTTGATTTGTTACAAGTGGAAAGTGAACTATTGGAGTGCTTTTCAATAGTTTATTGCTTTCAACATGTAAATCCACCTTCTAAGAATAACATGTTTAGGACAAAAAATATATATCTCATCTTGAAAAGACCTTTGGACTTCTAACTAGAGGACTGTATCATATGAACACCCACCTTTTGGAAAGAGCTGCAGGAGCCTCACTATCTGATTGTCAATGCAACCATGGCACATCTTGAGAATCTAACTGATGTTTACCCCAGGAATTATTTCTTCTAAAGAAATTTTCAGAAAGGTTGCTTTAGTTGGCTTTAGCAGTTTTGAAAAAAATACATTTTAAATAGATTCATATTAATTTATATATTTATTTATTAAATATATTAATATTAATAATTTATTAATTAATATATTAAAAATACATTTAACATAAATTTAAAGTTCTGGGTTTTTTTTCTAAATGGAGTTAGCAAGTTCCAAGATAATTTTTAAGTAGTATGTTGCCCGCAGCAACTTGAAAAGATGGGAAAAACATTCTGTATGAAAGTGTTAAAAGTGTTGTACTGGTGGATACTGTAAGATAGGTTGGTGATTTGCCACAGAACTGTTAACTTTGAAAGGTAGCTTTGTATGAATCACCACTGAAAAAGTGAAACATTGAAGGTTTCCAGAAAAGAATGGTCTGCTTGTTAGAAAACAAGACTAGGATCATGAAATGTGTACTGGGAGGGAAAAAGTAATTTATACATTATACTTCCACTGTTTGTTGTTCAGTATCAGACTTGATGATGTAAGTTTTGGAGAACTACACAGAACTACTAAAGCCATGTAGATGCCAAACATTCTTGAAAAATGAATGCTTTAAATAGGTCTGCAAAATTATTACATGACTAATGTTTTTTGGCTTGTCATTCTGTGTTTCAATTTCTCTTTCTGTAACATATGAATAATCATTCTTTTTACTGTAGATACTGAAGTTGAGGAAAATGCTTTGAAACCAAAGACTTCTTATACACCCAAAATATCACTATGTCATATACATTCAATAAAGTTATTCTGCCATGGTGGCATTTACTAGTACAGAATTATAAAATGTATTTTGGTGGAGAACACCCAAGGGCCAAAGTTACCAGAGATTCAAAACACATTTCTAATTCAGTTCAAAAGGTGCTTAAATACAGTAACTCAAGAGCAGGGAAAACCCTTCTCTAACCTAAAATATTTAATTAAACTACAGACATTTTCCTAAAAGCTAAAAATATTGAATTATTTGTCAGATGTGCAACTCTGAAGCAAATTTAACTGAAATACTTTCTTTGAGTCATCTCTAAGGAACTTAGAATTCATGTTTTCCCAGAATAACTGCTTCAGTCCCCAATGGGATACATAATCAACCAGAGTTTGGAGCAGAGTTGCTGCATGTTGTCTTGGTGACACCTCAGCCCTAGAGCTGGTCTCTTCCTGTGTCCCCTCTTCTGGTTAAAGGTGGCAGCAGCAGCAGTTGGTTGGCTGGTTTGTTAACTAAGAGCTTACTTGGTTCCCAAGGAGCAGTTTCTCACCTCGGTGCCTTGGGCAGGTGCTTGTCTCAGCCTGACTTTACTGTGGCTTTGGTCAGAGCGACAAAGGGAACAGCTTGTGAAGTGCTTGTACTTGGATCTCGCACTGCCTCGAGCTGAACAGATGATTAGTGCACTTAATCAAATCAAAAGGAGCTGAAGGTTTTAGCCCTTTTAAAGAGGCTTTCAGCCCAGTAGCTAACAGGATCAGTCTCTAAATGCTACAGTAATAATTTATTTCCTTTTATTCCTTTTGATGTCCAAGAACAATACTCTTTGCTCTGCTGACCTGCAAAATTGAAATAGAAGAAAAATAACAAGAAAGTGCTGACAGTTTAACTGTTCTTTTCTGTGGGCACAACCAGTTTTGGTTAGACCCATTCGTCTGGTCATCTTGACTTGTCTCTGACTCCTTAAAAACTCTCTCTTGTGACTATAGACAATGTAAAAAATTTGTAGAAATAGTTTTATAAAGGTCTTGGAAACAGAGACCTTTCAAACCTTCTCAACTTTAAAAACTCATTGGAGTAATCTTCTGAGTCACTAGTACTCCCTAACTGTAGAGCTAAATAAGATGTCAAGGGACACCCATGGAAAAAGATCTCAGATTATTGTTACTGTCTGAAAAAGACTGCAATATCTTGGGCAAACTCTTCAACGAGTAGACCAGATGGGATTGCATCCAGAATCTGACATTTCATTCATCAACAGCAGCTAATGGTTCCAGGCTAGTACCTGTCTGTTCAGAAAAGCTTAAATTCTGAATTGAAGGAAGAAATCCTGAAAAAATATAATACCAAGAATGATGCCTTGGAGGCATTCAGAACAGGATATACTGAGGCAGAAGAATAAAAAGAGGTCCTTTCATTATCATGTAAAGAATGGAAGGAAAAGGAGGCAAAAAATTAGGAGAGAAGATATATACCTGGCAGGAAAGTTTTTCTGAAACTTCAGTCTGTAAAATGTCTCAGTAAAAATGAATCATTACTTCATAAGCACTGTAATCATGTGTCCTTATCATGAATCTTTCTTGTAATATCTTTCTGCCTTACACAGTTCTAATCATATCAAGCTTCCTCCCAATGTCAAATGGTTCATTTAATATAGAATCCAATCAGATAAGTTGGATGACTGTTAAAAATTGTTATGAATATACTGAATATACCGTCTCTATGTGGAATACATTTGTACTCGTGTACCTGTTATAAGGATTAGAGTAATCTGATTATGAACTGTGTTATCTCAAACTTAAAACATTGATTGCAAGCCCATATGTCATTTTTATACCTGTGTTTTGAAGCAGAATTCCAAGGACAGTTGGCCTAAGATTGTAACATTTTAACTATTATCTTTTATACAAAGAGATACTTGTTTTAGAATGCACCCTTTCTTGTCTGCAGCAGGAGAAAAGGATGGGGTATTTAAGCTACAAATTACCTGGTTGCCTAAGGTGATGACTAAGATAAAGAAGACTTTTGGAAGATGGCTGAGAACCTAAAGAATATTAAGAACTAACCTACAACGTCATTTTCACCCAAAGCAGGTAGAGGAATTGCAGAAAGAAGTCCTCTCACTTTGAACAGACAGACTTCTAATAATTTGAAATTAAAAAGTGAATTGCATTTAGATACTGGTTTTTAACCAATAAATCTGCTACCTTGTAAGTAATAAGAGTTCATATTTTAGTTCTTTTGCGGCTCACTAAATCTTTGCCTTCACATCTATGTATGCCCAAAGAACTGAAACAGCCCCAAATGTCAATTCCCTCTTGAAAGTGTGCTTAAACAAAAAAACAAAAACAAAAACAAAAAACCCAAACAAACAAAAAAAACCCAAAAAACCAAAAAAAAGCCTGAGAGCCAGCAACAGGCACGGGAGTCAGACTGTTGAACTGTATGTTCAGTTTCAGAGGGGAGCACTAAAGTTTGTACCTCACAATACAGACACAAATGAAGCACCTGGACTCTCTTCAGACTCCAGAAGCTTAACACATACCAGGCCCAGTGGACAAGGAGCAACAGACCAATCTGGTAAGTGTCCAAGGGACAGACTGACCTGGTTTGTGGCAGCATGAACTCGTGTGTTACATTGTGTTTCATTTGGTCATGACAGGTGAGCCTGTAGTTTGTTGGACATTCCTAAATCTTTATAAAGGTTATGTCTGTATATGGCCTTTGAAATCCACGGTTTAATATGTATTCTTTTACGAGTTAATTTCCACAAAGGACTCCGGTAATGTTCAACAGTACGCCTAATAGTAATTAGAGAAATCTTACGAGATTTATTTATTTATTGTGATGAATAATTTATCATATTAACGTTATTACCCAGAGTTGGCTTTAATGATATAAAATACAGTCATGAAGGAAAAAGAATGTTTCAACAGTGTGCTTTTGTTCTCTAGAAAATTGTGCTGCAGAACAATTTTTCAAGATGTTACAGGAGAATGAAAAATAAAGCTCACAGTAATTTGAAAAAAAAGAGAGCATTTGAATAGGAGGAATATTTGAACAGTAAGCAAAATGGAAGAAGTTAAATAAGTAGAAAACAAAGAAAGCTTTGAATTTGTAAAGCAAGGTGTACCTCTGGCAGAGTCATATCTGTATTCATATCCAGATTTTCCTTTAAACAAAGCCTCCCATCTTGTTAGTCTGTAACTAAAAGCAGATGATCAATATTAAATTACTTGAAATGCAGGCATTCATATACAGTCATCCTTTCAAGAAAATTGTTCTTCCTGAGCTAATTTTAGTGACAAACATCAGTGCTCCATAAACATCATCTCAACATTTCCAGTGTTTACATATTCACTGATGATTAAGCACCATTGTTGTTTTGACTAGGAAAAATGGTTACATCGAGGTTTAGTTTGCCACATGTAAACACCATCTATATATCTCAATTGGCAGTTAATAGAGTGCTACCCAAATTCAATCTACTGTACAGAGTGGCAGAAGCATGAGGATTAGTTGGTTAGGTTCTAAGCCAAAAGGCTTCTACATAGAGTTTTGATTTCAATAACTTGCCTGAATAATTACACCATGAGGTAAAGCGGCTTTAAAACCTTTCTCTGTAGGAACTGGTCAGCAGAGCAGAGTGGAGAGCAGGATCTTACTAGAACAAGGTGGACTATTGCCACAGGACTGTTTTATGCATATTTCAACAAACTGCTTTTTTTTTTTTGAGCTGGCGGGGGGGAAGGTTTGAAGAATTCTGTCATAGAAAGGTAACCTGCAATGATCAGGGGAGGGATCATGACAAGAAATACACATTTCTTGTTTATGTTGCTGTATATGATTTCAATCTCCTCCAATTAAGCAAAAATACAGCTCGGACAGAGGTGAAGTTCCTTTTAACTGACTCATTCTAATTTTGCTTAATAAGCTTTTCTTTATCCTCTAGAGCATCTTTACTGCTTTTTAAAAATTGTTTTATTTAAGAATAGTATCTTCCCAGCAAACTCATTAGACTTAGTTTTAACTCACATTGATTTTAGTTGCTTAGCTTGGTAAAGTTGTTGCTTGACTTCATCCAGAACATGATTTCAAAGCTGCACATGAACAGCTGGCTACCTGCTGTGGGGGAGGCTCCATTTGATCCTTAGCCTTTGTGCATAGTCCCTTTGATCTGATTAAGCTGACCTGTACCATAAAATTAATTCATTTCTTGCTGCCACTCAACATTCACCTTGCCTAATCTGCCTGGAACCATCTCCATTCAGTTGCATTCTAAATATTTGTCTATACATAGAGCTTTTCAATAGAGTTAGAGTGACCAGTCTGCACTGTGGGGAGACAGGATTTACCAGCAGAAGTTTTTGTTTCTGAGTCTGGTTTACATACTGGCTGTTCTGTTCTGACTTTTTTTCTGTTTTGGATTGGTAGAGCTAAAAATGAATGAGGAGGCCTTTGTGGAACCTGTCATTATGGCACTCAGTGAAAATTGCACCAGATGAAAGCCTAGAGCAACTATTATGGGAAACCACATGAGAACTACTCCGTGTATATTTACACAGCAGCCTATAAAATTTTATTCAGATCTGAAATATGAGTATGACCTTCATAATATTCCTGTATAATTTAAAAACATAGAAGTACAGTTTAATGTATCTTTTTTAGCTCAGAGAACACATTCTTCTCAGAGAATTTTTTAGATTTCTTGGGAAATTTCCCAGAGTTATGACTAAGGAGGTATGGGTTAACCTGTCAAAAACAGAAGACAATAAAGGAAAAGCAAAGATAAGCAACTTACACACCTGTCTTTAAACAGTCCCTGTGTGTGTGTATATCAGGGAAGTGTAGAACCTGAACTTTGCACTAAACCAAACTATAAAACCAGTCATTTCTTCTCTACAGACACTGTGTCATGAGACGGCTCAAACCACAAGTTTGGCTGACAAATCTTTCATAAAGAAGAATAATTTGTTCAACATGTAGAACACAAACTTCTCACAGACTTTCCCCTGCACTTTAAACAATGCAAGCTTTTCAGGTTATGTACTCTGAAAAACGTAGCTGAGATCCAGCAGGTGGTTTTCCATGGCCTCACACCACATAAGATTCACAGCTCAAAGAACAAAAAGAGCAAGCATCTTGTACCAAGATGACACAGTGATGTATCTTCTGACTGAAGTAAAACATGAGATCAACGGTCTCCATACAATGTAACTCACACCCCCTCCACAATCCATGCTTGTCAGAGTCTATACAGTTTGGCAGATTTGGATAATGTCCTTTACTCTCCACTTCAGCCTCATCTAAGAGTATAATTTTCAGGCCACTGGCTTGAAAGGCTCTGTTGTAGACCTGACATTTATAGCAACTCACATGATATATCTATACAAGCCAGTCCCCTCTTCAGAATCTGTAATCTCTCACTTCAGAGCTCATATTTGAAGCCCTTGATTCACTGTGATTTAAAATGAAACTTTGAAGCAAACTGCATTCTTTGGCAATGAGGAAACCCACAGGCTTTGGGCCCTTTTGATCTATCTGTCTGGTGCCTCGCAAAGCAGAGGCTTTCCTCCATCTTAATAGCTATGTCCCTGAAATAGCAGACACGGCTCACACTGACCTCCTATTTACGTTTCAGGACATTAACCAGAGAAACCAACCATCAGGAGACATGGTGTTCGAAGCTGTAGAATAAGCTACTGCATCTCCTTGAATATATTGTTAAGAAAGGAAGGCACCAGGCCAGGAGAGCTTCCTTTTCAGGTTCTCTGGCTTCAGGAGAGACAGCTCCGGATCTGTGGCTAAGGCTTAGTACTAATAGTGTTAACAGAGTAAGACAGACAAATATATGGGAGAGTCAGAACCTAGTAGAAAATACTAAGGCCTTCCATATTACCAGATAATCATCAAGATTTAAATGCATGATTTTTAGAAATTCTAACTTGAAGTGCTTTCATTACTAAGCAAAAATCAAATTTCTCTGGAGTCATCAACAGGAATGCTAAATGGCATCATTTACAGTGGATATCACAAAGAAAAATCCAGTTCTCTACACAAGGAGCAGGTGTTCAGATTCCTTCTGGAAAATTTTGCAGTTCTCCTTTTTCATTCTTTTCTACAGGAAAAGGCAAACAATGAAATTATTGTTTCATCCTAGAATGGCATGTTTATATAAGTTTGAGATATATGTTGTAAGAATCTAAATGAAAAGTTTTACTGTTCACATTAAAATAAAGGATATAAGAATGGCAGTTTCAGATGTCTGAGCCCTGCAGTTGTCTGTCATCACAGAAAGATTTAATTTTAAATATCTGCTATGGAATAAGATTTGTACCATATGTACTATAGCTGGTGAGAATACCCTGAGCTTCATTTCTGCTTGTGCTCTTTGGAAATTCTGACAACATTCTCCAGAATTCTGGTCAGTCAGAACACTGCACATCTTTCCTGTTTGGGTGTAGATACAGGAAAAAATATCACATGTTAATTAGGAAAAATATTTGAGAAGGTTAAGATAAAATAAACAACTGGAAAAAGTATTACTTTTTAAGAACATGGCATATGATAGTGAAGAGTGATTCAGACCAAACTGATTAATAATTGTTATGGTAAGTCACAGTGACTTCTAGAAACAAAGACAAGGAAAAACAGGCATTTCAGCAATTAATTTAAGTGAGATACAGTTACAGCAAAGCTCCTCCTTCTAGTCCCCAGTTTAGATACAATGATGAATTTGCTGACTATTAGGCACACAGCCAAGTGAGTTCTGTATAGTTGTTGCTTCAGGCACCCCAGTTCTGCTCCTAATAGCACATTACTCTTCACCAAGCTTAATTTTGTAAGGACAACATTTTTTAAAAATCTGTTCCTTTGCCTGAAATGGTGAACTGAAAAGCAGAGGGTTAGCTAAGTGAATGAGGCAAGTATTATATCATATTACTAAAGATTAGCAAAAGGAGTATGGAAGAGGAGAGGAAGTAACTAAATAAACTACAACCCTATTAAGATTACTTTAGTAGTATGAAAGGTTTAAAAACACACAGCATGAGAAAGAACAATTAACACATCTATGTAAATGGAAATTTGAAACAGTGAAGGATAAAAAATCATTTAATGTCAAACAGACTATGAGAGCTCTACCTAGTGTCCTTTTACCAGATAAAAACAATTCCTTCTTTTTCCAGTTCACTTTATTAAACCATTTATACGTTAGACCATCAAAAATTAGCCCACAATGGGAGAAAGCCTTCACTGTGAGAGAAGATAGGAATTTAGAGGAAGGAAATTAACTGAAATCAGATCAAAATTTCAGAGAAAACCACAAATTCCTCAGTGTTGGACCGATTGTACTATCTTCACAAATACAAAGATTCAATCTATTGTGTTGAAAGTGCATGTTTGGAGGAAAGTTACCAGCAGAATTTTCTAGGATTAGCTTGGAGACTAAAAATAGCAGATAGTATCATGGCTAATTTTGGTACAGCGTAAGTGTGTGCTTATGACATTTTCTGATGACAAAGTCTGGAGGCAGTGTCGAACTAGAAAAGGCTTGGAATATCATACAGGTCATTAAACTTCAGTTACTGGAAGGAGATGAGGTTAGTGTGTACAAAGTGCACAGTTGCAGACCTGGAATTAAAAACAGGAATTTTCTATTACCAGATCATAGTTCATAGTTTAGAAAAGATAATTAGGTTAAAAACCTAGTATATAAATCTGTTGCAGCAAAACTATATACTACCAGGGAGATGAAGCTATAAAACCCTCCCCTAAGAAGGATTTGTCTTATTTAGTTTATTATCTTATTTCATTTAGCTTCTTACCTTAATTTCATTACATTATTTAGGTTATTTAATGAAAATCTGTGAAAATGTTTGTTATTTCTGTCCAGTTTTACTGGGGATAAAGGAGGATAAGAGTAACACTAAAAGGAATGATACTTGAAGTAGAACTTTGTCACAGCATTAAATCACTTGAGAAAATTGCCATGAAAATTCATCATGGAGATTCAAAAAGTTTTCAACTGTTTGGGACATAAAGTGCTGCAACAGCTTCCCAATAGGAGTATGGGGGCAAAAACCCCAAACCAGTTTTAAGATTAAAGCTTGGTAAATTTAAAAATTGATTATATAACCTGTTTAACTGCTGCAGAGAGGAGCTAGGCTCCATCGTCCATAAAATCTTTTCTGATCCTGTGTTCTGTTTAGAAATAAAGCAGATGAGAAGGCATAAGCAATGAAGGAAGCACAAGGCAAAATGGACATTTCAGTCCAAACATAAATTGGAACAAAATTTAAATGAAATGTAGCTGTGATCTGATCACCTGGACCATTACCTGGCAAAAAGGCAAACTCTCTTAACTTGGAATTCTGGAAAACATCGCTATTCTGTTTCTTTTACAGTATACCCTGCTGCTCTTCCAGCTACAGATCTGGGATGTTTCCAAAGCTGCTAAGGGAGATCATTTTTTGTCTTCTCTTAGCAGTTCTACTTTTGTGTCAGTTATAGCAAATGAGGGCCTGTTTTCACTATACTGATAGTCCAGAGCCAAAACCTCTCTTGGTAAGGCTCCTGTATACCTCGAACTCCCCCAGTTTGTTCCCCAGGGATATTCCCTATGTAGCAACAGTTTTCAAGTCCTAGACGAAGAGTGTTTGCCAGCATGGAGAGGCGATGCTGTAATTTATGTACCCATGACACCTCTCCATAGCTGCACAAGTCTGAAGGTTTTGTTTGCCCTAAAGCTTTGCCTGTTTTTGCCAAGAAGTGCAGTTAGTCCAATAAAAAACAATTCTCTTTATAAACCTTGCCTTGAGCATTGAGTAAACAACAGGGCAAAGTCGAGACCTAAATGCAGTTCTCAAATACCCCTTTTTTACGACAGAAGCAATTTTCAGGTAACTCCTAGCCAATTTTTCACCCTCGGCCTTGGGCTCTGCATTTCGGTGCCCTTATTTGCCTCGGTGCTCGTCGCTGGCTGTCGCCAGCTGGCACAGTTGCGCTGCCAGTTGCACTGGATTCATCCCCTTGCAACAGCCATGCCCTCACAGGAGTGACTTCCCCTCGGACGTCCTTTCCTCCTGTCTCCCCAGTCCAAGATACGCAGAACTCGCTTGGGTCGGTGCCTGGGTCGGGCAGCGGCTCATAGGGGACAGCTCTGGCCGAGCTCGGGGCTCGGCGGCTTCCCCCGGCTCCGCTGCCGACCCGACCCCACTGCTCCTGGCCCCCCTTGGGCGGCCCCGCGGCGGCTGCTGGGCCAGGGCCGGGCAGAGGGGCCGGGGCACGGGCAGGGCCGCAGCCTCTGCCCAGCCCGGCCCGGCCCAGCCCGGGGCGCCGCCGGAGCCGGAGCCTCTGCCCAGCCCGGCCCGGCCCAACCCGGGGCACCGCCGGGGCCGCAGCCTCTGCCCAGCTCGGCCGGGGCACGGCCTGCGCCGCTGAACGAGAGTGAGTGGCGGTCCCAGCGCCTCAGGAAGGAGAACCTCACCCTTTCCCTCTTATCGCTAGTTAAACCCTCCAACTCAAAGCCAAGTTACTCGCTCTCCCCTCAAAAAATCAGCCAGTTTATCCATGACTCCTCTCTGTGTGTTCCTGCAACTTGTGCTTTTCCACAAAACTATTTCACTGCAAGGTCAGGGCTTGTAAACTCTTCGGGTGGTCCCCTCAGGCAGCCAAATGTGCAGGCTGCACGTTTATTTTAAGGAGAAATGGGAAAAGCATGTGATTACAAAGGATGCTCAAGCTGGCCTCTTTAATTTTGATTTCTTCCCACTTGAAGCTATAAATATAGCGGAAGATTACAAAGGGTTGTAAAGTAAATACCAAAAGACAACATTTACAATTTTCCACACAGCTACACCCTAAACCCATAATATAAGGAAATCTGGCCAAAACTTTGAAGTGCTATTATAGTTTGTTATATGACAAAACACTGGGATTTCTACGTATTTATTTAGCCTCCTGCCACTCCCTCACCAAGTTTTCAAATTCATTTGTTTGCTATATAGAAAAACAGTATTAAGTGGAATTGTATTTTCAAGTTATTTGGATTACAAAAACAGTAACCGAAAGCAAATTCATGCTAACAAGTATTTTTGACTTGTACTTGCATGATAAAATCAAAATATGCTTTTAATCTAATTTTGGTTTTGGTGGGGAGAAGGAAGCCTTTGATCTGATACACCTGTTTCATTTTCTCTTTTTTTCCTCACACTGAATGTTATTTCTATGACTCTAGCAAAAAAAACTTTTTAAAAAGTAATTTTGACCTCAGGTCCCATTAAATAAACAATTCAAAACACAAAAAAGACAGGGTAGTTGTACTTCTGGTCATTTGGGAGCACATTGAAGGCAGCAGTTGATACACATGATCTAATTTAACCAAATGATGTAATAAAGCAAAACTGAGGATTAGGAAGATTTCCTTTCCTTTCCCTATTTAAATTTGCTATGATCCAGACTGTAGCACGTCATGTCTTCCAAAACCAGATTCTAATATTGCAGCTGATAAAATTATATTTGCAGACCAGATTTCTGTTGTTGCTGTGTTAGGAATTTGTCAGGTTGCCTACTTCGTGTTTTAATCTGTTTTTTTCCACAGTGTATCTCATTTGCAGTTCTCTGTGATGTTCTCAACATAAGCAGAGTTGCACTCTTGGTTAAGATAAACATCCTATGTTTTGATTTCACTTTAGAGCATTATCAGCATATTTACCTTGATATGAGTTAAATCTCAGAGCTCTTCCAGTATACTTTGGTCTACTGAAGTTTATGGAAACACCTTAATGAATCTGAATTATCTCAGCAAGGTGCTGGCTAAAGGATGCTTATTTCTTATACAAATGTTAAACTTTTCCAGCAGGAGAGGACTTGATATTTACTGTGTAACACTTTTCTTCTTTGCTACATTTATAAGAAAGCTTTTTGGTTTATAACGGAAAGCTTGAGTAGAATCCACTGAAGTCATGTGTAGCTTGGCTGCTAAGGATTTGAGGAAAGCTAAAAGAAAACGTTTGTCTTAAACACTGGATTGCAGTGGTGTGTTCTTGGAACAAGAACAAAAATATTTTGCTATTAAATGAAAATATTTTTAATGACAGAAGAAACCACACTGAGTTTGTGATGCTTGTTTGAAGCCTTGTGACTACAGAAATGCACTAACAGGAAATTTCAAATGTTTCCATCAGAAGGTTACTATGAGTTGAATGGAATTCTTAGTGCAAATAATTCTACTGTGTTATATGACTTCTTCCTAATACTAGTAGAAGCTGTGTTGCTGCATTTCAAGCAGTTCTGACAATTGCTCTCTTGTCTCTGCAGGTAAAATGTGTACTATGAATCTAAAAATTACTAAAATCCTAGTGCAATGTGTATAGGTGTGTGGTAGCATTGATAGAGATGTCCTGCAGACATCCCCGTATGTAATGGGATTTTTTTTTAAAAGGAGGTACTTATATGCAAGCACACTGAAATTTCTTGTTTCTGCAATGGAGAGTTGCAGCTAGCAAAGAGCACACAAATTGTCTCTTCTGCAATTTTAGAAAAGAAAGGAATGATACTAAACCAGTTTAAACCACTATGACAACAGCAATTACTCAAATAATTTACTGAGATTATTCAGGAGCATAAGTGTGGGTACTTGTGAATGGGCCCTAGGATTTATCATACCCATCAGGAGTTCTCAACTCTCAGTTGCCAAGGAAGAGGGTAGAATTTTCCAATAGAATGGCTCTCCCTATACCATGTATATATTAAACTCAACACTGAATTAATGGAATTATGGCATGCTACTAATACTGTATATCAGATCACCACCTAAAATTATTGAGAATATTTGAACTTTAATAAATGTGGCAATGAAGATGAAACAAAGATGACTCTCTATGGAGCTCAAAGAAAGGCTTCAGGAACAATACTGTCCTTATGTCTTTCAATGTTCCTTATTATGTGCCTGAAGAAGGTATTTTTTGGAATGTAATACTCCTCCAAATACTGATTCTGCCTAAAAACTTCTCAACTTGGTAATTGGTCCAGCCAAAACACTATGTACATGCACGCTGAACCATTTTAAAAACAGTCAAGACAAATGTTCTGTGTTTAAGAACACCACTGACAGCAGTCCAGATCATAAGAGTCCCCTCTCAATACTAAAAATTGAGTGGGTGCTACAGACTGTGAGGAAAAAATAAGACTGAATTCAAAGTGATAGACTGTTTGCTACTGTTCACTAATTTCAGTGCCAGATTATTTTAATTTGAAGCTGTACCTCATTGCCTCTTTCAGGACAAAGAAAATAAACAACTTTTCTCTGTTCTTCAGAAAACCCCGATCTGTCTGATAGGGTAAGTTTCATCTCATTTAACATTGGTTTGGAATATATCAGAACTAAGCTAGTTTCCTGCTCTTCTGCTATAGTTATAAGAAAGAGAAGAGAAAATATTTATCTGAGATGCTTTTGAATGGCATGTGTTAATTTCAGTCTTTTTACATTGGGTAAAGAAAGCCTACATGACTTACAGTAAATACCAACATTTTCAAAAGGCAGACCAACCAAGATTAATTTCATAGTCTGCAACTTGGCTGCATCTCTTTCATATGAAGAGTAACAATTTTGGAATGCAGCTTTAATCCTTCAAGAGGTAGCTGCGTGAATGTCTGTCTGTATATATATAAATATTTAACAATAAATAACAAATATTTGATATATAAATATTTAAGAGTTTATAGTTAAGATTATGTAGAACCAGGCAATCCAAGGGAAGTTTGCAACAGAGCATTTAAGTCAAATAATAAACCATAACAATTTGAACAAGGTTGATCTATTTTTATCTTTATGAATGTGATCTATCTGAAGGCAAGTTACATAGGAATTTATGAAGTAACTGAAAAATAAGGGGCTTTGTATTGTAGTAATTAACATAAATTTTATTGGTCTCTTCCCTCCTTGCAGGTCTTTCCAGACATGCTTCCCTAAAATGGAGGGTGAGTAAACAGAGCACAGTTTGGTACAGAGTAGTGAACTGAAATCAAGCACTCTGTGTCCAGCATCCAATCTATTCACCAGTTCAACAGTGCAGCTTTAGTTATAGCAACATGAATTGTATTACGTTAAAGCAGTAGAAAGGGTTATGTTAGATCTGGAGCAATACATAACAGGAAAGTAAAAAAAAAAACAACAAACCACCAACAAAATGGAACAGTACAGATTTTACTTGCAGATTCTAAACACTGAACGTAGCACAAATACTATGTTCTGGTACTGTGTTCTACTATGTGCTACTCTCCGTAGCATAAATTGAAATCCTGAGAAGTTAATGGCTTTAAGACATCTTGAGAAACACCTTTAAATTCAGCTGGTTTTACAGCTTTATCATGTAATCCCTTTACCATTGTCTCAGAATAATATTGTTTTATAGGTAAGATTTTTTTAATATATTTAATTTAATCCTAATCCAATGTTTTACATGCTGTAGAAAGTGAACAGAAAAATTTGCATATTGGTACCTAAGGTCACAAACCTTGTAGAGATATGGAGAGATATCCGCAGAGTTTTAAAGAGAAACTCAAACTAGATTCAAATGAACTAGCTGAGCTGCTGGAAACAGCGTAGCCATGGCAGCAAGCAGTTCATGTCAGCTGTAAAAGCTGCCTGTAAAGGTAGGTAAATATTTGGACAACTTGCTGGCGCAGAATTCTTGTGCTACAACAGCTACACTACTTCAGCTATTTCATATGCCACTCAGGATGACCTCAGCTTAAGGAGACGGCATAGTTATACCTGCTGGCAGCTCAATGCCTTGAACAATAGGCTTAGAAGCACTCCTGAAAACAAAAACAAATTTAAAACTCTACCAGCTCTTTATGAGTATCTGTGTAGCAATCTCTTGGTCAAGAGAGACTAACAGATGCTTATTAGCTCAACTAGTGTTGAGCTGTCAGTACCTTTTCCCTTCCCAGTACTCAAGTATCCACCATTATAGAGGAAGTGATAACAATAATCAGTGTATTCAAATAATATTACCAGTTCTTGTATGTATATGTTTTCTATAAACAATGTGTTTACATATTCATTTAATCATTTACATGAGCACTTTAGAAACTTGTTTTTGTTTCTGCACTGTTAAACTGAGAAGCCCAAGAAGACTATTGACTTTGGCCAGTACTGTTTCAGAGAGCCCATTGAAAGCCTGATTCCATTTCTTTAAAAAATTGCAAACCCTGATCATTTCATTAAGTTGCTTTATAGTGCAGCACCTGTTCAGGGGAATAGACTTGTGGTAAGACACCCTTCAATCTGTTGAAGGGTGTTAGTCTCAAGGCTGTAGGGCTGGTCATTTATTATCCACATGGTTTTGGTTCCTGCCCTGAAAGAACATAACAGGCTAGTACTTCTGGGACAAAGAGATAGAACATGAAGGTGCCTTTTGAGGCCTGTTATCTTATTGTGCACCACTGCTTTTGTATTCAGTGGCGGAGGGTGGTTTTTACGTGGTTACAGAGGTATTACTAGCAACCGAATGATTGTTAGAAATCAGTATAGCTAAGCCAGCTGACCTCACAATTCTACTGCCCTTAAAATGGATTTCACTAAAGATATTTTTCTAGAATCTAATTTGGTTTAGACATGAATAATTTAAAGAGCTCTTTTACAAGATACCACGAAGGATCAATACAGATACAAAACATACCCACTGCTGTATATGCCAGGTACTGCAAAATGCCATAGTGTTCCTTTTGCAGAACAAATTCCAAACATATGCACCAGTTCAATACAGATTATTTTCTTTGAATCATACGAGCTATCCATTAATTAAATAGTTACTAGTGATTTATTTTCTTTTATTTTAATTACAAAGTTAGATGCAAGAAGAAAAGAAAAAATTGCTTTTCAGTGTTCTGCTTAGGGAACAATAATGGCTATTCATTTTTCAGGGTTTATTTCTATTTTAAATCTGTGTAAATATTCTAATAGTTAAAACCTGCACTTTCATAATGAGGGTAGAAAGAGGTTTGATACATTCTTTGTCATATTTATGCTTTTATGTACTTATGCACAAAAGAAAATTGGACATGAGGAAATGTGGTTATTTAGATGGCCTACACTTATTTGGCTCAAATGGCTTATTTGGTTACAAACAGGCAGAAAAGTGCATAGGAAGGCTTTCGTCTGTGAATATTAAAGTTCTACAAAGCACACAGATTAGTCTTTATACTGTTATAATTAGACTTCAAAAATTAATATTGATATGAAAGATGATAGCTGGCTCTGTTTAGAATTATTTGGATCTGAAGTTCTACATATAAGAGTTAAGTTTTATAACCAAAGCAACTTACCCAAACAGAATCCAGGAGAATCTAGAATACAGTGATGCCTTAGTATTTAACGTGAAAATTTAATTGACATTAATATCTAACTGGAATCTAACTGATTGATCTTAAAAAATGGGCAGAAACCAGTGTAAGTGGTTAGTTGCTGTAAACAGCAACATCTTAAGATAGAATACATTTACCACACACATTCACATTTTTTACTGTGAAACCTCACAACCTTTTCCTAGAACATGTATATGCAGTTTACCACCCATTACTACAAGATAATATCATAGTAAAGATTTATGTTGTTCCAAAAATGGCATGACATATGTATTTTTTAAAATGTTATAAAGTTCAGAGAAAATAAATATTTGACTAGCCCAGCTTTGACAATGGGTTGGATTGCACAACCTCCAGAGATGCCTTCTAACCTCTGCTACAATTTAAAGAGAACTCTGTGGTCTAAATTACCTTATGTTTCAATCACAGGTAAAGATGGAAAAACTTTAGGCCAGAAAATTTATGCGAGAAAATGGATACTCTGTACAAATTTATGGTTTTGTTTCCATGTGTACTATTTTAAAACCTAGTTTCCAGACTGACTTGTTTAAAATATATTCTCTGATGTGTCTATAGCTGAGCTGCTCTATATTAATTCTAAAAAAAAGCGTTTCTCATGGAAAGCTTGACCCAGAGTTAATTTTAGAGGTGCTAGCAAATGCTGCTGTTATAAAGCCTCTTTTCCTGTTTATGGTAAGAGTGATCGCCTCTTTTTCTCGTACTTATTATCTTGCCAAAACCAGAGGTCATTAGCAAGGTGAATCTCTGTTTTTTCAGTGCTGCTCTCAATGTAATTTTAGGAAATATCCACAACTTCTGTACAATACAAGTTTTCAGATGGAAAGAAGCATTATTTTAATCCACATTTTTTCCATTACTGTTATTGATGTTTGTATTTAGTATAAGGGATGTCAAGGTGTTTTATTAATTATTATTTAGTTATTTAGAAACTGTACAAGATATATTGTTGAAACATAGAGGTCCCTGCAGTTTCCCTCAGTAAACTGAGAAGGGGTTTTCTAAAAGCTGTAATGATTGCAACTAATACAAGTGTCCATCCATTAGGGCTTAGGATGCTATGGCCCATGTCTTAGCTGAGCTAACATTAGCAGTACTTACAGTACAAGCAATATACTTGTATGCTAAAAAACAACCAACCTCTTTAGTATATACTCATGAAATAGCCTGGGAAGTCAAAAAATTATACAAACTTTTTCCTCCTAGTCAGAAATACAAGTACAGACATACAGTCAGTTTTCCAGTTCTTCACTTGTAGGTGAGCATCTCAAAAGCATTTTAACAGATCAATGGGACAAACAATTAGGGAGTGGGTTCCACCCCAAAAAGTATGTATAAACTTATTTGAGACTTTCAAAATACAATCACAACCCATCAAAATCTTTGATAGGGGAGGCTGGTCACAGGTCCCTGGTAACTGGGCTGTCAAAAACCAGTGAAAATATATACATAAACTATAATTAGAAGCAATTTGCCAGACATTGCAAAGCAGACCTAGAAATAGAATTCCAGTCTTATATTTAAAAATCCTAAGACAAATACTGGATTTACAGTGTTCCCTATTTTCTATGAAATTCTTCTTCTGTGAAGTTTGGGGTTTTATTTTTTTGGCAGGCTAAAAGAGTTTAGCATAACACTGTGGGCTTATGTGGCCTTCTTTCCCTCTGTAATATTCTTGGAATAATATTATAATATAGTTATGTTAAAAGGATTAGTCCAGCACTTTCTGATTTGAAGTTTCTTCTTATACCCCCGATACCAGAGGCCTGATATGTCTCACATCTGTGCAAGCACACACACAGACACTCCCCCTATCCCAATATGTTTTCATTCTGAGCTTATTTCAAATTTCCAAGATTTATTTATTCTAGATGCACTAGATTTCCCACTGATAAAAAACAATGTGATGTTTGCTTGCGGCATATAGATGAATGAGCTGAAGTCAGAAAAACTCATCCTCTTTCTGATATGCAGCTGAACCTTGGAGAAGTCACTACTGTACAACCCCATTATTATCTAATAACTGGGAAAATCATACATACTTTCCTTTCTACAAAAGCCTGGATGCCTACAGATAAAAAACCTGAATATTTTATTGCTAATAAGAAATTCTTAGAAAAATCAACTGAATATCCATTACATATTAATATTTAAAGAAAGATTGAAAACATTAAAATTATGTGAAACTTAGGTTAACACTTAAAGAAGACACCCTTAAAATATGTAAAAAATAACCATATCTTCATTTTCTTGCTGACTTAAGTGTTTAAGTTATTCAACAAAACCTTAACTTTTTGTCACTTCAAGAGTCGTATAAAGAAAAGAAGGCAGGTCACACAAACCTTGAATGAAAGCGAGAATATACAGGAAGCACCTCAGCCATTTAAAAATTTGCAGAGCACAGGGAAGGAATAGCAGAGGAAGATGATGAAAATAATAATGAACAGGGAGAATTATAGTAAATTTAGGCGGAGGAGCGGCAGTCGCGATGTATATCCCTCAAGACTTTGAGCTTGTGCATTAATGACGGGCTTGGATTCTACCACCAGTAAGAATTAAAGATTTTTATAACTGAATAGTCAGTGTGGAAATGAAGTATTTATAACTATTATTCTCATACTGCAGCTTCTATTCTTGATTAAGAAAATTTAAGTAGTCATTTTAAATCCTGCAGAAGAGAAATTGTTGTTCTCAACCTTTTTCACATTATCCCAAAATACAGAAAGAGAGATATGGGGCTTTCTTCCATTTTATTTTGGAAACTCGTTCCTAGATCAACAAAGAGCTGGCGATTATGACCCACCACCTACTTGGTTGCTACGAACGGAAATAAAATATGTTCTGTATTTCCCTTTAAAATGTTGGATTTCTCCTGAAAATGTTAAGTCCACAAACATATTTCTGAATATTTTATAATACAGAAATTTTGTAGGATTTCAAGAATATTATCAGTGATCTGCAGAACTTCCTGGATTTGTGTGGATTTTTTTATCTGGTACCTCCCTAAACACTTTACAGATTTAGCAGATGGTCAGTTAAAGTAGTGAATAAGTTTGTCAGAAGAGAAGCCCTAACAAAGGCTTAGAGCAGCCTGCCAATGCTCAGGAGAAAGTTACCAACCAAAAGTCTGATGCCAGGCTCTACAGAAGGATGAGAAAAGAGAATGAGAAACAGCAATCAGAAATCGAGAAAGGGAGTTCCAGCTAGATACAAAGAAAATGTATTTCAGCATGATGATACTGAAGTATTGGAGCAGGTTTCCCAGAGAGACTGTGAGGTCTCAGAGGTTTTCAAGACCCAATTGGACGAAGCTCTGGGCAGTCTGGTCTGAACTGAATGCTGACTTGACTTTGAGGAGGAGGTTGAAAGGACAGAAAGGGAGATGTAACTCTGATAGTCTCAAGGAAAATTTAGCTAAGTAGAACAAATGTATTTCCTTTAAGCTTCATTGGGCAGTCACAGTCAGCAGTATTTGCATTCATCCCATTTGTGCCCTAGCCTGCCTGGCATTTTTTAAAAGGATAGTGGCATAAAACCTTCACTGTCTGAGAAAGTTATTGACACAAATCCATTATAAGAAGTAAAATGTAATTGTACAAATGACCAGTAAATAATACAACTGTTTTAAGACAAATACACGGGAAACAAAAATTATCCCAGGAGCTGATGTCTGCATAAAGGGCTGCATGATCATAAACCTGTTAGCATCAGCATGTGGACTGTTGTGATGTATAGGAAAAGAGTGGAATGGAAGTGATGGACACTGGCCACTGGTGGGCTCCAGTTCTTCTGTTCCCAGGATGCCCAGTGTAAGTTAGATCATGACCTCTTAGCCAAGAGCTCTCTGGTTCAAAGGCTGTCAATCCCCAGATGATTCCAGAGATATAAGGAATATAAGACACTTGTATTCCACCTTACATCCCAGATTTAATATTTTTTGCTGCTGGAGGTATCCTGTGCCTACTCTAAGAATCTGTTTCCCTCTCTTTCTGTCTGTTACAGGAGTCAGAATCACAAACAAGGAGATGTATATAAGGGACTGTTTCTAGTTTGTCCTTCTACTTCTCTCCATATGACAGCAAAATAACAATTCCTTAAGATGTAAAGTAAGGCATTTCAAATTAAGTAGCAATAGGTTTTAAAAAGGGAATAAGAAAAATCTCAGTATCTCTAAATACAATGTTTAATCAACTTGTATAATTACTGCAGCATGAAATCTTCAGGAATCATTACACAGACTCCACTTACTGAGTGATGTGAAAATACTTTTCCAGTGCTGTGGATTGTGCTATTCCCAGCCAACATGTGTCCCAGGCCCCAGCAGAAAGGTAAAGAGAGAGGTCCTAATGTACTGTGGTCCCAGTGACCACAGTACCATGTTTAGCCATGACTGACTACTGTGGCATAGTTCTCTGTTGTTGCAATATTTTTCTAGTATTCTCATTAGCTGTTCCCTCAACATTTTTGTGACGATATTAAAGAAGTTATAAAATAATATTTAGAAAATACAAGTATCAAGCAGAGTAGAAATAAGATAGTGCATACTAGATATTCGCAGAGGGATTTTTTCTTGGTTTTGGTTTGTTGGGGGTTTTTTTTGCCTTAGAAAAGACCACAGGTACTGCAGGTTTTCCAGATGGGCTAGAAAAAAGCTTGCCTCGAGTTATTTCTATGAGGTGATTGACAAAGGCTGCTTTTGGTTCAGGCAAACATGTTAAAAATCTTCTTCTTTTCAGTAATTACATTTGGTCAGTAACTTACTAGGGATGTTATTGTCAGTGCAGTGGCTGCCACCACTTTATCATCATTATATGATCAGCAGTGTTTCCACAAGTCACACAGTTACTCCTGAGTCAGAAAGAAGTACTACTCTCCAGTCAGAATATAATGCATGCTTTGCTTTTCCTCATACTCTGAAAGGAAGCTAAGCATCTTCATATTTCTGGTTTCAGTATAGTTCCTTCTTCAAAGCCTATTACACTGTAGATTTGTAATGCTTTCATGCTTTTTATACCTATCCCTGAACTGGCACAATGCTAAATTAGCTTGGTGCATAATTAATCAGTATCAATTATATTCATACTAGAGGCAAGATTCCCATCAACATCAGATTGCCAAATATACTTCCATTTCCATCTTACTTTCTATTGCCTTTCCTAGTGTGTGCAGACTTGGAGACATCTATATTTACAACTTCTTGTGATTTATTTATAAGAGCAGAACAAGAATCTAGACTTTTAACAATGAAGGCATCTCAGAGGTCTATGTATAAACTTGTAGCACCTAAAGTCGAGATTATGCTATTGTGTTTTCCATTGAGATATTTCATGGAAAACTATCAGCTTCCTCATCTGTTCTGAGATCTGCCCCTCTTCTCAAGCTAGACACTTCAGAAGATGCTTTATCCTTTTTCTTATCAGATAGGAAGAACCCTTCTCCCTATATTATAACTCACCCTTTCTGCATCCTCCTCCAAATCAATTTAAAAACATGAATCAGAGGAAAAGGCACTTTAGAACACGTCTTTACGACAGTAAATGTACATTTGGCAGGACATAACAATACCTGGATCCCTTGGCTTCATGCCATCAGAAGCCATCTAATCATATCTCTGTGATGATACATAGAAACTGGCATAAAGACTTATGCTTTTCAGTCTAAAAAATCATCCATTAAACAACATTTTCTCGACTGCGGCCTTTGTACTAAATCTCTTGGCCATGACTTTAATAAGTGGCACCGGGGCATTTTGCTCCCGAGTAAGAATAAGCCCCAAAATTACTTCTGAATACATTTCAAATACAGTGGAACAGAAGTCTACATATGTCTTTTTAGCAAACTCATTTATATTTTGGGTCCTATGAAAAAGAAGACATGTTAAAGCCCTGCTAAGACACAGCATTATCAAAGAAGCATGTCATATTTGAAATTCCGAATTGATATATGAGTCAGTTCTGTCTTTTGCTTCTTTACCTTTGAGGTTCATGACTCATTCACTTACTTGAAGGATATCTGTCAGAATGTCTTTAGCCATTATTTCACAGTGAGGCTTTATTCTACAGTCTTGCGCAAATTAATAGCAAAATTTCATTTGAGACTATTTTGTACACCTTCTGGTATTTTTCCTCAAACTTCTATAAACCCTTAGAGAAATAGGCATGGGATTGTATTAAGGTCTTACATAATTGAGGAGCATCACAACTTATGCAGAAGAAAAATGCACCTAAAACAGCAATCTTTTGGTGTTAAGTGCATAACTTCATTAAAATTTACTTGTTGGTTACTGGTCTTTTTATTTAAAAGGAGAAAATGCATCTCCTGTTATGCTAGGCAGAAAGGAAAAAAAAGGAAATGGCCTCAAATTGCACCAGAGGAGGTTCAGCTTAGATATTAGGAAACAATTTTTCATGGAAAGGGTTGTAAAGCATTGGAACAGACTTCTCAGGAAAGTGGTGGAGGCACCATTCCTGGAAGCGTTCCAAAAATGTGTGGATGTGGTGCTTGAGGACATGGTTCAATGGTGAACATGGTGGTGGTGCTAGGTGGATGGTTGGACTTGATGATCTGAGAGGTCTTTTCCAACTTTAATGACTCTGTTCTCCTTTGGAAGGGTAAGTACATAAGCAGCTAGGACAGAAGGATGCTTTGCTCCTTTCTGTCCTTTTCCCAGCTTTTTCTGATATTGCCTCTGTGCCTCTTCTGAAGCTTCTTGCATTGCCTGCTACCAGAGCCAGGACAGCAGATTACACAGCAGGTTACCCTAGTATGTTAGACTTCTCCATGTGTTTCATACTGAATTTACATTCAGATGATAACAGCAGTCACTCTTTTTTAAAGTAGGCCGCCTGTCCCTCATGCAATTGAGTCAGCTGCTTAGGTTTAAAAATAATTTTTGCTAAAAAAAAGTCCTCATACTAATAGAATCTTAAAAGGTACGATAATGATACAAAAAATATATTGCTCCTAAACTTCAATGAGGAGGGGTAAATCTTAGAAGTTTTGTATTGCTCATTCATGTTCCAGTCTTAGTTCCTTTTCCCTCATTTTTTTTTTCTCCTTTTCCAGCTGAATCAGATAAAATTCTCCATCATAGAAAAAGCACACACAGAGAGACGAATAGAGATCATCTATTGTTCTGTTCAGCTACTGTTCAGTTTATATTAAAATTTAGGGGTTTCTGTTTTGCATTACTGGGGAAAAGCCCTATAAAGTTTTTGCTGAAGAGGATGTGTCTAGTAGCCAGAGGTTTAGCCCAACTATTCTGTTTCAGAATATGGGCCTGCCGCAAAAAAATCCCGAGGCTGAGAAATTAAAAGAAAGTTACCTGGGAAAGATGGGATCAGAGGAGTTAGATAGGAAAACTATTCAGGAGCATGAAGAGAAGATATAGTAGATAAGGCTGAGTAGCAAAGAAAATGGGCTAATTCACCTGTCAGTTGACTTTGTGACAATTGTTACAGCGCAGCAGTCTTGTCTTAATTTTCATGCATTTAATATCATATCCAGAAATCCTTATGATGTTACAGAAAAGTTTTAATAAGCCTTTTTAGCTGCCTAGCATCATTCTTCTGATCTTCTAGTTGTTTCCAAAAGTGTTACCTCTTTTCTGAAAGAGACTCAGAATATTACCCATAGTTCTGCTTGATGCAGTTTCATAGAATCATAGAATGGTTTGGCTTGGAAGGGGATCTTGAAGACCTCTGTGGGCGGGGACACTTTCAATGAGACCAGGTTGCTCAGAGCCCCATGCAACCTAGCCTCGAACACCTCCAGGGATGGGGCATCCACAACTTCCCTGGGCAACCCGTTCCAGTGCTTCATCACCCTCACGGTAAAGATTTTTTTCCCTAATATCTGATCTCAACCTACTGTCTTTCAATTTAAACCCATTCACCCTTGTCCTTGTCACTACACGCACTTTTCCCTAATTATATTAAGAAAAAAATTCTTCCCTGTGAGGGTGGTAAAGCACTGGAACAGGTTGCCCAGGGAAGTTGTGGATATCCCATCCCTGGATGGGGCTTTGGACAGCCTGGTCTAGTGGAAGGTGTCCCTGCCCACAGCATGGAGGTTGGACCTTGATCTTCAAGGTCCCCTTCCAACCCAAACTTTTCTATGATTTTATGATTCTATGATCCCACAATATATCCAAAATAAAAAATAGGATAACTTTGAGGTACAGCTTTTTCTGCTTATGAAAGAGAAATAGTGAGGGAAAAGTACAAAGTTTGTTTTAACTTACTGCTTTGTTGAAAAAAAATCTGTAGTCTAAATCCAGTTTTTTTCTTTCTCATGAGCTTTAGCAGGGAGTATAATTCCACAAAGCTTCAGATTTTTTTTCCCTGAAACTATCCAGGGACGTTCTCAATAACACGTAAGCCCTTGAAAAAATAGTTTAAAAAACTTAGTATCTCTGCCTAGCTGTTGGTTATGGAAACAGCTAATATAGCAATTTTGGAGGAATGTAAACTGTGTAAAGCACCAAGGTTAGGCAAACGGGAGACAATAATCACGGATTTGTAAGTCTCGGGGAGTCGAAAGAGAGCGGCTGGGGGAAGCATCTGCTGTCTCCAGAGATGCCTCCAAGCTGGACACCGCTGGGAGCGGAGCTGGAGGCGGCAGCGGCCGCTCCCTCCCGAGCCCAGCCGGGCACCTGCGGGGCGAGCGGGCGGGCTCCCGCTGCCATTGGCCCGGCGCCGCTTCCCGCCTCCTTTGAAAGCTCGGGCAGGGCGGGCGGCAGCCGTGCCTCGGCAGTCAGGCAGCAGGGCCGGGCCAGGCCGGCACGGGAGCGCTGGGCCAGCGCAGGAGGCCGCAGGTAACCCCAGGCAGCCGGCGAGGAGCGCTTTCCCCGGCTTTTCCCGCATGGGAACTGGGGCGGGCTCCATTGAGTTGAGTGAGCGTCACTGGGGTTTCTTTGCTCGCGGGGTCTTCGTGCAAGGTGGTAGCGCTAAGCGACCTTTGTGTGCTTAGTACGGCAGTGCTTGGCTTGGCAGCTTAGTGCTTTATAGTGAGTAGTAGTCTTCTTTTTAAGTTTTTTTTTTTTATTTATTTATTTTTAAATTATTATTTTTTTGAGGGGTTGACCTGTTAAGGTAGGCTTCCTATCCAAGCAGCTGAACTTGTGCTTGATCCAGCTATGATGATTTATAAACATGTTTCTTAAGGCCCCAGCCTCCCCAGTAGTAGGGCAAGACTGTGTACTTTGGAACTGGTACTTATGAAGGAGTAATGGAAAAACTTGTCTTGTGACTTCTATTGTGGCTTATCTTTTCATCCACTTGTTCAGTTGCCAAAAAATAGTGACATTAATGGTGAACTTACAAGGTAAGCTTTCTCCTTTTTCTAAAGCCCTTGGTGATGAAAAAGAACTAGTGAATGTATCAAAAATAATAATTTGGAGACCTAGAATTCATGTCATTGCTGAAACGCATCTAATTCCAAAACTGTGGAACTTATTTTTAAGTGGTGTTTAAGGATTTAGCAAGTGTATGCTGATGAAGAATCTCTTTGTGGTATAATCTACTTACATTGGGCTTTAGTGTGTTTTACTCTTTCATAATTGAGTGGGGAATAATAAATCATTCTGGAGTTACTCCATCTGTTTTAAGGTAGAAGTATCAACTAGCACCTTCACAGATATAATAGGGCTGTCATGAGAACCAGGGTACAGAATATAATGTTAGACCTGAATAGAAGTACTTTGCAGGATTACCCTGATTTATATGCTACTTGAAGAAAAGGCAAGGAAGAATTATAAGTAACTATAATTATGGGAGTGTATGGCACACTTCAATATAAAATACTTATGCATGTTTTCATCTGCCCTTAACACAGCTGCAATAAAGGCTACAAATATATGTGAGCTCCTTAGAACATGGGTACTTATACAGTTAATCAGTTCTGAAACTACTTAAGCTGAGCACAGGTACATAATTTTTGCCTATCAAAGTTCTGCACAGAATTCTGCTATGGCTTGGCTACACAAAAAAAGCTTTTTTTTTTTTGCTTTTTTTTTTTTTTTGGCAGTAGTAGTACTGTTTATTCTGTCTATAAACTGTGAAGTCAGCTTGAACTAGAAATTTCTGTATGGTTCTTGCTTTCCCCCACCACAAACCCAATCTTGCAGCTTCAGTTCTCTCATGGTAGAACTAAGCAGGATTCTGGTGGTAGCTGCTCTTGAAAACTGCCCGTGTCTCTTTGGAAATAGTTGGAATTTTAATGCACAGGCTGGCTGTGTTCGTTTATAGAATTACTGTTTCCAATAATATCCCTGCTGATCTCATGAAAGGGGAAAAAAGTAAACAGTAATGAAAAAGATGCTGAGTTTGTTCCAAGTGAAAGGAACAGTAATTTCTTTTCCCCCCTCAAAACTCTGTTTCTGTATTCTCTCCCTCTCATCTGCCTCCCTGGGAGGTAAAGGGGAATGTGACTTGTATGTGAGTCTCCCCATGGAATTCTGTCTGTGTGTGCAAGGTTTCTTTTTCCTCAAAGTAAGTTATCATTTTGTAAGTCTTATTCTCTCTCACATAATTCCTGTCTGAAAACAATCTTCTGAAGTTAATCTAGTTTAAAGTAAAGATCAAGACATGTGCTGCTATTTCCTCTGGCAAGTTTTGTGACTTCACAAATATGCTGCTTGCTTTTGAAGGTTTGTTATTATGCAGGACTTGCAAACAGTTGTTACCAGATTAGTTAAAGACCCTCTCCTGCAATTCGCTCCTCAGAGATCCAACTCTGAGCTCTACCCTTCAACCTCTCATCTGCACGGATGGGCTTGTGGGGTTGGGTGTGAAGTGTAGCCTTGAACAGAGTGAGAAAATGTACTGCTATTTTTTACTTACTCAAATGCAGTGCTTCAGAGAATATTATTTAAGAGTAATGCCAGTGTTTCAGCTTACTGATCTATCTAAATAATTTGGAAAAATGCCAGTAAAGTTTCCAGTCTTTGCTTTTAACCTTTCTTCAGTGGCTCTTTTTTTATTAAGGAAAACTAGGGGAGGCCTCTGTTTAGCTTTTGCTGTACCTATATGTATGTTTGCCTGTGGATACCTTTTTTTTCACTTGCATTGCTATTTCTGCTCTTGATCTGTTACTCTGTCAGTTATTATCCTCTCTGTATAACAGCTTGAAGTAAGATACGATTCTGCAAAGGCATGCATGTGATTGTGTACACAATAAGACATCTGTAGATATCTTTGTAATCAGTTAAAAACAAATGCCCTGCCCATGGTATCTTTGCTTTTTTCAGATTTCATTTTAAAGAAGGCATTACCGACTTAGGAGAATTGAAGGGGTGGCAAGGGGATCACAGTGGCAGTGCTGTGAGATTCCAGCAGACTTCTTTGATTCAGCACTACAGGTGTGTGTGCATTCACCTAGCAACAGGAACAGCAGTAGCCTTGCTGAATTGTTTGTCTGGTTATAAGAGACTGTTTGCATTAAGCCTGCAGGAGATAAAACTTGGAAATCATGGCATTCTGTCTGTAGCAGTGCTCTGGCTGTCACTGTTGGACCAGGGTTAGTTTCCCTGTCCCACAGAAATCTGAGAGTGCGGAAAATTTTTCCACTCTGTGCTGGAATAAAGCAGATTCTCTCTTCCCTTCCCCCAAGCTTTTGTGGAAAAAAACAAAGTGTGAGCAACCCAAGCAGAATAGCCAATAGCTGGGTGAAGGGGGCTTTCCAGGGGTGTGACGAACAGAGGGTCAGGTGCCTTCCTCGAATCCAGGGCTGTGTGCCGGGCCGCCGCTCTGTCATGTGGCCGCTCGGCGCTGGTGCCGGGTGACTAAGGCAGGACAGGTGTGTATCGGCCAGAGCGAGTTTCGGTGAGGATGAGTTGACACCTTCTTCCCCCTCCCTTCCTCCCCTGCCAATCACGTGTTTCTTGCACTGGATAACTCCCAACAAAATCTGCCTGCTACGTAATGATGGGGGAACTCTTTTGAAAACAAAAGATGGAGGGGGGAAAAAATACTCCTCCACCCACCGCAAAAAAAAACCCCAAAAAAACCAAACAAAGCCCCACCAAACAAAACAAAACCCCAAGGAACGCCAAGTACGGAGGCAGGGGTGAAACAGTTGAGAAGCAGGGGGTTTCAGTGACAGTCATCCGTCATATGAGCAGAGTAGGGGAAATCAAATCCCCCGGCAAAACCGGGAAGCTCGTCGCTGCGGAGGGCGGCGGTGCTCGGCTGTGGCCTGGCTGCGGGGGCGGCCCCGGCTCCTGCCCCTGCGCTGGCTGCGGGGGCGGGCGGTGCCCCTCCCGTAGCGGGCGTTTTAGGGGGGCAGTGCAGGTGTCGGTGTCCCCTTTTGCGGGCTAACCTGGCCCTTGCCCGGCGGCAGCGAGGCTGAGCCGTCCCCCGGGAGAGCCGTGCGTGGCTGGGCGAGGAAAGGAGCAGGCGGGCACGGCAGAGGGATTCGAGGGGGATGTGCCCGCCCGGGGGTGCCGCGGCCCCGCCGAGCCCCCGCGGCCCCGGCAGAGGCGCGCGCCGGGGCGGTGCGGGNCAGCGGCGGCGGCGGCAGCGCCGGGGTGAGTCACTGCTTGGAAATGGAGTGGGCGGGCGTGCGCGTAGCAGAATGAATGATGTCAGGGAGCACCGCGGCGAGCATGAGGCTCGCGGCGAATACGGCGGCGGCCGCAGCCCCGAACGAGCGCTGCCCGCGGCGCCCCCCGGCCCGGAGCCGCCCTCCAGCGGGAGAGCCCCTCCCGCTGCGGCACTGCTGAGGCAGGAAACCTGTGCGAGAAGTGTCGCCTCCGCCGACGCGCTTAAAGCCGATCCCTTTCGCCAGGAAGGAGAAGAGGCTAAAGCAGGGAGAGGAGCAAATTGCAGGGGAAGGTAGAGATTGTGGCAAACTTTCTAGCTGCTTCTGCGTGCTGCTGCCTCACTGGTGGGAGTGTCTGCCCATAACGAACTGCAAAGCCCAAACGTAAGAGCCCTGAGGCTCCAGAAAAGACTTCCAGCCGCCTTTGGAGGACAAACTGCCATCAGTGCGAGCTTTTGCATATACAGCTGAGTAGGTAAGTTGGGAACGGCACAGGTGGATTAAATGCGTGGCATACCACAGGTGCCCACTTGGAGAACCTCTTTCACCTACCACCTACACGTGTCAACTGGATAGAGACTGGGAAGAGCAATCCCATGCTTGTGGTCTCTTCCATTTCTAGAGTTTGAGGCCCCTCTAGCTAGAGAGGGCACCTGCTGTTTTCATTTCTCTTGCCAATATGTAATTTATGGAACATACCTAGTTTGTGAGTAAAATTGTATGGTTTTGGTGTGGGCAATGTGTACATACCCCATAGATCAGTACCACATACCTAGCTGCTCAGGAGGGGACTTCAAAATGTGGGATTTCAGTTTAGGAAGATAAAGTATTATTATAAGGCTCTTAAGGGTGTTGTAAAGGTGTTTGGTTGTAGGTAGTTTTATTCCTTGTTGCATATCTGCTCTGTTGAAGCCACTCTTAAACTTCCTGAAGTGCTGCTGAACTAAACTTTTTGACTTAGTGGAAGGGGGATTTCTATTAGTGTTGCGTGTTATTTGGCATAAATTTAGCTTGAAATCCTTGTGAAAAGTAGTTAATGCATAATCTTTTGGTGAGGCAATAAAACTAGGATACAATGTAGAATGGCTGTTGTTCAGTTTAGTCCATTTCTAAACATTTTCTTTTGTGCCATTTGAACACCTTAGAAAATCAAATATCTATCTGTCTTCAAACCACTTGACAGCTATTAATTTATGCACAGTTAATTATACAAGTGAATGGTTCCGTAGAAATATTAGCGTAAACTGAGCAGGTGCATTGTACTTCATCTGAGACAGCAGGCCTTACAGGAGTTTTGGCAAGCTTCACTTTAAAGCACATTTATTAAATGGTTTGTTCAAAAGCAATTAGCTTTTTTAAATTATATTTAATGTAGTTGCTTAGGTGTGGTATTATTCGACAAGGCAAGTTTTTGATGCTCTGTAGCCTTAAATACTTTCTTGCTGTGGAACCAATAACTTTTATTCCTTATTTTGCCCTAACTTAAATAATCTAGGGCTTAATTTACTAGAAAGGTCAATGTGCTTGCTTCCATATTTATTTCCTTTTGGGTTGTTAGTTCAAAATCAGATGTGGATTATCACATCCTACTGAAAAACATATACTTGTCTCTGTCCTTCAAAAAAAATATTCCTGTGTACCCTGTGTAGTGTGTCAGTCTTAGAGGGTATTGGACAAATCATGTGGTGATGGGGAGAAGCTTTAGGTGAAAATCTAAGGGGACAACAATAGTAAGCTGGTCAAGGTCCCTAATGAGGTAGATTTCTGTGCTGTCCTTGAAGTGAACTTATACAATGGAGAAATGACAACTTGAAGCGAGCAAAGATAGATTATTTTTTTTAAGTCACGGGTTGGTAATCTCAAAATAGAATGCCTCTACCCCTAAATTTTAAGTACTGAGCCATGGTTGGCATGTTGATAGGCATCTACTTTCCTGCATTGTAAAAGTGTGTTGTAATTGTAATATTGTAAGACAGAAATTAATTCAGAACTTAATGTTTCAAGTAGACATGAGAAGTGTTATATCAGGGATGCAGGATTGTGAAAAACTGAAGTTATCCTTATCAATGCAAAAACTCAACCCACACACGTGCCTCCCTGTCTCTGGGAGAGCTCAATAAGAGACTTAATCTCAAGTATTTTTAGTTCTAAAAATTGGAGTTATTTGTTTGCAGTATATGAGTATAGCATGTTAAAGGTATGAAGACTGAAAAGTAGTGTATTGATTTTTAAGGGTTAACAAAATAAATATTGAAACAGGTGATGGATTTTAAAAAATGGGTAGCCTTTTTTAAGGAAGAGAAAATGTAAAAGAAGGTTTTTGAAGGAATGGCTCATTACACTTAAGTCTGGAATAGAAGTGGACTTTGAAGATACAGATATTTGTAATTAAATTGCATGTGTCTTCTGTTTGGATTTTTTTTTGTTTTTAATTTTGGTGGGCTGTTGACCTACAATGTTATTTGATACTGTTTGTGGCGAGTGGACAATACAGATGCTGTGACATATTATTTAGTATGGCTATGGTATTGCTCTAGTCCGGACAGATGCTGGGAAGATTAATGTAACACTAGGTCCACTGTCTTCAGAGATCTCTCCCTGCTGGGAGAATTGTCTGTACCATGGACACCACTGTCCCCAAAGATGCTGCTCACACTAAGAATGTCAGGCATCCAGGCACCACTGTCCCAGCAGATGCTGAAGACCTTAAGAGCTGCTAACGGGAAAGTTTTATGTAACACAGATAGCTCTGTCTTATCTTTCAAACAGAAAGTCTGTTCTGGACATTTCTTAACTATCCTGAAACACAGCTGTTCTGCTGAGGCTCCAGAATGTTAACAAACCACAAGCGCATCCTCTCCTGTATGAGGATGCTTGCTTAAGTTAACACTAACAATTATCACTGTTTCTCTTCCCCAGAAAAGATCTTGTGGGGATATGAGTAATACAGAAAATGAAGTACTTTTTACCAATAGAATTGGTTTTGAAAGTCTATGGCTGTTGCTAGGAATTTTAATAGGACCAAAATATATAGTAAAAGTGAATCAGCTTTAGGGAAACATGGTACTTTACCCTCTAGCTAACATATATGCAGTATCTGTAAAATAAGGGGACTGCTGTGCCTTGAGGTCGTGCTTGTGGTTGCTGAGTAAAACTTCATGCTTCACTGTGTGTCAGGTGGGTCGTCTTGTTTGCAATCTGGTGGCATTAAAAAATGTTGAAGTCTAGTCTGTTGTACAGATGAAGAAGCAGTTTATCAGAGTATGTGAGGCTGTTGAGGTGATCATTGCAAATAGAATGGTTCTTAATGAAACAGTGTTCGGGTCTAGATCAGAGAAAATAATGAGCATGATTAATCAGGAAAACTTCACTGCATACATTCTGACAAGAGACTCATAGCAAAAAAGCACGTATTCAATATTTAATTACTTGATTTTTTTCAGAAAAAATAATTTCTCTAAAATATAACTCTAGAATGGGAGAATGTCCTGTTCATTTGAAGGTACCTGAACAAAAAATCAGGTGTCGCTTAACCCTTGCTGTCACTTACTCTCCCCAGCTGATAGAGGTTAACTTTCAACTGCCATTTATAAATTTCAAAGATGTCTCACTTATTCTTGATAAAGTTTGTATACAAAAATGAAGTTGTTGATATTAGTAGACCTGTGCGGGTTCCAAAGTCTGAGCTTTGCAGTCGCACGTTGTAGCGTCTTCCTGTTCCTGGCTTTTCTTTTGGCCTTTAGAGTTCATTTCTTTCTGCTCTGTTCTGTAGTCTTCTGTTTCTTTTTCTTTATATATAGAGATTTCCTCAGGCTGAATCTTACTAGGATCCTGTGCCATGCGGTAAGATTCTCACTAACCTTTGCAGTGTTGTTGTGTCTGTGGTTACTGATGCAAATTTAGGATTAGGGTTGTACACCTATTCTTCCTTGGGGAAATGCTGAGCCGCTTGGGCACAGCACTGAATGTTTTCAAAAGTTGCATCAGCTTAATTTGGGTGATTTAAGATGAACTGGCGCAGAGCACTTACGACTATGTTTGCTTAAGAATGGCTAAATTTAAAATAAATTCCCTCTGGATTATTTTTGATTTAGCAGTAATCTGAAATCTTAAATGGAACATATAGAGTTGGATTCAGTTTTTCAGATAAAATGTAAGCATATCACGGCTGAAACTGGGAAAGAAGTTTGAAGTACAAATAATGATTAACTACGTCTTCAATTACAGTAAGATTACTTTGATGGTGGAAGAGATAGATATCACAAAAGAAATCAACGGAAGTGAGCAAAAAACCCCAGGAAGTTATTTATATTTAAAGTGTTTTTTCTAATCCCCCATCTGAGAATTTACAAACTGCCTGCAGCAGTTTATAATCACTGGTTTTCACAGGTCCCCAGGCAATTGGTGATGTTCTTAGCGAAATGTGCTTTAGAGGCAGGTTTACCTGTTAGTTGTCATAAACCAGTATGGCCCATGTAAAGTTCTGTATCTTCGATGCATTTGGGAAAGAAGATCTTTTTGCCTAGTGTGCATGTTGGTATCTTAGGCCTATGTCAGTCTTGCTGCTACTGTAAACTTAAATATTCCAAGGGTGAAGTGCTAAGTACTGATATGGACTAAATCCATATAAATAAAAAAGCCCAGTATTAGTACATTTATTCTAATTAGTATATTATTTCTGTCTTTATGCAAGTTCTGATAGCAAAGTGTCAGTATGAGCTATCGAAACTTACTGGACTTTGCATTTGTAGTGTCGAACTTAGAGAAGGATGGGTTTTTGGTTTTGCTTGATCATAAATCTATGATGTTCATGCCTCTAATACTAGAACTTAAATTTGGTTGGGGTTTTTTGGTTGGTTGGTTTTGGTTGTGGTTTTTTTTTTTTTTCTTTTAAATCTGAGTTAACTGTTAAATAAATGGAAGTCTTTAATCCTGTCAGAGTGCAGAAATCTGTCCAGCCTCAAAGAATAAGCCTCTGGCAGAGCTTGTCTAGAACCTGGATCTTGTAAGACCTAGCTTAAAGCCCTAAGCGAAAGGTAATGGTTTTCATTTCTTAAAGTATTATGACAAGTATTTTGGCATATGTTACCTCTCCAGAAAATCTTTAATAGAACACTTGTGTCTGTATAAAAGTCCTTTATTAAGAAGTCACCTGCTCTCACTACTTGTTTTTTTATGTTGAAATATGTTTGCATTTCCTGATTTTTTTTCTTTTTAGAGTGCGTATTCTGCTTAGCCTCCTAAGATCTTAAACTGTTGTGTGATGAGTGCTGAATGACTTCTCACAGTTCGTTTCAGTCTTGTGAAATGTACATAACAGTGACAAAATGTTTACTTATGCACACACCCAAGTTCCTGCTTATGTTCACTCTAGTGCTGGACAGTTGGTTAGTCGAGCAGAGCTAAATAAGGAGACAGAATCTCCAGACTTTTTTTCCAGTTTCAGCCATGTTATGCTTATGTCCTGTCCAAGAAACTGAATTCAACTCTGTATGCTCCATTTAATATTCCAGACTACAGCTAAATCAGAAATAATGAGACGGTCTCCTTATTTAGGTGACATAATTTGCTGAAGAGAAGCAGCAGTAGAGAAGGTCATGCCTCATAGTCATTAATTCTGTCTTTCATCTGGAGGGCATGATATAATCCTATAGCTTGTTGATAGTTCTAGTGTTCTTCTACAGTAATTACAGTTTATTTGATTATTTTTTTTATTTCTTTTTTTACTTCCTCTTTTTTTACTTCCCCACATCAGCCTTGTAGATGGGAAACTGCACTTGCTGTCTGTAGATGCTTAATGCTAAATACCACTGCCCATGTCTTGGTTTGAGATGGAACACAGGCAAAGTGTTCTCATCACTGCAGTTGCTTCGAAAGGACATTTTAAGAACTATAATACTGTGTTACTGTTTTAACAGTGCTTAAACAACGCTTGATGTAGAATTCTGTTTCATCTTCTGACAGTTATTCTGGTTCAAATTTATGTACTGCAATTTCAGTAAAAAATCAAAAGCATTTAAACTGACATTCTGAAAACACAGTTTTGTTTCGGTGGGATTTTTTTTGTGTAATACTGAGAGAAATTAATTGTAATTTGAATTAGAATTTGGCTTTTTTTTTATTCTGATAACTATTTCAGGAGTGTATAGAAACTAGCAATATGTCGTAGCTTAAAAAGTTAACTCATGTTACTTTTAGTTTCTGTGTATTAGGAGCCTGATGAAAGTCCCACTAAAGCTTGTGGTTTTTTCTGTTTTTGTAATACTGTACTAATCCGTCAGGATGCAAGGTGAGAGTTCCTTACAGTGCCAGTCTCAGAACCATGACCTTGTCCTCATTTGATTTTACTCAAATTTTGTATATTAGTTTGAGTGTCACTTGATGACAGTTCATTCTTGTCTTCTGGCATACCATCTTGGTCTTTTAGAGGCCAAAACTTGGCTCTAATTTATAAGTAACAATTAATACACTTGCTTAAGCTGCAGTCACTGAAATGCAGACGCTCAGTCTGCTATGTTTTTCACAGAATTGTTTGCAAATCGCTTTGAAAGCATGTGTGTACTTTGCACGCAGCTATGGGAACAATCTTGAAATTTCTGGGAAAAAAAAAATCGACTTGATGTGGAAAATGTGCCAGAAAGCTAAAGGTGGTCCTCCAAAGTGAAACTCTGTTTCTTTCCGTTCTGTGAGAGAGCACATTGGCTGAAAATGTTTGAATCCTATTACTGACTATTAGCAGTGCTTGTGCACTAACACAGAAAAACAACACTCCAGTGTTTTTGTTTTCCTAGAAATTTTTTAACTTTCATGCTGGACTTGAGTCTAGAGAGGAAGGGCTGTGGCATCCTGTTTGGGTCTGAAGGAAGGAGTATTAGAGGCATTGTTCCTTCCAAGGTGCCATAGTGAACCTGGAAGTTAATTTGGAAGTTAATATTAAGGCAACTTACTGAAGAGTTTAGCGTTATGGGTTTAAACTTTTGTCCACTGCAGTGATTGTATTCTGAATTTTCAGATTATTCAGAATTTCTTTTTAGCAATAACTATGACCCAGAGACTGAATACTACACATGCTACACAGCCAAATGGCAAATGCTTTCCAATGAGAATAGTTCTCTTGTTGGCCTTTGTTTTGTCTTCTGCAGTAACCATGGTCATTAGTTTCCTCTATGCAGGTCTTAAAAAATGGCTCAACGATTTCCTTATGTGCAAACAGGCGTAAGTGTTAAGATAAGTAACATTTCTTCATTCTTCTGTTTGGAACAAATTATATAAATCAGGGTGGAATACTGTGTATCTCTCTGATAAAGTCAGTAACTTGTACTGACTTTTAAAAGTTAAGATGGATGAAATAAATCTCAGCTGACCAGCAACATCACAAAGGCACAATATCTGTCAAACAGCAAAGCTCAAGTAGTTGGGTGAAGTAATTATACTTCTTGGTCTAAAAGTATTTTTCTTTGATATGAGGTGTTTAGGGTTTTTTAAAGCATAATTTTACAGATTGCAGGCAGTTTTATGCGTTCTTGTGTACATTACACAGTCACTGGACAATCTGAACAAGGTAAGGCGCATGGCTTAGTTTTACTATGCAGAATTAATGTTTCCCCTACAAAGTTTCTTGTTTGGGTTTTTTTTTCTTTAATTTGTACTAAGAGAAAGTTTATATTAAACTCTTAAACATCATACAGTTTGACTAAACTCTTTAGCTCTCTTACATTTGAGGAGCTTGGAACTGAATTTAAAACGGGGTACTACTCCCCTTCAGAGGCCTGGAGGGCAGAGAAGAGTAGCAGGAAAGCAGAAGCTCGCTGTTCTGTTGTGCTGCAGTAAGGGCAAACACTAGAAACGTTCTTTTACCTTACCTGTAACTCTTTTTGAGTCCGCATACATATGTGCTTTCTTCCCATTTTCCCTCTGCATCCTGTGGTAGTAGAATCAAGCACAAAGCTTTTAGCACTGCAAGCCTTTCTAGAACATGTGATAGAGGCAACATAGCTTAGTCAAAATTTGACTGATGTGAGTAACATGCAGATAAAGTTCTTTCTTATCAAAGTTTCTGTTGCAGTTACAAGGACGGCTACAGGAGGAATATTGTACTTAGGCTTCCATAATTTGCTCAAAGAACCCTTATCTTGATTAATCATTCATAACACTGTTATGAAGATGCCTCTGATTTGAATGGTTTGCATTGCTCAGCAGGTTTTAGACTGATATTACATGGCTTATGATTTGGTCATGCATTGATGAGAATGTAGCGTGAAAAATGTACTGACACATGCATTCGTAGTGATATTCTGTAGTGTTTCCAATTAGAATCGAGAAAAAGCCTTTCTCCTTTCATCAAAAGGCTTGTAAACTGCAGGACAGTATTTTTGGTGTTTTGTATTTGTAATAGTGTGATTTGATGGAGTAAAAGGCTGCCTTAGTGGACAGAAAACGTATTGTCGTTTAGGATGATATTTTTGTCTTGTCACTATTACGACTGTTTTATAACACTTTTTCCACACCTCTCATCTCCTCTTTTCATGAGTCCTGTAGGTCTAGGACAGTTCAGAGGTTGAGTTAAAGAGCAAAGGCAGCCCTTGCTTCTCTCCTTCCCCACCCTAGTTCTGTGTCACTTTACAATTCCAGCTATGTGCAATGGAAGTACCTATACAGAGAAGGTCCACTTTCTTACTTTCTAATTTCTTGGGCATTGTTTGAACTATAGAGTGGCTGCTGATTGATATCTGTTAAGTCTTATCATGTTTGACACAAAGTCATTATGAGCAAAATGTCAGAGTTAGTCTGAGGGAACAGATTGAAAGGTTTCACCTGAAGCAAGTCTGTTTGGGGAATTGAAGGTGTGTAGGCCAGATGTACCTAAGGTACATCAGATGAACTGACACATACCTTAGCTCAGCAGGGCCTTCTCCTTCTTCCTGTAGATATCGAGGCACCAAAACTAGTCAATCAGTTTTGGCTTAATGTTTAATGTACAGGCTGATATAGCAGAAGTCTAGCCTTGTCTGAGAGGACCTTTGTGTCTGTTTACCTCTTAGCCAGGCAACACCCACAGAGTGATTGCCCATGAGATACGTTTGCAGATAACCAGGCTGTATGTCAAATAGATTTTCATGCTGGTACATGTCAAAGAACATGGAGCTTTTTACCTAACAGTTACAACTCTAAGAGTCTGTGGGTGTGTGAGTCCCTTGTCTTGTGTTTTTATGTCTCCTGTATATGTTAAGAAAGTGGTTTGTGTAGTTGGACTGAATAGTACCTGTTCTAGTAGGGTTTTTTATTTGGTGTTTGTTGGAAGTTTTGTTGGTTTGTTGTTTTGTTTGTTTTTTCAATTCCCTGCTGTGAAGTCTGCACATTAACTCAAATGTTGAGAGTTAGTGGCAATTCACGTTCTTCCTGGAAAGTGTCTCAGTATTTGTCTATGAATATTCAGTGTTCTGCTGTCTGAATATGCTTAAGGAATTTTACTGCGAGTTTTTATCCTGGACACTTCAGGCGATTGCCCTGACTGCCTCCTTGCGGAGTAAGAGATTACAGTTTGTGCTCTTGCCCCATAGAAGCAGAATTGAACAAGTGTCAATTCTGTCTAAATCTGTTTTATAAATCTTACTGTCAGACATGAGGAAATTTTGGGAAGCCAAGAACTTTCTCTGAACAATCCTTTTAAGATTAGGGTAGTTACTCACTCTGTTGGAACTGAACTATTAAACTTCAATACATGTTTGAGTGTATTCTGTAAAGCTGTTCCAGGAATGTAGGAAAATGTAGGCTTTGGCAGATGCCTTTGTTCTAAAGATGTGGCACTTCTTTTCTGCATAAGACCCACAGATCTGAGCATTCAATACTTAAGGCAGCTCACAATGTGCATTATCTGAAAAGGCAATCAGATTTGTTCAGAGATTGGACTTATTTTTTTGGCTGATTTGTTTACAGTCTTTGCTGGAATGTAACACTGCTGTGTGTAAAACCTGTTTATTTTGTGTTCTTTGTCTTGCATGAGATATGGAGTCATCTGGAAAGTCTCAGGGAGGAATAATATACCTGCTGTAGGGCATAGATTCTCTTCTGAAGGTCTTAAACTGTAAACTTCTAACTTAATTTGTGTCTTATGCTAGAACAGCATTTTGCATTCCTTGTGTTAAAAGACTTTTTTTTAAACAGTTTTTTTACTTTTTTCAAGTTAAAGTATTAGGAAGGAGAGAAAATAGATCTGCTCTGGGATTTCAGATAAATTTCTTCTGCTCTTTACCAACAAAACGTACCCATCCATGGGTAACTTGTGATCTACTACCTTGGTTTATACAGATACACAATATAGATAACTGCACTTCATGTGGTTAAATAAAATTAACACTGACCTGTCATATAAGTTCAAAATGCATGGCCTAGACTGTTTGCATGAACTAACTAATTAATACTTCTGCACTGGGAGTGGAACAACTTAACATGGGCTGGAATATGCTAGTATCCCAGCTTGAGTTTGGCTTCCAGATAAATAAAATATGCCTTTCTGGTTGGCAGTTTTTATGGCCAGTCCCGAACCATCCCCATCTTTGTATGTTGTCTTGATAAAGCAGTGTTAAGAGATCCATGAGCTGGAATTTGTATGGAATGTTTCAGGCCATCTTCTTGGTTTGCCCCAGCTGTCATTAACATCTTAGCACACCTCATGTGTTATGGTTGTAACCTAATGTAATGTAGGTTTTTTTATTTCTTCCTAGTTGCCTTGCATGAGTCTAGAAGGCTGCTGCTTCTCTCCTCTGCAGACCTGTAATTGCTCCTGTGGGGGTGTTTCGTGTTGTACAATGTCTATCACGCAAGGTGTGGTATTCACATGTTTAATATTGTCTTTGTCACGTGAGTGTTCTGTGCTTCAGCTGTGCACCTTTGAACTGGTGAAGTTACCCACCTTTTAAAGTAGTGCTCAAGTGCAGCTGATGTGAGGACCTTCCAGAATAAATCCCTGTGAGACTTCCCTTTGCTATCTCTCTAGAATAGATTTGAATTGAGGGCATTCTTGGTGCCACTGATACTTGGATGTGCTGTCCTACTCCTGGCAAGATGATACTTATCCAGAGGAGAGTAGTTGAGAGCAAGGTACCTGCAGTGGCTCTAGCTGCAAAATAGCCATGCAGAAGCAGTTCCTGAAACAGCTGATTTTAGCAGAGGCTGTGTTGTGCAAGCCCTTGTGCTGGCTTGCATTTAGCTAGGTAAGTACCTTAAAAAGTGGCCTGGGTTGCTGTAGTCCTATGTTAATGAAAGCTCTTGAAATCCAAGCCACTATTGTGTCTCGATTTCAAGTTGTGCTCTAGACAACAATTTTTTCAGATTATGCCAATTTGTCCTAAATTTAGAAGGTTGCTATAAAGCCAGAATGTGATCTGTCCTTGCTGATAGATGCAGATCTCTTGACATATTTGGTATTTCTGAGGAAAACTTATGCAGGAATGCAGCAGAAATAGCAGTATGTAATAAGATAGTGCCCTCCTTCATGGAAAAAGACAGTTAGTAGACCAGAATAATTGTTTTTACTATGCCCCAATTTTGCCAAGTTCTGCATTTGCTTCTTTTAAAACTGATTGGCACTATTTCCAGTTGAACACTTAGTACTGTCCTTAGACTTTTGTAACTGGTCATGTGGAATTAGTTGATTCACCACTTATTTACTGTACACCATGGTTACTTCCACACATTCGCAACATCACTGGTCTCAGGGAGTCTAGAGATGAGACTGACTTTGTCCTAAACAGTTTTGTCGGCTGCAGTTCTGACTGGGGAGCAGTTTATAGAATCTGTTTGTCTCTCCATGTTTCAGCTAGTCTACGTGGCACCTCTTTGGCCTCTCTTACTCTTCCCAAATCAATGTGTATATAGATGTCTGCTGGACATTGGAATAAGAATGCCATGAAATGCTTTTTGGATAATTTTTATAAAATGCTTTCTATTTTAAAGTAAGCTTTAGAGCACTAGGACCTCCCATGAAAATGTGACCAAGAATTAGGATATATGTTTGTAAATCACTTTTTCCAAATGTCTTTCCTGAAACATCTTTTTTGATCACACATTCTTTACTTCCTCTGCCCCCAAATTTTTCATGGACAGTAAGACAAAGGTCAGAAGTGGTTTCCAGCTTGTGGGTTTTTTCCTGTGCAAATAGTCTCTTGACTCAAAATTTAAAGTGATAGTAGTGTTACTTTATTTGGAAAATAAATTATGTTCAGTGCAGCAGACTGTGCAGCTAGTATGAATGCCATTTAGCAGGCAGTTTGATTGGCCAGCTTGTATTTCCACTTCATATTCAGGCTTCATTGGTTTGAGTGGTCATTCGCTTGCCTGTACTTCTAAAGATAACTGGTTTAGGGATGACCAGAAGCCTTCCTTGAGTACCACACATAGCTTAAGGTGTGGAAGTTGCTACTTGACGTACATGATGATACAGTGTAATATAAATCTTTCTGTGTAGATTGAGAGTCATCTCAGTACTTTCACACCACATTTTACCAGCTGGTAGGATAAGATCAATGTAATTTCAGTCATTAATTTAATTTGTACCTTTTTAGTTATGCTGTGTTTGCATGGGCAAGATGTAGGTGTTACAAAGCAGTTGTGTGATGGTGCAATGAAATACTCTAATGATGACTTGGAGCAATGCCAAAGATGCTATTCAGCTGTTTTCTTGCAGAACTAGTTTCGTTTCTTATATTTATAGTAAGTGGGAATTTGAACATCACCTTCCTTATTTAAATGCTTTCTGACGAACTTGGTTCTTTAAATTCTTTTTAAAAGCTTTAAAAAAAGCAGTGGAATTCTCAAACTGTTAGATGAGAAGGAGAAGATAAATAAATGGAAGCACTGATATGAATGGTGAAAGCCTCTATGCTGAGTCTCATGAGCGGCTTGGCATAAAGGAATTTCGTTATTGCCCTGGTGTTCAATGCAGGGTTGTTCCTACCGAAGGCTGCAGTTCAGCAGGGAATAATCAACAGAGGTTTGAATTATTTTGGAGATGTTTAGTTAGGTTCTTAAATAGTAGCTCTGTGAGGGGCAGTAAAAACACATTAATAGGATTCTTGGCCTCTTTTTCTGACCTCTAGGGTGAGGCTGAAGTGGAGATAGCAAAATATCTGGGAAAGGTATCACAGAAAGGTTTTAGGTTATAATCGTTATTATTTTCCACTGCTGCCCCACTGTTAACATCCTCTCAGAAAATTTATTTAACAATGATACCCTGTGTTGTGGGGAGATAGCTTGCCAGGCAGGAGAAGTGATTATCCTAAGGAAATGAGTGTTCTGTTCTTCAGTCTGTGGTAGAAACAAAAATGAAGAAGGAAGTGTTGAAGTGCATAGTACTTAAGTGTTTAGTATTTAAAGTTAAACAGTGTCTTCTCTGAATTAAATAATATAAAAAGGAAATGTTTTTTCTTGTCAGCATAATGTGGAAAGTATTTTCTTCTATTAATAGAAAGCTTTGAGCTAATGGAATACTTGTTCAAATTTAAAGAAAAGCATGAGACTGCATTGGAAGCTTAGGTTGTGATGCCTTTTTTTAACTGTGTAGTGCTTCAAGTTGATGCGTAGAACTTCAGTGAAAAACCCAATTACATATAGAAAGCTTGATGTAATTTTGCTTATTGCAAACTGGAAGCTTGAAGAGTATATTATGAAAGGGTTCTTTGCTGCTGTTCTAATCTCCTAAGTAAACATGTCTGGATTGATCATGGTAATTGCTGAAATTGCTCAGTACTCTTAACTTCTTGGTGTTAGAATAAAATTTACCTGGTTTTAGCTCTGAAAGTGTGTCAAGAAAAGCTGTGGGGAAAAAGTGGGAAGGAAGCATCTAGTGTATGAGCTGGATGTAGATTTGGATGTCTGAGCCTGTAAACAAACAGCTTGAATGAGGGATCTGTGTATTCCTATCGCTATTTGACTGGGGGTGCTGTTCGTGATGTGAGAGCCTTAGGCTGTTGCTGCTTGGTGGTAGGCGTGGCAAGCAGGTAGAGGGCAAGACCAAAATAAGGACTGCATCATGTTTCTTGATGAGTTTTAGTCACTCTGTTTACTGCGAGCAGTAGATGATGTATTATGTCAGCATTATCCCTCTTAACTAATATTCATAAAGCTTTCCAGGCAACTGCATCAACACAGAGTTGAGCAAGCTGAAAACTGTTCTTAGGGAGAAGAGAGGAGAAGCGAGTCATTATTTCCTGACTGGTTTTAACAGTGTGTAATGTGCTGGACTTCTATTGTTGGCATAGAGGGTAAAACATTGGTCAGAATACTGTAAGATAAGGGGGTGTGTGGGTGTGTAGATATTGGTGTTTCTTAAAGGGGATGTTTTCACTGCTTGAGCCTCTGAACACAGCAAGTGTTGCTGCTATGTAGAGTCACAATTTGTAATGTGCCAGACAAACTGAGGGATACGTGAAACCAGTTTATAGTATGATACTAGTTAGTTTTAAATATGCCCTGTCCTAAGAACTCATGTGGGGTAAGGATTACAGTAATATGCTTTGCAAGGACTATTGTCTGTTTCAGGCTTTTTAAAAACATGAGTTGTGAGGTATGAGCCTCTGTGTACACCTCAGTGCTAAAATAGCTTTTCTCTGGATTGTGCAACTTGTGTATGTACTACTCCTGATATTGTAAAATTCTCTGCAGATTTAAGCAGTTACTGTCCTCTCACTTTAAACTTTTAGGAGGAGGGTTCTTGTTGCTGCAGAAAATACACTACAATGTTCTCATAAATGTGACCTCTTACTTTGGAGTTGGCACAGCTGCTTTTTGGAAGTAGCATAGGGGAAAAATTTGACAGGCATTATCTTCTTAATAATTACTCAAATATTTTTAGGGTATATCACTGATAAATTTACTGAGTGTGTAACTTCCTCTTCTAGCTACCTGATGGCTGATAAGCTGTAGCGCAGTCACTTTAAAGCACACATTAGTCACTGTGACTCCTCACTGCCCTGTACTGAAAGTGGTGACTAATCTCTGGGTCTGACATTCCATTATGAAGTGCAACCTTTACCCGTGGTAACTAGGTGGAGGATTTCATAAAACAGTATGAAACATTCCTGCCTCCTGAGCTGGATCCCCCTACCTCACAGCCAGTGTCTGCAACTTCTGTGTCAGCTAGAAAAGATCTGAGGCATCAGATGTGCTGCTAGGCTCTCAACAAATCTTTAGACCTTGCTGTCTCTTTGAGAAGAATCTTGCTTTGGATAGTGGCTCTTCAGCAGTGTCTGTGAAGCTCTAGCAGAATGAAAGTATTTAGCAATGAGAAGCCAGCCTGCACATAAAAGCCTCATCCAGAGGCTTATTTTGGCACTCTTTTTTGGCATTATTTTGCCTGATGAGACCGAGGTAGTACAGTGACTTCCACACTTTCTACAGTGTTTATAATAGTATTTTCTAATGAACAGACGGTTATGAGCCAAACATTTTTTGCAATGTTACAAAATATGCAATGATAGAGCACCTTTTTTGCCTTTATTCAAAAGAAGCTGATTTAGAGCTTAATATCCCTTCAGGTTAGCGGATTTTTATGTGCAGATCTGAAATACTGGAACAGTCTCATTTTGGAGAGTATGGGTTAAGCAGGAAGAAGACTTAATCTTATTTTTCTGGAATAAAGAAGTTGTGAAGGAGTCTTTAGGCTTTACACTTTAACGTTGAAATAATGTTAATATTTCTTTCAGCTCTGTTGAAAAGGGATTTAGCAATGTGCATTGACAGTGAAGGCAGCCAACACTGTCCTGAGCTGTATTTAATAGGAGCATAGTTGTTATTTGTAGGGAAGTGATTATTCCTCTCTGCTCAGCACTGCTTAGCTGTGTCTGGAATACTGAATCTGGTTTTTGATCCTTGATCCAGGAAAAACATGAACTGGCAGCCAGCCCAGCAGAGGGACCATTGGGGTGGTCAGGAGGTTGGAGCACAGGCCCTGGAAGGGGAGACTGCGGGAGCCTAGGTTGCTTCAGCCTGAAGAAGAGCAGTCTCAGGGGTACCTGACAGCAGCCCCTTCATACCTGCAAGGATGCCATCAGGAACATCAGGGCCAGGCTCTTCACAGCAGCGGGAAGATGAAGTACAAAGGCTGTAACTTCTAATAAGTAGATCCAAAACCAGCAGATTTAACAATTTAAAAACAAATAAAACATGGAAACAACAAAAATGACTGTCCAACTTTCACTCTGAGAACAGCCATGCAGTGGCTGCATGGGGAGGTTGGGAATCCTTGTAGGCATTAAAAGTACAGCTGGATCGAAACCCTGAGTCATTGCTAATCTTGGCCAGAGGCCCAGAGACCTACGGAGGTTTCTTCTAACCTGTTGATTCTGTTCGTTCTGCTGCTTCTACAGATAGTATGACTGACCATTCTCAAAACACTTGTTTTAGGAAAGACTGTTAACCTGCGAATAAAACCAACTTTGTCATGTACATGTGGATTATTTCCAGAATGAGTTACAGTAGCACTAAAAGATAACAAATATGTGACAGCTGTGGTGATCTTGTTTCTTCTTCAAAGGTAAGGATAATAATAATCACAAGGAAAATCTAGGCATGTCATGGTGTCACCTTTAAAGGACATCAGACTCTTAGTTACCAAATACAGTCCTTTCGAGTCTGGGGACCAAACAGTTCAAGAGTTTGAAGATGCTTTCATGCAGTTAAGTCGAGCCTACTCAGCATTGTTCAAAATGATAAAAGATCATAAAGATACTTTTTTTCCTTGCTTGCTTAGTTACTGGAGCCAGGTTGGATGGGGCTTTGAGGACTTGGTCTAGTGGAAGGTGTCCCTGCTCATGGCAAGAGGATTGGAACTAGATGATCTTTAAGTTTATTTTCAACCCAAAGTATTCTGTGATGCTATGAATGTTTTTTGTGCTTTTTGGGACATGCTGTTTCAGAAACCTGGTACTGCTGTGGAACACACTGGATAATGAATTACTATGAAAATGGAACCTAACATACTTTTTCTATTAAGAGGTGTGAAGAAACAGAATTCCACAGGACTGGTAAAACTTGGTTTGTACAAATAGATAACCTGTAATCTTGAAGCTTTTCTATTTAGGCAAGTGTAGGGGTTTAGTCCTTGAAGACGTCTTCTGTTGATACATTAGTAATCCTAAATGAGGGACTTGCGAAATCCCTCTCTCAAGGTAGGGGGAGTAACTGCTCTGTTTCTACTGCTGAAAAGAATTTTATGTGAGGTAAGTAGATTACACTTTTTATAAAAAAGTTAATATTTGTTGCAAGTGATAATGTGATTATAATGAACGGTACTTCTGTAATCCAACTTCGTTTTATTTGCAGTTCTTTAGCATCACAGCAGCTGTCTTTTGGAGGTTTTGGGTGGTGATAAGTTTCTTTTTTTTTTCTCCCAGTGGTCTGCATGCTGTGAGAATGACATACAGTCTGGAAGAAGGGATACTGTAGAAATTAACTGAGACCTGGAATTTTAAAAATAAAGGAGAAACCCCTAAAAGAAAGCTTTTATTCATTGCTGTCTAGATAACAGCAGGTATCCTGGCTTGTTTTTTAGTTCTAGTTCCATAGGTTGTCCTAAAAATTTAACTGACCAAAATATAAGCTAGCTAACAATTGTTTCCCAGCAATTATGAAATAAATAAAAAATATACTAAAATGTTATCTTATGTTACTTCAAATTGTACTTTGTTTACAGAACCTTTTTCTGCAGCTACCAAAAGAAGAATACAGCTGTATCAAACATTTGAGCCAGCCTTAACAAAAGTGAATGGTGCTTCAAAGTAGCACTGTCTAGAAATCTTTTCCATTTTGTATTGGAAAGTATAGCTTTTCTTAATGTCAGAATAGGTCAGTCTCACTGTTTTGGATACTCTTTGAATAGTATTGAGACAGCAGGTTAAGAACTGCTTATTTGAAAACTCATCGCCAATTGTGACTATTCAGTCCTTCATAAGTTATAGAAATTAAAATATTTTGAGAAATGTTGAAGTTCCAATCCTCGATGAGAAATACCAGTTGTGAGCTAACTTTATGTGAAAATGACCTTTAGTTGAAAATTGGATGACTAACAAGCTAAATAAAACTCCATGTTATTCTTAAGTTCTAGCATAAAGAGCCAAATGCAGACATGCTTTCTGATGCTTGTCTCGAAGCTGTGCCCCATGTCAACTATTTTCTTTCAGATGACAGTCAAATGGGGATGCAGAAAACTAAGGGAACAAATTTGCATGGGAGCACGTAGGAGCTCAGGATAAAAAGTTAAGGCCTTTCCTCTTTAAGTGTCTTTTTAATTCTTAAGATTTTCTTTGAAAAATGTTGTTCCTTGAGGCAATTATGATTTCTGCTGTAAAGCTGCTGGTTAAGAAGCTCTGCTTCTTGATGAGGTAACATTTATTTTTAGAAGGTATAGAAGTGGCTCCAAAAAGAAAACTTGTTCCTAAAACTTGGATATGTTCCTTATAGGAATTTTATTTATCCTTTTGGGTTACTTAGCTAGTTTTTTGTGAGTTTGAGACTTCCCCAGTAGTTGCTCCATATTTTAGAGCAATTTGGTTTACTTTTCAGACCTAGGTGTTGGCAAGATGGCCAGATCTAAGCATTACTGCCTGGTTACTGAAGAATTCCAAGGCCTTCTATTAGGCAGTTTATGGGCGTCTTCAGGTTTTGATGTGGGGATGTTTTGGATTTGACAAAAAAATCAAATGGGTATTTTATCTAAAGGATCATAAGGACAACTTGAAGCTAAAAGGAACCCACACTCCTTATGGGTATGTGAATGAATATTTGGATTGGGACAGGAACTTGGCAGAAAAATGTGTGTACTTCTGGGGAGTTCCTTTTACAGCCAGTAGCAGAGGATGATTAGGCTGTCGGTGCTCTGTATTTGTCACTTCTCTGGGCAGTCGGATTGGCAGCAAGGGATGAAAGCTTCAAGAGTGGCTTTTTTCTTTTTCATCGATAAGAGTTGCTATTTTCTTTCAGAATATGAGAGAAAGAGGTTGAAAAGGTACTAAAAAGGGAAGCACTTACCTTCTTACAGATCACTCATCAGATGATATATAGCACCTTTAATTATCAATGTAAACAAACTTTTCGCCGCAGTATGCACTCTGCTTGAAGTAATCTTGATGAGCCATCAGAAGTGATAGATCAATATGCCTTACAATCCAGTTAAAAGTCCCAGGAAGGAACACAACTTTCTCCTGTAAGCTGTAGCTATAATTGTTTTGCTTAATAAGTTAATATGAGAACATGAGCACCACTCTGCTTTTTAGATTCTTAGGTTATTGTTCCTGTGTACTTCAGATACCCTTTGATCTTTAAGGCTTGCTTGGATGTCATTAAACATCTGAAAGTGAAATCTTTCTTTCACTTATGTTGCTAGTGGTGTTAGGTATTTGTGGGGAAGAGAAAGAAATAACTAAGGTAGTTTGCTCTCAGTAAATGTGTAGTTCTAATAGTGTTTCAACTGCACAGGATGTAAAATTTACCAGGTTTTGCTGATTGCTGCCTCAGTGACTGCTATATATAACATAATGGTGAGAAGTGGGGTCTTGACTTAATAGATTAATTTTAGGTACATGCATTCCAAAACATAAGCAATTAGACAGGTTCAGATTTTTTCTCTACTGTCACTACAGTATTCTGTCATATGCTTAACTTTAGTAGACAGAGGGAATAGAAGAGTGTGTGTGTGTGTGTTAAGAAAAAGACTTGTGAAAGCTAAAATGTTGTTCTGGTATAGTTTTGAGTAAGGCTGTTGCTTTTGTAGGTGCTCTGAAAGAGTATTTTTAGTTGTAGGAAGCATCAGAGAAGTTGTTGCCTGGCTGATAGGTTAAACATGCTCTTTTTTTAGAGATGCAGAGATCACAATATGATTGCTAAGAGGGAGAAAAAGCATCAAAAATCACCACTTGTTTTCTTGGGTGTTTATTATTTGTGTGTGTTGTTTGTGGATAGTTATTGTACACTTGTTGATCAGGAATTTGGAGAAGGTCAACCAATGACTGTGGATTTCAGAAACACTGCCGAGGGATAAATTTAGAAATGCTTCTCAGCTATTTCAGTATTATTTGTATGAATCTCATCTATTTTGGATCTGAACTTTTACCCCTTCTCTTTTTCAGTGGTTGGAGCATCTCCCAGGAAATCAGTGGGATTTATGTGCTGACCATGTTAAATGTCTTCTCTGTTTGGGTGGGATGAGGCTGGAGGGACCAAAACACAATCACTTGACTTTCCAGGCTCTTTTGGTTTTAGATTGTCCTCTAAGCAGGTTGCGTGTTCTTAAGCCAAGTCCTGTGGTGTATGGTTAGGGAGACTGGCAGTTCTAGCTGCCATCATGATGACTTAATTGTACGTGAAGCATGGCAAACTGGCAGCTTGCGCTGGCATGCAGAGACTTGGGGGGGTAGCAGTGATGAACTTCTCTTACAGGAACCACTAAAATAAGAGAGAATCACAATTTACTGGTAGACAGGGAGCAATTTGTACATGGTAATATGATTTTTGCCATAGGAGCTGAACAGAGTAAGAAAAATAGGTATATCATGGCTATGGTGAGTTAGTGGTTTCACAGAACTTTAAAGGTGGGGGAATGGCCTTTATTTTTACTAGAGCAATGTCTCTTCTTTAGAGATGAACTTCATTCTTTTGTCCTTGTAGAGAATGTTGTTATAAAACGTACGCACTTGCCTGTTTTTTTTTATCTTACAGAACTTTTAAGAATTAACAAATGCAGCCTGAAATAAATCCTGAGTACGACTCTTTCTATTTGTTCCTGTTTAAAAAAACATCTAAATAGGTTTTTTTTTTTTTTAAGTAGCCAGAGGACAAACACAGGTTCATCTGTCATCTATTCTACACATAGCGTACCATAACTAAGAATCTAATCCAGGGGTATATTTCTCAGTTATCTGAAATTTCAGACATTTAGTGGGTATTAGGGTGGCTATATAAACACATTTTTGACTTGATGGAATACTCATTTAGATCTAATGAAATGTAATGGAGCTATCTATTGAGTAGATTTTCTTAATGAATCTAAATTAATTTATGCCTTACAAAATTCAATTCTGTAGTGCTCTTCTGTTTTTTGTCCCATCACCTGAACTAACAAGATTTTTCTCATCTGTATGGACAACCCATATTATTATCTGTAGCAACCCTATGGTCAAAACCAGGATATTTTGCGTGGAATATCTCTAAGCAGTAAAATTCAGTGTTGCCGCAAATATAGATCAGTCTTAATTCTGATAACTGATAAAGCAAGCGATGTCATGATCATTAGTCTGTGGATCTTGTCCTTTAAAAAAAACTGAACTTAAGTTGGTGCTAGTTCTTAAACTGATATGAGACTTATCAAGTTACTCAGCAGGAGTTGGCTTGAATTATTTCACAGTAATGATCTACCTCTACTTTGCCTTTTGACAGTGTTTGTAAGTCAACTTGGATGGAACTTAAATACTTAAAAATGCCTATTCTGAGAATAAGATTATGTTCACTGTCACATTACTAGTTATGAAGGTCCTCAGTATCTGTTTTGGGGTTTTTTTGCAGATGATTCATCTCTAGAAGAAAGATTTGTCTTCAGAAGTTCCTTTGAAAGCACAATGGACACATTTTAGAGTTCTACAGTAGTCATCTAGGAACAAGAACATTGGACTTTGAGGAATAACAGAGTTCAGAGAGCCCAGGAATTGGTCGCTAATAAACTTGCTTTGGCCATACAGCTTGAAAATGAATACCATTGAGACAGCAAAGCTTGAAGAGCATATGGAGGGTCAACCAAATGACACTTCTAATGGCTACTCACGGCCTACTCTCTCAGTCAGTGAAGAGAACAAAAATGGCACTAGCAAACCAAAGGGCTTGTCTAATGGCTTGCGAAAAACAGCAAAGAAGTATCCCGATTACATCCAGATTGCTATGCCTGCTGAATCTAGGAACAAATTTCCTCTGGAATGGTGGAAAACAGGCATTGCCTTTGTCTATGCTCTCTTCAACTTGATTTTAACAACTGTCATGATCACTGTGGTCCATGAGAGAGTACCTCCAAAGGAGCTAAGCCCTCCCTTGCCTGACAAATTTTTTGATTACATTGATCGTGTGAAATGGGCTTTTTCTGTATCAGAAATAAATGGAATGATACTACTTGGATTATGGATATTCCAGTGGTTGTTTCTTAGATACAAGTAAGTTAGCAATATTTTTTTCTCTGCTATATGTTTTTATTACGCATTTTGGGTAGAAGAAATGGTACAGTAAAATCTGTAACAATACTGTAGAATAGGGCTGGCAGGAAAATAACAAAGGGATGACTTGTTTACAAAATGTTCTAGTGTCCATGCCAGATATGGAAATACAGAGTTTCTGATTATTGAATAATGTTTTTTAATTCTGAATTTGATGCCTATGTTGTACTAGTCAAACTTATTCTGAGACTGGGCTTTTCAAAGTGTGTTTACTGATGTGGGAATGTTTAAACCGAGGAAATCATGATGATGGAAGAAAATCTCATCCAAATTTGAGGAAGAACCCACTGTCCTCTACAGCTAAATAGAAGTTTTCTCCTGTGTCTTCATTTGCTTAAACTATATATATTTAAGTCAAGAATATAGGTATAGTATGGGACTAAAAAGAGAAGGTCACTGAGTTGAGGAAAAATGCCTGACTGCACCTGTAAGTTAGACTGAGGCCATGTTAAATTGGTGGGAGCTTTGCACCATAAGGAGCTAACAAGACTAAAAGCTGAAGAAGGACTTTTTAATATTTGATTCAGAGAAGTGTATGGTGAAGAGCTGGGGCCGAGCTGCTCTTTCATTCTAAGGACTTAGCTATCTATTGAAGCTAGAGCTCCGTAACTGTTAAGTATCCTGCACGTAAACTTTACACTCAATCGTTTTCCCCCCCCTTCCTTACTTTCAGATCAATAGTGGGACGCAGGTTCTTTTTTATAATAGGAACTTTGTATCTGTACCGCTGCATTACCATGTACGTTACCACCTTACCTGTGCCTGGAATGCATTTTCAGTGTGCGCCAAAGGTAAGAGCCTTTTCCTCTTGCTTCTTGCCTTAGTCTCTGCATCAGTCCTCATGGCTCCTTAGAACAAATAGAAGACAATGTTTCGAATATTACTAAATAACACAAATTACTTTCAGTTGATGTCTTCAGAAACGTAGGTAGTGATAAACCAAAACTTGTGTGATACAGAAAGAATCTCAAGTTGTTGATGCAGTTGGGTGCTCCCTTTCAGAACATGTTAGGTTGAAATAGTGTTGCTGCTAAATCAATCAACTTGCTTCTGAGGCTCAAGCTAATCACTCGTAATACTGCAGCAATATTTTTTCTTATATGGTAGGATACTCAAGGTCAATACTGTAATTCATAGGCTGATACTCAAGCTTGTGTTGCTGTATCCCTTTAAAAACCCACACTGTTATGTGCCTTCCCTAGTTTCTCACACTATTTCATCAAGAGCTATTGCAATACATGAAGTCAGCTACCTGTCTCTGCTTCCAGCCTGCAAAATGTATAGGAATGTGACTTAAACAAGTTCAGCTGTGTAAATGAACTGATACATATAGAAACATGGATGTGCTAACAGTTCTACAAAAATATTTTAAAAATGTAATGACATTGGAGTTAAGAGGTGACATAAAGGAGTTGTTACTCCTAGGTTACTAATAAAAAGTTGTAGACTTAAAATTCCTTGGAATAAACTCCATTGTGTTGGCTGTACTGAAAGAAAAGTATTGCCAGTTTAGTGGGGGGATAAATTTGTCATATCTTGGATAGAATTTCCAGTCTTGAGTTACAGCGTCATGGCTGTTGTTTTCTACATTGAGACAACTTAGGGATACAGTGGATGAATTACTTCTCTTATGAATTAGTGTCTATTTGAAAATGCTTTATTTAACTGTCACTATCATAAAGATTTAATGGTTTTGTTCTAATAGCTTGGGGAATGACTATGCAGTAGATAGACTGTGTACTGAGGAGTGAGAAGAGGTAATCAAAGGAAAATGCAAATGTCTCTGTGGAAAGTGCATTTTGCTAGCATTAAACCAGGATGAATTACTTGAACTCTGGAAAAGCACTTGATGATTCTTCTGGATTTTTTTTGTCATATGTGAATATTTTTCTGATTATGGAAAACAGTTATCCATTTTTCTTGTTGGTTTTTTTTTTCCTAGACTTAATTTAAAACAGCTAGGTAAAACTGCCTAGTATCTGTGCGAAATCAAAAGCTGGTTGTAATGCATGCTTTAAAAATGCACATCCTTCAAATATGAGTGAGTCCTGACTGAGTTTGTAACTAAATCTAAAATGAAATGAGTTTGAGGTTTTTACTCAGTAGAAACACTGGTCTGCTCTGAACAGAGTAACAGAATTGGTATGCAAGGTTGTAACAGTTTTGAGTGGGTTTCATTCATTATGTCAACTGCTGTCATGAGAGATCTGACCTTACAAATTTTTAATGTTTACCTTTTCAGTATAGTCTGCATCTCATTCTCATATAATGCATTTTTTAAAATAGCATGAGAAAGCATAGACGGAATGCTAGTGTTACCAAACTGATCTTTATCAACTGTCAACTTTGACATGCATGCTTATTTGTTTAAGAATATGTGAAAGAAAGCCAAAGAAAACAAAAATATTTTGTCCTTTTATCTCTGTCTCCCTGACTCTACATGCGTTTGGGCAAGAAGTTTACTTGAGACACTTATGGTGTATCTTAAAATTTATTTTATGTTTCTTTCTGGTGTTCTAGTTGAACGGAGACTCTCAGGCAAAGGTTCAGAGAATCTTGCGACTGATTTCTGGTGGTGGTCTATCCATAACTGGATCACACATCCTGTGTGGAGACTTCTTGTTTAGTGGACACACTGTAGTATTAACGCTGGTCTATCTGTTCATCAAAGAGTGTAAGTGATTTTATTTCAATGCACTTTCTTGTTCGTATTCATTGTACTGGGAAAACAAGTGACAAAAGTATGTGTAGAACTACTGCCCTCCAAAAGTTACTCGTAAGTTGTACACAGACTGTGTTTGTATGGGTTTGAAACACAAATTGAGTGGAAATGGAACTGTGGCTGTAGTAAAATCATAAAATGGTTGAGGTTGGAAGGGACCACTGTAGGTTATCTAGCCCAACCTTTCTGCTCAAGCAGAGTTCCCTACAGCACATTGCACAGGATTTTGTCCAGACAGTTCTTGAATGTTTCCAGTGAGGGAGACTTCACAGCTTCTCTGGGCAATCTGTTCCTGGAACTCCAGATGTGCCTCACCAGGGCTGAGTAGAGGGTCAGGACTACCTCCTTCAACCTGCTGGCAGCGATCTCACTAATAAACCCCAGGATATTCTGCCCTTCTTGGCCACGAGGACACTGCTCACAGACAGCTTGGTCACTAGGACCTGCAGGTACTTCACAGCAGAGCTATTTTCCAGCAGATTGGCCTGCACCCTTTAGTGGTGCACCAGGTTCTTTCTTCTCAGGTGCAAAACCCTGAACTTGCCCTTGCTGATTTTCAAAATGTTCTGCTCTTCCGATCCCTTCGATGTGTGAGATCTTCTGAAGGGCAGCACAGCACCACTCCTCTGAGCTTTATATCCTCAGCAGACTTGCTGAGGATGCACTGTCTCTTCATCTAAGTTGTTGATGAGTAAATTAAACAATACTAGGCCCAGTATGAACCTTTGGGTTGAACTAGACTCTGTGCCACTGATTAAAAACCCTCCAAGCCCTGCCATTCAGCCAGTTCTCAGTATGCTTCACTAATTGTCCAGCCTTGCCAGTGAGGATGTCATGGGAGACAGTGTCAAAAGCCTTGCTTGAAGTTCATGTAGACAACATCCAGTTCTCTCCCATTATCTATCCAGCCAATTGTCCAGATTTTAAAGGCAATCAGGCTGGTTAAGCATGATTTCCCGCTATGGTGAATCCATGCTAACTACTCCTGATCATCCTGTCTTCTACATGCTTAGTGGTGGCCTCAAGGGTGAGCTGTTCCATCACCTTCCTAGGGATTGTGGTAAGGCTGACTAAAACTGTTGTGGGCTTTAATTAAGGACTTAATGTGACTAAACATGTCACCTCTATCTTTATGTACGTGTTTATTGCTTGATTAAAACAAGACAGCTTTTCATCATTTGTTGACAGGTTATTTAAATTTTGGATCAAACATGCTGTAGTAATTATGCACACTAGCTCAGTGTTGGTTAGCTGCAGGGGACTGTAGGGAATTTTGTGGCTTGAACACAGCATCATTGCACACTTATGCTGAATCCAGAAGCAAAGTTACTTTTCTCGGGTGTGCTATACATTAGTTACTGCAAGCAATGAAAAGTTAATTCATGGTCTTTGGTTGTCTTGTGCTTGAGTCTTCTACTTAATGCTTCTTGTAGTTGATAAGAATCTGGCAAGCATGCAAAAGATGCAGTTATGGTTTCCCCCTTTGCTTAATATTGCTCTGGGCATGGGAGGAAAAATCTTGTGTGCTGCACCCAGAGCATTTGTTGAAGTGTTAGAGAACTGAGCACTGACTTCTAAATCTAATATATGGTAAGCAGTGCTTCTTTCCTGAGAGCTTGGCTGCTCTTGAATATATGGTGGGGAGTTCCTGTCTCAGTTCATGTTTGGAGTTGGAATCTTCCCTCCTACTGTTGTATCCCAAACTATGCAAATGCTAGCTTGGCTCATGGAAATGTGTAATTCTCACTGAAACAAAAATAAGACTAACCAGCATTAGTTGGATGCCTTCCTTTTATTAAAATGTTGAGGGAACAAGGTGCTGCAGTGCTGCATTCTGCCTTAAATAAAAAACACAATATAAAAGGGCCTCTTGAATGTGATAGACTCCAAATCTGCAGATTTGAGATGTTTTTCTTTGAACAGTGATTTAAGATGCTGATCATAGTCTGATGATTCTTAGACCTGGGTCTTTCCTGTGAAGTAAATGTTACTGGGGGAAAGGCATTTGTAACTCATCAAAATTACCAGAGCAATATTAGGAAAATAGCCTAATAAGAGTTATTGTTTGCCTTGTTTTGTCTGTTACATTGCATTTTAATACTATTCACATACTCAGTTGTACCAAGAATGATGAAGACAGCCCAGCATTTTCTGGGCTACTTTCTCCTGTACTTTATACTATAAGGGATATGAAAAATTGTATCATACAAATTTTTGTAATAAGCCCTTTGCTGCCTGGTTGTTAGGCATGTATTTCACTGAAACTGTGCTCTGTAAGTGAGAAGTGTATAGCTTTCCTTTTTTTGCCACCCACATAATGATCAAAATCTTATCTGAACCAGGGCATAAGCCCTATAATTGCTCTAAATTAGAGGCTGCTTACAGTGGTCTTTTTTTCTCTTTTGATAACATGTCTTTGGTGTAAGATGCATTCTGAGATTTTTATGTCTGGCTTAGTGGAGTTTTAGCTCTGCTCTTCTCTTCCTTTCATACTCTGCCATTTTTTCACTTATTCCTCTGCACTCCACCTTTTTCACCAGAATAGTTATTAATATTTTTAGTATTTTTAGCTTTGGTATGTCTGTCTTGCTCAGTGCTGTTTTCATCAACTTCTTGAGGTTACTTAGCTTCTTATCCTTAAAAAAAAAAAAAAAAATCAGTAGGTGGAGATCTGTCTGCAATGTTTTGGGAACAGTTAAGAGCATTTATTGTTTTGACACTTGCACCAAAAAGTGGTCCTACAGTTATTATTTTGCACAGGCCTCTGAGAGCCTACTGGGTAGGCTTGTTGAGATCAGTAACTTTTCTGCTGGTATGGTGTGAAAGTAAAGGCTAACCATAGCCCCACAAGGCGAGAGGTGCCAAAACCTCCCACTGTGAGTGAAATGAAGCCAGTTAGCCTGTCAGAAGTTATGAATGGTCATTGTGATACTCAGGGCATTTTTTCAATGGGGAAAGAAGTACAGGAGAACTTTTCTACTGAAGTGCCTTAAATGCTTTTTGAACAGCTTCACTCCCATTTGTTAAATCTTTCATTAAAGGGTGTAAATTCACATACACTGTACAGAAAAGGATAGTATTTTGTTTCACAGAACTGAGGCTTCTTGCAAATAAATTAAAATCTATGAGTGTCTTTTTCTGTTTAATCTGTGATCTCTGCTCAGGTTGTATCAATTCTAGAGACTTAAGTTTACTCAAATATAGACTGTAAAAAGAAAAGATTAAAGGCCCACAAGTTAAATAACCAAAGTGTATATTTTACCTCGATTTTGTCTCTTCCTCTGCACCCCAAGTCCTAGAAGTTATTTAACTGGAAAACTTAATTTGACTAGAAAATGGGTGGCAGTGTTGTCTTACTAACCCATCTTGTGCTCACTTTAAGAAGTAAGAACACGTCAGTAAGTTTGCATAATTCATTATGTAGATTCATACAAATCAAAGCAGAGGGTTTGTACCAGTGTAATATGAGTTATGTTTTCCAATTTAGTATCCTTAAATTAATTTTTTTATCTTTTCCCCTTCCTTTTGTGGATTGTTATAATAACATAGATGGCTTTTTGCTGGTTTTTTTTCCCTGTCACCTCCCTGTTTCACAGATTCACCACGTCATTTCTGGTGGTATCACTTAATCTGCTGGCTGATGAGTGCTGCTGGCATCATTTGTATTCTGGTTGCTCATGAACACTATACCGTAGATGTCATCATTGCCTACTATATCACCACGAGGCTCTTCTGGTGGTACCACTCAATGGCTAATGAAAAGGTGAGAGGCAAATACCTTCAGAATCAATGTATAGCCTGCATTTGATAGAGTTGCCTAAAGGTTAAACAGAATGGGCGAAGAGTTTCACTTCATTGTTATTTAAGTAAATAATATTAATTTGTCTTAAAAATACTGTTTTGAACTTTTGAGGCTTTAATGCTGTAGGTGATGTATAGAATAGCCCTTCTTTGTCTCAGCTTGTGAACAAACAGTAGTTGAATAATAAAATTTCTGGCCAAAGGAAATTACCTAGACAGTCCTAAAATTGTAGCGACAATTCTTTTATAAATGTCATTAAAGGTACACTGTTCAGAAGGTTGCTGCTGTTGTTTCAACAACACTTTCAAGTAGAAGCATAGCTTTCAAGCCTGTTTAATCTAATTCTCAACTACTACTCATCAATGGAAACATGACATGGCTGAAAGCACTCATATTGAAAAAGACTTGAGTGCTTTGTTGCCCCAAATTTTGCACAGCAACAAAGCATCTCTTTGTGTTAAAGATGCTCAGTTTGTAGTATGCATTTGGACTACAGTGTCTATCTCAATTTTGTGTTTTCTAAGCTAAATACTCACTGGCTTTGCAGAAATGCGTGCAAATGCATTGCATTTTTGCTGTTGTCTTGACTCAATGTAATTGATTCTAAGCCTTTAAACTGACAGTTTCCTTTTATTCTTTACATGCTTGTGCCAATACAGACTTTAAAGGTGTCTTCGCAGACAAATTTTCTCTCTCGAGCATGGTGGTATCCAATATTTTATTTCTTCGAGAAGAATGTGCAAGGCTCTGTTCCTTGCAGTTTTTCCTGGCCGATATCTTGGCCTCCCAGCTGCTTCAAATCGTCATGCAAAAAGTATTCACGGGTTCAGAAGACAGGAGAGGACAATGAAAAATCTACCTGAAGAAATGAAGGAAAGCATCTGCTCTGTTTTGTTTGTTTTTGATTTTTTTTTTTTACCAGAACACCAATGCTGTAACCAAAGTTCTTAGGAAGACTGTAACTGAAGAAGTGGACCAAGCTTCTGTGCAATTGATGGAAAGACAATTGTAGACACATCTATTGCCATTTCAGATGTTTTCCTCTCACCAGGCTGTACAGACCTATTCTACTCTTCAGTGCTAATGAAATGCACCACTAATGAGTTTTTTTAATTAAAGAAAAAATGAAGCAGGACTTTGCTTTATTTACAAGATAGAGGTGCCAAAGACCACAGTAACACTTCCATTAGTATCACGCATCCACAGAAGCACCCAAAAGTCTCATCTTCAGAGCTCTGGAGTGCGTAAGGGCAAAAACATGCTAAAATGTAAAGGCACGATATTGGCGTATTGAGGTGTATAAAAAAATAACACAATTGTGGGAAGTGGTTTGTTGCATTATTCTTGCTAATGAAGGTAAGGCCTTCGTGTGACTGGTACAGCTGGAAGCAAGTCTGACTTTTTTACACACTGTGCGTATGAATATCTTATGACCCTAAAATACTACTTACCACCATTAACTCCCATGTATTCTACTATATACCAATTTTTACATTTTTATTAGTAATTTTATATTTAAACAGTTGTGCTACCTGACGAATTTGCAATTTAGAAATAGCTGCTAACATCAGAGCTCAAGGAGTGTACAATGTTATTTTTAATAAGGGATACAGTTTCAACATCTAAATCTTGAATTGCAGCTGGCCTTGTGTATATAGCTATACAGTGCCTGTCAGTGTATATAGATTCATATATACACAAAAGCACACACCTTAAACAAAATTATTTACTGGGAAGAGTGATCATAGAGTTCTTGATGCAGGCATAAGTTCTACAGCTCTCACCTGCTTGAGGAATGCAAGGCCAGGTCCAAAATGGGGCTACATTTAAAATAAATGTTTTAATTTTAGTAGCAATCTCTTGCTGAAGCTATGTAGCAGGTTTGCTTGGGAGCCATAGTTCTCCATTGAATTTCTTTTTTTTTCTTTTACCTCTTGACAGTTTCTGTGACTTACTTTAAAAAAACAACCAGACAAAAAAGTGCTAAGGTGAAATATCTACAACAGTAGTGTTTCTTCAGCTGAAACCTAAAATAATTTCATATTAAATTACACTGTGGTAAAACTCAAATATAGATTCCCTTTTTTTCCCAGGGTTTCAGTCCAGCTAAAATGGCTATTTAAACAAGTTGGCTGAGAATGTGGGAAATTACCACGGGGTAAACATGTAACAAAACCACAGATTAACAGCTACCTGTTTCTTGTTGGTTTATGTTGTTTTGTATTGTTGTGAAAGCAAAGTAGAAAATCAGCACACAATGTTTAGCCATTTATATTCTGTATTAATTTCTGCAGTTAACTCAATATTCTCTTCAGGTCTTCACTACAACCCAATGAAAAGATAAAATTGCATTAAGTGTTGAGGTGATACTAATATAAAGGAAATGCTGCATATTTTAAGAATGTCTTGAACTGCGTGACAAGTGTGAACACAATTTAAATAATGACAACTTGTTTTTAAAAAGTCCAGTTAAAGCTATAAAATGAAATACAGAGTATTCAAATATAATCTTTTTCAGTTAAGGGGATCATTGCTCTGAGTTGTATATGAGAATATTTTTGATGTGCATTTCAAATATTTTTGTGCATTATCAAAATAATACAATAAAAAGTGTTCCTTTCAATATGTTCTTGGGAAAACTTAGCTAAGAAAGAAATTCTGCTGATGTTTGGTTTTGTTATTTAAAATTAGCCTAGTAGACTCTGATAATATGCCCCTAAAGTTGTGTGTGTACAGGCATATCTGTTTCAATTGCTTGCTTCTAGCAGACCTCGAACAGCTAAAAAGCCTGTATCAAAACATTTTTGAATCCTTTGTCTCTATCATATAAATGAACCTGTTCAATGCCAGTCAGTAGATCTCCCAAGATACTTGTTATGTCAGTACTACTTCATAGGTCAATTTTTAAAGCTAAAATCTAAGCTTTGTGATACCTTAAATATGGTCATGTTAAGCCACTTGCAGTAATACTATCTTTTAGGAGTTATGAATGGATTTAATTAGTGGTCACTGTGCCTTGAAAATAGCATGATGAAAAGCGTTACCTAAGGAGCTTAAGCAGTGGTTTTCATCTGGTGGCTGAAAAATAAACACTTTGACAGTTTAGATATCTAATTGTCTGCATAACCACCACCATATCTCAGTGGGATTTGTGTAATAGATCTGCAGAGCAGGATGTCTTCATGCAGGATGAGGTGTTTGGGGTTTTTTACACTTATTCCTGTTTCTGAAAGAAAAAAAATGTGAAAGTGATGAAATAGAACCAAGTAAAGACTCTGCTTTTGTTGGGCTGTGTGAGCTTTCACTCTACAGCTGAATTTGATAGAGACTTCTATTGTAATACAAAAGGAAAGTTTAAGTAGTAGCTCTAGCTCAAAATACTTTATTCCTGTTCTGGCTCAGTCCTCTCTTAAGTGCTTAATATTTATCCACTGTATGAAAGCTCTCAAAGGGTATGTGTGTGTGTTTTTAATTAGCAGAAAGCCCCAATTCTCTACACTCTCAATAGCTTTTAATTGCTTTTACAAACTTGGATGGAATAGCTGTATTTGAAGACTCTTTAGAACTGTATGTAAGATGATAAAATGGGGTAAGTAATGGTATGTTCTAGTTCTTACTGCTATAGTAGTTTATCCAATACAAACCACAAATGCTACATAAAAATTACTAATTTTAGCATCTTGGTGATCACTGTATACAAATACCATGAAGCTTAAAGTATAGTTTCATCCTAAGAGGCAAGAGATTGCAGTAGATAAAAAGCAGAGACTTGAACTTTGCTTACGCCTACAATCAAGTGATAAGTATATTATTTGGTCTGTATATGCCCAATGCTTTGTAGTATGTCACTAATTATTTTTCCTAGTTACAGTAATATTTCTTAGAGATGTCACATGAGCTGCCCCTTTATTGTGACTATAACATGCTCCTCTCTACTGAAGAGCATTTTCATGTTGAACTTTACAGACACTTAATAAAAAAAAAACACAGCACTTGTACACCTGACCTATCAGTATGACTTAAATGCTGATGGGCTTTCTTAAAATGCCTAATGTAAATTTAAATCTGGATTTAAAATGTTAACTTGAGCGTTTAAAGAAGTGTGCTGCTAAGTGGTCATGCTGCAGATGCTTACTTCTAATGCCAGAAATGATTAATATCTACTTGAAAGCACTGTAAACAGACACCTCTTTCAGTACGTGCTTAGCACTCCCAGGTGGATGTAAATGGCACTGTTAGTCATCCTTCATTGCTGTTTTCTTGGAAAGATTGCCACAGGTGGGGTAGTAGCAAAAATAGCTGTGCTAAACATTGTTAGGAACCCTAGGACTGGATTTGCTGCTCTCCTTAAAAAAATATTTGGGAGAGAAGGAAACGTAAAAAAAATGTTTATGTTAAAATACACTACCTTCATGTAATAGAGGAATAAAGCTCAGCAACAGAGACAGAACTGGGAAGTCGTAAAAGAGATGAGAGACCGTTCTCTTAATTGGATTATTGCAAATCCACTTACCAGGGTCTTAAATCAGAATCTGTTCAATCTCTGGCTTTCTCCTATCAGTAGTATCTGGCTAGAGAGTTTATCCTAAGTTTTTTGGTACTAACCCAAATTCTTTTTCTCATTTCAGTAGATGTGATTTACTGTTCTAGATACAGATCCATTAACTTCAGTGCAAGGTGAAGTCTTTCCATTAACTTTAAATGAACTTTTCCATAGCTCTTTTTATGTTTTTGTTTGTTTGTGGGGATTTTTTTTCTTTGTTAGTGGGTTTTTTTTTGTTTTTTGTTTTTTTTTTTAATGCATAAACCTTGAATCTTAAAGATTCCTGGGGTAATTTTGAAAATGGGTCCAAGCTGTCAGATGGACTGGAACCATTTTGCCTTACTGGCAGATCTAATGGTTGTAAAGCTCCATTTTCATCTTGATATTTTTGCAATATACATGTTTTGGACTTACCTAGAACACTTATATGAGCACACAAAATTAGTGTGATACTATAAGATTGAGCACTTCTGTATTGAAGTGTTCTATTCCAGGTGTTGTAATCTATGTCATAAATTCAGTTGCTGAGAAGAGGCATCTTAAAAGTAAATACTCTGTTAGGCGTCATTCAAATGAGTGTTGCTGCTTACGTGCACGTGAGAAAAATATCCTAGCATGCCATTGGAGGAACTTTGCTTATAGGTAAGCCTACATATGCTACTTTATGATGCTTCTTAGAATCCAAAGAGAAGTGCTGTGAAACAGAGAATGGAGACAAAGGCATTTGTTCTAGTATTTGTAAGGAAAAGGAAGGAAGATGAAAACACCGAAGTAGATGGTGATCATATGTTGCTTTTTGCATGAAATTGAGCTAAAACTACACCTAACTTCTAAGAAATGTAGATTTAAATTGTGTAGTAGTTCTGCAAAGCAAACCCCAGACCTGTAAGGAAGCAGCAATATTAAGCACACCATTCTACAGTACAGCTGTGTATCTATGCTGGTTCTCATCCCTAACTTACAATGTAAAAACAAAACCCAACTCAGTGAGAGATGCTTGGAGATTAAAGTACTTTTATTATTAGCAGTTTTTTATAAGTTGTTCCTTGAAGCTGTCACTAATAGTTTCTAAAACAAGAACAAAGTGCTGCAATGCTCTAAACATACTGAAGCTTTTTTCTAGTTGGCTTCAGTTTCCATGGATTTAACCATATGATTAAATCTTATTAACCTAGAAAGCAGCACGTAAGAATGTCAGGCTAGATACAGGTAGCTTATGTATTGCAGGGAAACATTCCAGTTCTGAACTCATCTTTCCTAACTAAACACTCGATGCCTGAATGATGTTTAAAGATGAGGTAACAATACCGCGCAGTCTCTAATGTGTATCTGGAATACTGGTATTGAGAATTCCTTCTCTTTTACTGTAAGTCAGGGATTAAAAACTCACAAAGGTTTGACTTGTTTTCAGTGAAAATGTTTTAATTGCAAAGGACTTGGAGTTTAGCAAAAAGCTAGCTGCTTGTTTTCTGTGGCTCTTGGCTGTGTACTAACCTTTCAGATGCAAACTAGGTAGGAGGAGAGAACAGACCACTTCTTAGTGGGAGGAGCAGTGTGTCACTTTTTGAATTAAAATTATATTGGCTGCATGCTACATGCAGTCTTACCCATACTATAGTTGAAAAAAGATGCTGTATTATGCTATTACAGTTAATGTTTGCACTTTTTCAAATGATTCTGTAGTGGTTAACCCAGTCCTTCTGTTGGATGAGGAGCGAGTGTTTTTGTCCTTTACTTCTGTCTGTGTGGTTAAACATAACTGGTTTTAGTTCTGGTAAATGTCAATGGAAAAAAATGCAGATCCCTTGGATACAGTGCTTAAGGTGTTTTAAGGTGTCTGTGCATGGGTTTCTTCTAGGAGAAATACTCTTCTTTCAAGCTGTGCCTAAATAATATTAATGTCAGCTCTTGCATTTTCTCTCAGTGTAATATGGTCTTTAGGAGGTTAGCATTTGTGACACTGCAAAGAATTACTATGGAAGAATCTCCTTTGTGCCAATTGAGATCAATTTTCACGAAGTATCTTTGCTGAAATATGTTTAAAGATGACTTTTGATTTGGTTTTTTTGTTTGTTTGTTTTTTAATTAAGAGAAAAAGTGGTCAGAAATTAGTCTGAAATAAAAGCATCTTGAGCAGTTGGGGCCCAGGCACCATGCAGGCACATGGGTGTTTGTGGGGGATCTCTCTGGCATAAGTAATATTGGATTCAGTACACAGTGGCTTGTCTAGGAAGGCAAACCAGGTTGTACTTATATAGTACAGATGGCTGTGAGCCATCTTTACCTGTCCTTTTGAGATTCTTTTGGACTGACAGTGCAGTAGTAAAGGTGGCAGCAGCTAAAAAGAGAAGGTCACTTACAAATCAAAACTATAAATGGGGCTGAAAAGGCAGATCTCTGTAAAACCAGCCATCAGAGAGCTGCATTCTTATTCAATGGAACATACAGTTGGGTGTCCTTTCATGTGTGTGCGTGTGTCGCATTTAAGATGAGTGGGACTGTTTGCTTTCTAAATTATTTTTTGCATTAAAGGCGGCAGGATGCTGAGAATACCAAGAGGAAATTTATCTTCCTGCTTACTTTTACCTCTACCATTGAAGTGTTTGTGTATGAACCTTAAACAATATTAGTAAACTCCAACCCCTCTTACATTTTGAGTAACTTAGCAGTGCTTTGTTACTTCTGCAAAAACTGGGTTTGCATTCCACTTTTTTCACAGTGTTGCCACTCAGAATGCTGCTTATGCTGAAGCCTGTGCTGCTTTGGACTCCTGTCTAACTACATCTGCTTCTACTAATTGTCTTTTCTGAATGGCTCAATACGGAAGAGTAGGATTTACATTTGAGAAGGCCTCATAATTAACCCTAAAGCCAAAAGGCATTCTTGTCAGACACATGATTGCACAATTTGTACTTGAAAATAATTTCAAGTTTCAAAACTGAACATGCTAGGACTTACTACTTTTCCCTCAGGGATCAATTCTTGCTCCTTAAATGCTTAGCACATTTGTTTGTGTTTATTTTTGTGATTCAGGAGAGCATGTGTGAGATGTGGAAAAGGTTCTGCTAACTTTTGAGGTCAGGGTTATACCAGGGAACCTGAAAGTAAAAGCAGAAATAATGGTTTGATTGCTGTGGTTCTCATGCTTTCCATGTGACTTGGAGAACTCTCAAGACTTCCCCAAAAACAGCACAGGACCTCACTTTGGCTGCAACATAGTTTCATCCTTACCAGCTGACAGCTTTTCTTGCATGACTTCTAGGCTGGATCCTGTGTATCCTTAGCTCTGTATGTTGATTGGAGCTATATATCTGACCTTTGGAAAAATCAGGCAAGAAAAGGTTTTGGCTGCTGAGGAACCCTATGTGGTAATATAAGAATGCTGTAATGCGTGCACAATAAGCAGCTGATAAGATGATGTTCTTCTGTAGCTTTAGGGTCCAGTTCTGCAAACACTGTGCAGCAAAATATTACAATAACAAACTGAGAGACCTTTGGTGCTGTAGTTTCTTCTGATCTTTGCAAACTGGGTGTCATTTTCACATAAATTCTTCTCAATTAGCAAGAGTTGGCACTTACATTGTAAAACTTTCAGGAGGACTCTTTATAGCTGATACTTCGTTAGGTAACTGAGTGTTATGGTTTGCTGTATACGTGCAAGAGATATTAGAGCTAGAGTTGTGATTTGTGCTGCAGCCTGTTCACTGTGTTAAGAAAACCCAAACCAAAACCAACTATTGCACTAGCTGTACTTTAAAAAAAGCAATAACGGGAGCATCTTGTAACTTTTCTCTCCAAAGGTGCTGTCTGTCGTGATCACTTCACTGTCAACTGTGAACTTGGTAAAAACATGTTAAAGAAATTGTCCTGTGTGGTTTGCTTGGCACATACAAGTTGAAATTTTTTATGGTCAGCCTGTGTACTAATGAATACAGCTGGACTATTTACATGACTGCCCACATCTTTAAAAATCAAAAACCTTATATCCATTTATGGTGCTAATAATCTTAAATATTAAGAGCTGGTATTCTCTTATTACACATGAACACTAAGGAAAGCTGTTGTGACACATTTTCAATAAAGCAAAATTTCTCTACATTTTAAGCCTGTTCCAAATGCTTTTTATATAAATACAACCCTTTTCTATTTCTGTTTTATATAAAAACTGCAAAAAATAGTATTTTAATGCAGGAAAACATTAGGAGTGTATATTGTTCTAAATTACATGTCCAGTTCTAAATTTTCATACATTTTAGTGTAGCTAATCTTCTGAAACTCAGTCTAAAATGTAAGAATTGTACTAGGTAGGATTAAGGGACAGGCTAGTAGGTTAAAGAAAATCATTCTCTGGCTTCATCATCACTGTTGAAACCTTGGAGACAGAGGGAAAGGATGTGAAATGGACAAAGCTGTATTAGGAGGACACTATGCAGTGTAGATGTATATTTTGCTGAAACTTTAAAAAAAACCCGAACAACTTGTGATGAACATGACCATGTAGCTGTATCTAAAGAGCAGAAGTGAAACAACATGATCATCAAGGCAGTTCATAGTAGGACATTATAAAAACACATGAAAGAACCTTAAACTAGATTTTTTGCTGTTTCACAATCTAAAGTAATTTTGTAGCTTTGTTTGAAAGCTTCACATGCAACTTTTTCTTAAGATGAAAATCTGTCTTGTGCCTTCTGTTGCAGAAGCTATTGTTGCCTTCCTCCTCCCACCTTTGGTTATGATTTTTTTGTGTATAAAGGACAGCACACTTCCAGATCTTGCCGAGAGGCGTTTTTGGGCAGCAGTACCTACACTTTCTATGCACAGAGAATACCAAGCCTTTAGTTCTTGTTAAAGACCCCTTACTCGTCAGCTTGGAGTTGTGGAAGTATCTGCCTGTGACAGGTACAGCAATCCTGCTGTAGTCAGCTCTTAAATGAGCATGATGCCCTTAATTCATCTGGACACATGAAGGTGTGGAGTGGGTGCCAAGTCCAGGTGTGCTGGTGGCACTGGTGACACTGCAGCACACTCCTCTGCTCTGAAGGGGTTGTGTCCTAAGGCTTTGGTCACTGAGTTGCTATCCTTCAGATACTAGAATAAGTTCTCTTAAATCACTTCCACCTAGTACTTCAGGACATGAAGGCTTCTCGAAGATCTATTTGATGAAACTTCTCTGTCAGTGCAAGGAATATTCCATGTTTAGAGTAACTTAATTTAAAGCAGAAACAAACCCACCATCTAGGATAAAACGAGGGCTTGGGTGGGTTTTTTGTTGAGTAAAGATGGATAGTCTAGTAACAATAGTCTGGATTGTCTTCCTACTTCTCTCAGTGCCTGCTTTAGTAGTAGGACACTTGGAAAAGCCAAAGATTGAACAAAGTCATTCATCACAGTCCTAAGACACTTTGAAATATAATTTTCCTATCTTAATTACTAGATGCTTCAGAGAAAATGGACTGTAATTTTTTTAAGCTACAAATAAAAGTGCAATATTTACAGAAATATTAAGAGGTTGATGGCTGCATGTTTCAATGCCCTGCAAAAACAAAACCTTTGTGAGCGTGTGACATGCACTTGACAAAAAGTGGGGCTTTTTTAGCTTTAGTGTCTGCTGTGTTACAGAAACATGTTTCAGTGCACTAGTGTAACTCAGAACTTTCAAATATTTTCAATGTGCTTTTGACAAGGAGAGTGTTTTTTATGAATAAAGTGCCTGTGGAAATAAAAATCTAGAAGTTGCCTGCAAGCTCAGATAAAACATAAAACCACAGCCCATACTTGAAGAGAATGGGTGCTAAGTCAGCAGCTGCAGAGAGCAGCTGGTCAACAGTCCTAAGCTTTGACAGGATTCAAAGATTAAGATAAGGTTTGAGAGAAGAATATTATGTTGCTTTTGAGAGTTTACTGTGTTAATTAAACTTCCAATGATTCTGCTTTGGCCTTAACTCTGTAACTTGGTTGTCTTTAAGAAAAAATTAGTTTCTTTGAACTATTCTATTTTTAATGCTTGTTTTAATGACAGTCTTTACTCTGGTGGGGATTTTTGTTTGCTTGTTACTGAGTTGTTTTTTGACCTGTTAAAAGTGGAGTCACCAAATGCTTTGATGCCTCAGTTTGGGGTAAAAGAGTTTGAAGACTGGTTTTTCCTTAAATGCAGAATTAAAGGGGGTGTGGTTTTTATTATACTGATGCTAGGACTGAAGAGGAAGAATTCCCATGGAAAGTACTATAGTTAAAACTTGTATATGTAGTTATTTGGGGTATGCAGAATATTAGTAAAGTACTTGGATATGTTTTGCTGTTAATTTCATGCTTTAAAAAGAGGCTGTTTGGTTCTAATTTAAATTGGAGAAACTGATTTTAATGTTGCAACAACTATTATTTTAACTTGAAACATCCACTTATGTACTGGTACGCTATAGCAAAAGTTACATTTTATCACTTAAAATTTTGAAATTAATCTCATTTTTATCAAAATTAATGTGGAATTTAATCTCTGGACACCCTAGAATTGGCCATATGCCACTGAAACCAATCTTTCAACTGCATACATAGGGAAGGAAGGCTTTTTTTTGTCTACTTCAGCTGCTTGACTAGACTGAGAAGGAAGTGAGGCTGGATTACTATTGTACAAAGAAAACAGGCAAAACCAGTAGTGTTTCAGCTGTGCTGAATACCTTAGCTTCTTATTTTCACACTACATAACTTAAACTTTTCTTGAGACTCAGATTTAAAATATCTTTAGTTCAGCTAAATTTTCACCTGTTTTTATATATTTTTTTCTAATAGATGCATTTTATTGGTGTACATTGTAATTAACCACTGAATTTCTGCCAAATATGGACAAAATAAAAGCAGCATTCTGTTCTGCCAGTTTAAATCTGTTCTTAGTTTTTCTTTTTCGTTTAATCTGTGGCTGGTAAAATGTCCACTTGCTGTTTAGATTAAAGAGACAGTTGCCTTAATTGCTCAGAGGAAAACTGACCTTGACCATTTGAAGCTTTATGTATTTCTGAAATTGCTGTAACTTCTGTATAATTGCAATAAAACCTTTTTACTCCAGTTCAGCCACAATTTTATGAGCAACTTGTCACTATCTTTACTGAATGTTCAACTGTTTAAAAAATAGTTTAACAACACCCTTTTTAATGGATAAGCACCCTTTATTCTGTGCATTTTTTATTTTTGGGGGATCGCTTTAAAGAAGCAGCATTGTGGGCAAAACAGGAATACTTTTCTCTGTTACTGAGGGGATATCAAGAGCACTTACTAAACTCACTGATGCTGCAGCAAGTTATTGGGAAGACCAACCAGTGGCATTTTTAACATTAATTACCTCTCTAGGGGTTAAATTTTATATTGCTGGTCAGCTGAAGCAAGTGCATGAAGGTGTGTAGTACAGGGACGGGGAAGTTACCCTCAAAACCAGTTCTGGGTGGGTTTGGGGAATTGGGGTGTTTGGGTGTGTTTTGGGGTTTTGTGTGTGTGTTTGGGGTTTTTTTATTACTATTTTCGTTTAAGGCAAAGGAGGAAAGCTATACGTCTTTTTTCTCTAAAATTTAAGTGCCCCTCTTTGAAGCCTCTCTGTGCATTTGCCAAGCAGTTACGGAACCTAGAGCTGGGACATGGTTCTAGCTTCGTCGTTGGCTCTGAAAACAGAAAATTTCGGTGCATTACCTCGAACTGCTTGTTTTTTGTGTTTGGAAACGAGGAAGAAGGATCCATCTGTATTTCCTTCCCTTCTAAACCGCTAGAACAATAGCTGTTTGCGTAAGAAGCATTTGAAAGCAAGTCCTGTGGGGGGTGGAGGGGAGCGCTCACTTTTTTGTTGTCGTTGTTGTTTTGTTTTTTTTTTTTTACACGACCTGGACATGTGTTTTTATGTTTAATCCTTTATAAACTTGGTCTCTGTTACGCCTTGCCGGCCGCGGGGCGGTGTCGGGGCCCGGCCCCGCTCCCCGCCCACAGGCCCGGCGGGACGGGGTCAAGGCGCTGCCGGCCTCGCCTCCCGCCCGCCCCCGCCATCTTAAACCGCTACGCGCCGGCAGCGAGTGCGGGGCCGCCGGTCCCGCTGCCCGGGGAGATGGCGGTGCCGAGCACGGCAGCTTGGACGTGGCTGCTGCGGCCGCCCACGGCCACCGAGCTGCTACTGGTGGCCCTGTGCTGGCTCGGCTGCTACTGGCTGCTGCTGCGGCGGCGGCGACCGCGGGCGCTGTCGGGGCTGCCGCCGGGCCCCGCGCCCTGGCCGCTCGTGGGCAACTTCGCCTTCGCCCTTCTGCCGCCTCCGCTGCTGCGCAGGTGGGCGGTGGAGGTGAAGGGCGACCGGCTTTCCCCCGCCTTCTCGCCCCATGTCTTCCTCACCGGCCTCACCAAGATGTACGGCAGCGTCTTCCGGCTGTTCGTGGGCAGCCGCCCCTTCATCATCCTCAACACGTTCGGGGCGGTGCGGGAGGCGCTGGTGCAGAAGGCGGAAGTGTTCAGCGACCGGCCCTCCGTGCCCATCGTCCTCATGATCACCCACAACAAGGGTAAGCGCCCGGGGGCGCCCCGAGTCCCGCTCGGGGAGCTGCTGCGCGCCCGGTGATGGCCGGGGTGATGCTTGGGAGCGATGCCGAGCGGGAGCTGCTCGGTACCGTGGCTGCTCTGCCGAAATATTTAAAAATAACACCCGCGAATTGTGGACTGAACCATTTACTTGCTTTTTGCTCCTTGCGTGTGTCCCTCGCCCTGCTGCCGACGGAAAGCACTCAGAGAGGAGCTCGCCCTGCCTTGAGGTGCAGCATCCTCGCGAGGTTGGCAGTGCTGTGCCGTGCACCACAGGGCACCTCTGGGTGACTGAAATGCCTGATCCCTTTGGCTCTGTGTACAGTAAAGGGACTGAGGAGCGGCTGAGGGGGCTGGGGTGGTTTAGACTGGAGCAGAGGAGGCTCAGGGAAGACCTTATCTCTCTCTACAACTGCCTGAAAAGGGCTTGTAGCCAGGAGGGGGTCGGTCTCCTGGGTAATAAGCGATAGGACAAGAGAAAATGGCCTCAAGCTGCGCCAGGGGAAGTTTAGGTTAGGCATTAGGAGGCATTTCTTCACAGAAAGGGTGATTTGACAGTGGAATGGACTGCACAGGGAGATGGTGGACTCACTGTCCGTCGGGGTGTTTAAGGGAAGACTGGACGTGGTACTTGGTGCCATGGTCTGATTGACGTGGTGGTATTCGGTCATGTTTTGGAATCAATCTCGGATGTCTTTTCCAACCTCATAGTTTCTGTGACTGCCATTTGTGCAGAGGTTTCAGGCATAGCTGGTCAGTCGCCTGTGGGCTTTCTGACTTTGGCTGTGTGAGGAGAAGAAATTTCGAGTACTTGGGCAGCGGTATGAAACTGAGTGCTCCCCCAGTTCTTACCAAGCTAGCTGTCGCAGAGAGCAGGCTTCTGTGGAGTCCCATGGCTATGCAGTCCGCGCTGCCTGCGTGCAAGCTACTGTTGCTGAGATGTTTGTGAATGTGTTCTTCTGCTTGTCAAAACTTACTGAGCATATTTGGGTTTGGTTTTCTTTTTTTTTTTAAAAAGAGTCCGAAGGAGAGCGTCTAGCTTTTGCAAGAAAAAGACATGAAGAGTTTAACCACATGCTGGCAATACTGCAGGTAGAATTTCTTCATGTTTAGTTTTTAGGTCGTTACGGATCTCAGTGTTTATGGAAATATACTTACCCTTTTTCAGTTTAGGAGTGTACCCCAGAAGGCTTGTTAGTGTGCTAGCTTGTAGTGAAACTTATCTTTTTTTGTTTTTTCCAGGGCTAGGGAAATCTATTTTTTAAGTGCCTGAAACATTTATCTTTTTTTTTTTTTGTCTGTACTAGAATTGCCCTAGTAAATAGAAGAAGAAAGTGAGGGACCTAGATTGTGTTTATTAAAATGCTATCAGGTACTATTGCTGAAATCAGTTTAAAGAATAAAAAAATAAATGATGAATTATGTTGGTTTAATGATATTGGTCCAGGACAGATGTTACTGGCACATCGTTATCATGTGTGAGTATTTTTAGGTACAGTACTTTAGCAAGAACTGGAGGAGGAAAGGGGAAGAGGAGTTAGATAATTTTAGCAGTGCTGTAAAACCTCATGTTCAGGCTCATGGTAGATTTCTTTCTCCTTGAATGCCATGAATTTCATATGTTTCTCGGTCTCTGTCAGACTTTTTTGAATGTGGTGAAGCAAAGAGTAGCCAGGGCCGTTGGCAGCTTCCACCAGTGGGTGCTCCAGGAGAGTTGAAAGTACCAGGAGCCTGTTGTCCATAGCCAGAACGTGCTGCAACCACGCCCAGGGACAGTTCCTGTCTGTGTTGCGCCGTGGCAGGGACATTGCGTGGCTCTAGGTTTGGTTTTATCTGGAAGGTCACCGTAGCTGTGCTGCAGCATGAGGGCTGTTGTATCGGGGCTGCCCAGTTGTCCATTAAGACATCCCTAGCTGTTAGGTAGAGCTTGTGTTAGCTGGTGCAGCAGGTAGGAGTATCAGAAGTGGCAAATCCTACATTGCAGCAAGTTGATTAGCAAATGAGGGAGGCCTTCTTGGCTGGATAGAACGTGCTGTAAGAACTTAAGGGAGAAGGTAGAAATCAGTTCTTAATTGGAGGCTTCTGCACATATGTTTGCAGAAAGAAATAGTAGACTGGGGAGAAACAGAGATTTCTGTGGTTTGATTTTAGTATTTTAGTTTTTTGTATTCTATAGCTACAAGAGGTAGCAAAGACTGAATCTGCAGAGTGCATGGAGTCTGAGTGGTTGTCTGCCTTTATAGCCCTGCCCTGTGCATATCCAGATGTGGATGTCTGACAATACACCAGTAGAATGTTATTAAATGTCATGACTGCTATGTTTGTAAATGTTCCCAGTATTGTAGCAACACTGGAGCTAGCAGTGAAAAATGAGGGGGAGGAAGGGGACTAAGTAAGCCTTTGCCAGAACTTGCTTCTTGTAAGGATTTGAAATTTTTTCATATAAAAAGGGGGAGTAAAATGAACTCTCTCATTTTGTGAGTTTGTTGGTTGTATTGAAAGGGCTTCATTATCAGCTCATAGAAATTCGGCCTCTGTAATGAGCGTGAAGTCCTGATTATTGTTGCTTCAGAATTTATTATTGTATTTCCTTCAGGGTTTTTTGTTGTTGTTGTTTATTTTGTTTTGCTTTAGTTTGTTTGCAGGGGAGGTTGTTTTTGTTGTTTGCAGGGTTTCTTTAAGAGTAGAGATGCCTGTGCTGACTAACTTGACTTTTTAGGGCAGGTGGATTTTCTTTGAAATCAGCAAAGGACTATTCCATTATTGCAGCTTAGTAGTGATGCAGTTGAGAGTTTGCTTTCTTCTCTTACCACTGTTATTCTATCTTTATGCTCTTCTTCTTCCTTAATCTGTCTCCTATGTTACTCTTTCCCAATTTACAAATCAGTTATTTGTATTCTGCAGCAGTTTGGGGTTTGGGGACATCAGAAAACACCCACACTCTCTCCAGGACTGCTGGAGAGGCTCACTGCGTGTGGGGAGGTGTGTTGTTGGTGTTAGGTTTTCTGTGGGGCTAGGGGAGTCTCTTTTACATTCAAGGCAATAGATCTGTTTTCTTTTATGAAAGTATTTGGATCCTAAAACTAATTTTCCTAGCAACAAAAAAGGGAAGAGATTGTGGATGCATAGCCTATTTTGGAGATATTTGTTGTGGGATAGAAATAGTGATAACTTTGTTTTGTTCCAAGAAATCCACGTTTCTTTCACAATCCAGCCACAAACCCTGAAAACTCAAGTTGGTTCTTGGCCCATTTTAGCCCCAGATGCTCCTGTTTTTTCACTTAACCTACTTGAGGACACCAGTGCTAACAGGAAGCAGTTGAGAGAGGAAATCTGGAAAGTTTTTAGTTCTGTTTTTGAAGGGCCCAGAAGTGGGCATTTGAATAGATTGCCTAAGGGATGTCTTCATGCAGAGAAGATGAAATTCAGCTGATTCTGAGCTTGTCCTGACTCTTCCTAATGTTCTTGTTTAGAACGTTTGAAGCTAGGTCATGTGTCTGTATTCTTTTACCGTTAAGGGCTAGGAACATTAACTGGTAATAGAAGCGTAGGTAATGTTAAGTATTGAAACATGGTGCATCTTCCAGTACTTATGTACTACTTCTATTTTCTTATGGCCATTTCTCCTTTTAAATTCAATGTTAAGGTTTGCAGTTGACAGAAGAATTGATGTTGCTTATATAAAGTAACTTTTTGTTTCCAGGAAAAAAAAAGTGTCATTTTACTAGAAGAACAAATCCAGAACTAGGTCATATTTGATGACTAAACTTTCTCAGGGTAACCATGGAGTACATTAGAAATAGCAGATTGTTTATTCATTACACTGTGATGTCTTTGGTGTGGCCTTTTAATTCAATGAAAGAGATGTTTCTGTGTGTAAGTGAGTAATAGGGATTTAATTTAAATGGTGTTTCATAATGACACAATCATGCAGAACCAGTGCCTAGGGGCATCAAAACTGTTGAGATGCAAATCAAGCAGGGTTTTGCCAAGTGTCTCTGAACGTGTCTTCACCTTCCCAGTTTTCTCGCAGTGTGAGTATCCTGTATTTTTATTATAACTTAAAGATAAAGCTCACTTGTAATAGAAACACTTGCAAAAAGTATTGAGAAGTTTGTAAAACACAAAGGGGAAAAGATGCAGATCAGTTTGTGTTTTAATGTCTTCTGTTATGCCTTGCTGAAGAAGTTCATGTTTCAGGACACTGGGGGGAAAAGGCTGTATCTAACATTTGTTCCAGACTAACAGTTCCCTCTTCTCCGTCTATTTGTGTCTTGCAAAGTCTAATGAAACTAGTGATGTAACTTGAATATTCATTTCAGTGATTAGGAAAAGAGGGACAGGGCTTCCAAAAGCTATTATAAAGAACCTTGTGTTTTTCCTTTAGCTCCTAGCTAAGTACTTGGGAGAGATTTGCTGTGTATCATTTCCCTCTCTTCTGGCTCCTGGGTTGCAGGCATGTCTAACTATTTATTACTGAAAATTGAGCATTTTGGTTTCAGACTCTCCCTTTTTCTTTCAGGTGTTATTTTTGCACCTTATGGCCCTATCTGGAAGCAGCAGAGGAAATTCTCTCTCGCAACACTGCGTCATTTTGGAGTAGGGAGGTATAGCTTAGAGCCCAAAATCATTGAGGAGCTGAACTTCATAAAGGAGGAAATGCTGAAGCATGGAAAGGATTCATTTAATCCCTTCCCGATCATTCGCAACGCAGTGTCCAATGTTATCTGTTCCATGGCCTTTGGCAAGCGTTTTAACTATGAAGACGATGAGTTCAAGACGATGCTGAAGAACATGGCCCGCGCCCTGGAGCTGAGCGTGAACAGCTACATGATCCTGGTCAACATCTGCCCTTGGCTCTACTACCTGCCCTTTGGGCCTTTCCGGGAACTTCGGCAAACTGAGTTAGACATTACTGCTTTTCTGAAGAGAATAATTGCCCAGCACAGGGATACACTGGATGCAGCAAATCCCAGGGACTTCATTGATATGTACTTCATCCATGCAGAAGAAGAGAAGAACAACAAGGAGAGCAGTTTTAATGATGATTACCTGTTTTTTATCATTGGTGACCTCTTCATCGCAGGCACAGATACTACTTCCAACACATTGCTGTGGTGCCTGCTCTACATGTCTCTTTACCCTGAAGTACAAGGTAAGATTACTTTTATTCCCGGTGATTTATTCCAGGCTGTAAAGCTCCAGATGGATGCTCAGAAACAGAAGCAAGCAGTGGCAGTGAAGAAATCATTTGGAGTGCCAACAGTTTTTTGTGTGTATGTATGATTTGAAAGGCTGGTATGTAATCAGACATCTTCTATCCTGCTATGCTACGATGATTTCTGGGTTAGTGCTATATATTAAGTGCCACATGGCCCTTTAATCTGTGAATTTCTTCTGTCTTGGGACAACTTTATCTTTCCCAAGCAATTCCAGGGAACTTGAGCACGTTTGAAAAACTTTGGCAATTGTGGCTTTCCAGGCATATAGTACTAATACAAGACGTGTGAAGACTGGTCTGCTTTTATGCCTCCCTGAGCAGGGAGGTTCTTGAGCTTAGTGGTGGAATCTGGGGAAGTGAAACACTACCAACTGTAGAGGAAGACTGAGTCAGAGACAGCTTAGGCAAAGTGGACTTGCACAAATGCACAGCGCTGGCTGCCAGCATTGTTAGAGGGCCTCTCCCCATCAGTCTGGAGTGCTTATGGCGGTCGGGTAGGTTGCTGATGATGGGGGCAGGGGGGGAGACGCATGGAACATGTGACCACAAAACAGAGGCAGAACAAACTGGTCTTGTGCAGTGTTAGGGAAGGATGACTGAGGGGAAACCTTATGCTATCTACAACTATCTGATCAAAAGATGCTGAGGATGGAGGCAGTCTCCCCTGAGGTGTGCAGTGGAGGGAGGGGAAGCAGTGGAAACAACCTACAACAAGAAAATTCTGATCAGACACTAGGAAAAGAAATTGCCCTGCGAACATGGCAAAAGAGTGACACAGATTGCCCTGAGAGTTAACAGAATTTCTGGTTTTGGAATTTTTCGAAACTAAGTGGGTTATGACTGGGAGTAGTCTCATCTACCCTGAGTTGGATCTGTTTGGAAAAATCTCTTTAAATAACTCAAGATCATAGTTCATTGCACGAAGTCAACCAAACTATTGACCAAAGATTGCGAAATAGGGCACCGGTTCAGTACATGGGAGAGAGAGTTCACTGGGGACAAATGTAAAATAAACTTTTATTCTTCTGTTTTTAATGTTGTATGTTCTCACTGCTTGACTTGATATGCAGTTACATGGATTAGATATATTCCAAATTACAGAAATGGAATCTAGAAGAGTTTTGTGTTTGTTTTTTTAACCTCTCTTCCTTCTGCCTGGTACTATATGTGTATGTGCTAGTCGATTTTCACTTTGCTGCTGATCTGTAACAGTTTTATTACCTCTCTCTGATTTCCTCTTATGCTGTGGCTCTTGTCAAGTAATCTAAATATGCTCAGAAGTCCAGACTGTATCCCTTTTAGTATCCCATTCCTTATATCCTGATTGCCTTGGAGTTACGTATGGGCCTCTTGTTTTTTTAAATCCTGATAATACATTTCTCTTAAATGTATTTCCCCCCTAGAGAAAATACCTGAATTGTGTATCTTTTAGAAGTAGCAAAAGTTGCTTGGAGACATAGAAAGGCAAGCTAAGGGCTATCAGAGGGGAAAAAAAAAGTCTTTTTCTCTTTGGAAAACAGTTTTGCTTTTCACGGGGAAATAGAGAATGATGTGACTGGACAGTATGGTGAAGCCATGGGGAGTATTTGGTTTGTTCTGTTCCCTGACTTTGTTTTGGTCCTTGACTTCTGAAGATCTGTGAGATTTTTAAATATATGAAAAGTAGTGGAGCAGTTCAAATAATATGCTGTTGCAGAGACTGCTGAAGTTCACATTTTGCAGCTGGTAACGTGAGCAGCAGCTTGGCTGCTCTCTGTATAGTTCATCATATTTTTACAAACTCTGAACAAATGAGTGGTTCAGGATAAAGCACTGGTGTGACATTTGGTATGAGACAGTGTCCTTAATTTTTAACTTTTTTTTTATATATTGAAAACTTTATTTATTTGTTTAGATTACTGTGGACATGCATGCCTGAATACAGGGCTATGATATGTCCCTAATAAAAGTAGCAAACTCCCACAAAGAAGGTACTGGAGAGCGACACCATCAGCACATCTCTTGCTGTGTTTTTTGTATTTTTTAATGTTCCTCATGCATGAGCTTTTCTTCTGGCAAACCAAGTAGGTGGCAGCAGCAGCTCGTTAGACACAGTTCAGGCAGCGCTTGTGGATGCTGCTCAGGAAACTGGGACAGTTTCTTCGCATTGAGCTTTTATTTAATCTTGTATCACTAAGGAGGGAAAAGAGCAAAAAGTCAGTATCAGCAGCCTGGTTGGAAAAGGCAAGCAGGACAACCACAAAGTATACAGGATATAAATGTAAAAAATGAAATCTGACTTCTATTATTTTTGATTAAAGGTTAGTTTTGAGGTCTCCTCTTTCAAGATTGTCTTTTGTGGTGTAGCCAGATTGCAAGTTACCTGCAATAGAAAGCACATCATCCTGTATGTATATAGGTGAGAGAATTACTTGTATGCTGAGCCTTCAGTGAAATGAAAGAGGCAAGCAAATAATTTGATATTTTTTGCTTCCCGTGAACGAGACAGTAGATAAGATCATGACCTTTTTTTTTTTGACTTTGCAAAAGGGCTGTGTGGGAAAGGAGCATCTGCTGCTGCCTTTGGGGGAAACGGGAAATAGCCGAGTTTAGGTTCTGTGAATAGAAAGTAGGAAATGGCAAGAACGAGTTAAATGGCTTCAACGCTTGCAGTAACAGCACCAGAATTCTTGCTCCAGAATGAAGTATCTAAAACAGCTGCATGAAAAGCTTTCTGATCTCTTCATGCTCAGGCACGCACTGCACGCAGTTCTCTTACTGTTCAAGTTTTTAATTGCAGAGCAGAAGCTTGATGTTTTCATCATTCAAATTACAATGTAGTTAAACTCCTAAGGTAAGATTATGAATACATTTGGAGTAGCAACAGGACTTCTCCTGTACTTTTCCAATACTGAAGTGCTAGCAATGTCTGTCATCTCAGTAGCTTTACTCTTGACAGTTGTCAAGATTGTCCTTTGTCATTTTTTTCGTTACTGAGTCTGTTCCTAAGGCTAATGTTGGCGTAGCTGTTTCAGCTAGGAATCACATCTTGAAGTAATTTTTGAGAAATCTGTGTAAACAATGAAGCAAGCGTAGTCAGATGAAATTGAGATGATGTCTTTTCACATATTGTGTCTTTTAACTTTTTCATTTTTCTTGCTCCCTCTGAATAGAGAAGGTTCATGCAGAAATCGAAGCAGTTCTAGGACGTGACAAAGTCCCCTCTCTTGCTCACAAGGCTCAAATGCCCTTCACCGAGGCAACCATTATGGAAGTACAGAGGATGACTGCAGTTGTTCCCCTTTCTATTCCTCGAATGGCCTCAGAAACTGCTGGTAAGCATTTCTAGAGACTTGTTACTACAGCATTTCCTCTGAGGATGAAGATCTGATGGGACACATAGTGATAATTTACAAAGACCTTATTTACATATTAGACCTGTAAAACAAATATGTAAAATGCGCTTTGTAGGGAGTAGGTGGCCTTGACATACTCCTCTAGGTAAGCAGCATGTCTGACCTGACATCCATCCAGCAGTTTTTCTAATCTTGAGTGATTTCTCCTCTGGGGCTCAGCTTCTATTGACTAATGTACTTAGTCATAGTTGGCAGCTGAGACTCCACCTTTGTACCTGAAACAGCAGAGCTGTTTTTGGCATTCTGACACAGAGGTCTGAAAACATCAGTTCAGAGTAATTGGTTTCCTAAAGGCTTATACCGTTGACCTCCACATGTACAGAAAACATTAAGAAATATCCTCTTCCAACTTACCTGTGTGTTTTCTTAAATATAGCTGAGCACTGGCCAAAGTCAGTGTGAGATAGCAATACTTGGCTTTTAAACCCATTACTGAATTGATCTGCTTTTTTAAATGTTTTGGTGTGCAGAACAGCGAGGTGCAACAAGCTGAAATGAGACTAGTTGTTTCAAAACCCTTGTGTCACGACACTTCAAAATCCATCCTTTGGCTGTGGTGGGGCTCTGTGACAGCACAGGAGCAGGAGGAAAGTGGGTCACAGCACTGGCATGCTGCAGAGTGTATTTCTGACAATTGCTGCTTCCTTCTCTCTGCAGGAGCTGTTGGTGTAACTTGATGTCTTTCCAGCTGCTCAGGCCTGCGTGATTCTGAGTCAAGCAGGGTAGCAGAGATCACCTTTGCCTTCAGCTTTTGCTATATTTGCAGCCCACAGCTAGGGATCGATACAATTTTTTGTGACATCATTTAGTTGTCTTTTTACTGGCATGTTTCCCATGTTTCCTTGTAGCAACTTGTCGGATCTCTGTCTTTGCTTTTGTTTAAAGTTCTCCAGGGATATACTATTCCTAAGGGTAGTGTGATTGTGCCCAACCTGTGGTCAGTACACAGAGATCCTGACGTTTGGGAGAAGCCAGATGAATTTCAGCCCTCAAGATTTCTGGATGAAAATGGCCAGCTAATAAAGAAAGAGTCATTCATTCCTTTTGGAATGGGTAAGATAATCCATATGGAGTCAAAGCTGGGTGGGTGGGTGGTGGTGTTTCAAGTGTAGGCCCTTGGGGATGGGAGATGTAAAAGTTGCACATAGGACCAATCATAGAAGTAGATTTTTTATCACAGTTGGTGGCTTGCAAAATGGTTTAGGTTCCTAAATAGCCGGTCGCCAGACAGAAATTAGGAATTGTCCTTTGATACTACTTTTGCTGTGGATGTAAATACTGTTAGTATGAAGTAGTACAGCTGAGCAAGGCTTTGACTCAAATACAGGAGGCCAGAGCTTCAGTGTTCATAGCTTAATAGTAGTTTGAGCCCTTTTTGGACTATGGTAGCACAGGAATTACGTGTATGTTAACAAATAGGTCAACTGTATAAAGCCAGTAATACCTTTCTTCTAATTGTTCCTTAGGTAAACGTGTGTGCATGGGAGAGCAGTTGGCAAAAATGGAGCTGTTCTTGATTTTTGCAAGTCTTATGCAAAGTTTTACCTTTATGTACCCTGAAAATGCTGCAAAACCGTCCATGGAGGGAAGGTTTGGTCTAACTTTAGCTCCATGTCCATTCAACATTATAGCTTTGAAGAGGTGATACAAGGTCAAAAAGGGTTAAGCAAAGAAATATTGCACTCTTAAAATACAGGTTTCTTTTTTAAATTTCCAGTTTATTTTATTACTTTCTTTCCAGAAAAAATCCCTAACTGCGTAGGCTTTCCTAGTCAGTGAGAATGATCCATTTAGACTTCTGGAAAAAGAAGATTTTTTTTTTTTGTCAGCTGTTGCATTCCACAAATGAACTGACAACATAGTTTTTTATTTGATGTTAAAACTTGATGGGCTTAACCTTTGTATTACTGTCAGTTTGTCAAATGTTGATTATGGGAGAATGGTCCAAAACATTTGTTACTGCTCTAGCAAATAGTAATTATAAAAAAACCGTGAAGGCAGCATATAAACATTTCATTTACTAAAGGAGTGAAGCGCATCATGTAATATTAAAAGTATTAATGAATGAGAGATTGTTAGCATTTTGTGTGTAAAGAAACATTGTAACTGAGCTTAAATAATTACATCTACTTTTTGGAAATTACTAAATTACATTACTTTAAACCTTGGAGATTCTTTTCTGCAAGTAACTCATAGGTGTAGTAGACTGGATCAAATCAGTCTGGATTCCTGTATCCAAACATTCTTGACATTCAGGGCTCGCTATAAAAAAGTGGGTACCAACTCTGAAAACCCAGGATTTGAGGCCAAGTGAATCCTTGAATACGGCATATTCTCAACATGAAATGAGTGTGCAGTATCTGGATGCAGATGTTTTATCTCAGAATACAAACAAGAGCAGAATTCTCTAACAAGAAGCAGCAGAACTCTGTTCTCTCTAGTGCCAAACATATTCAAGACATCTGTGCTGCCTCTTGGCGTTCACTGTTTCCCTCATGGCAGCAGTGGCTGCAGGCTGGACGGGACCAGCAGCTGCTCACTGGGAAAAACACTACATGTGTAGTCGTGAAGTCGAGGCTTGCACTCAGGTTTTTCATCCACAGGCAGTGTGGACAGTACTGCCACAACCTGTGGCTTTGGGAACTGGAGTCTTCAGATATGGCATCACTACAGCAGTACAGGTGAAGGCCTTATTCATTTACCATGGAACAGGAGGAAGCTGACAAACTTGAGGTTTGAATATAATGGCTCTCTCTTTGTTATCTTCCATACAGAGTAAAAATATCTGTAGTTCATACAGTATTAGTGTATCAGTACCTTACTCTTCTCACATGCAGAATCTTAGTGTTGTTAACCAGTGTCAAAGCAGCTGCCAAGGAAACCTCATATTAATTGTTTCAGAACAGGGCACTCAGTCTTGCTGTGTATTTCAAACATGGAAAGTGATCTTTTGGGAGAATATGTAACAATTAACCTTTAAATAGTTGTTCTTAATAATTCTTAAATCTTTTTACACTCTTTTGATCTATCAGAATTTCATATCACAGGAATTAAGTTCTTATATACCCTTCTAAAGATGTTTTTTCTCTTCCCTGGAGATCTAGAGAATACCAGGAGCACTCCTAATGTCGAGTTTACAAGACTGGAATGTGAATTTGAATGTAATTTAGAATTGGGTATTCCACAGCAGAAACTAAACCTAAATTGTAAAAGAAGAGACAACTTTTCAGCTTTAAATTAATGTCTGGTTTTGTCACTTTTAACCTCGAAGTTTTAAAAGCCAAGTAGTGCCTAAAAAAGACTAAGATAGTTATTTTGCATTTAAATTAAGGTTTTCTGTTACCTGTTTTGAATAACAGAGTGCCTTAATTTCTGAATTACGTATTTGGTTGGTCAGGTATCCCACTGTTTGTGTGAGAACTTTCAATTCTTAATTAGGTTAACTTTGGACTATATAGGCTTGTGGGTTTGGGTTTTTTTGGTATAAAATTTTTGAAAACTTAGTACAATAAAAAGTTGAGTTTGGTACCAATGCCAGTGAACTTGCTCTAAAACCTGACAGTACTGGAGAATTAAGCACTTTATTTAATTTAATTTTGTATTTTCCAATGCATAAATAGATGGTGTAGAGTTGGGATTTTTGTCTGGAAATCCTAAAATTATGCTTAATTGAGAAGCTAAAATTAAGTGCTGATAATATTTATCTTTCTGTTGAAATGCATGTTTAAACAACATAATGATGTTGGTGTGCAACTGATCACTTGTACAAAATACCTGTCCTTTTAATCCATGAGGACACATTTGAAAAGCACTTTAGTATTTTTCTACAGATTCCAAAGAGGATGCAATTCACATAATCCCCTGGTATGTGAAACTGTACATGTTTGTGCTTGTTTTGCCTGCTGAGTTTAGTTTAAAATGTCACCTTTGAAAACTATCCTTTGAAAATTAGCCTTCTACAAATACTACTTTGAGAATGTGTATTTTGGTGATACCTGTAATCAAATGCTGCGATGTGCGACGAGCTAAAATTGCTGATGAGAAGTTCCAACCACGTCAAGGTCTGCTAGAATACAGGATTGTGTTGGAAATGACAATAAAGATCTGCCTTTCATCCCTTCTAGGTGCACTGAAATTCTCACAGGATACCATGAAAATAGCTAAACAATAGCATAAAAGCAGCAAAATCTTTGTGGTTTTCAAAGTGTGTTGCCTTCTTTGGCAAACTGTAAAGAGTGATAGCAGATTTGGTTTGTCTTTGTAAATGCATCCTCCCCCTCTCTTTTTTTAGCAGAGGAAGCATCTCAAATGCCTTGTTGAAAAATGTATGTTCGTATTGAGTGCGTGACTGTTTCTGAATGCTGAAAATATCTTTATTTCTAAAATTACTTTGCTTCAATGTGTTTTTATTTTGAATAAAGGAATTCCCGAGTAAGTGTTTCACAGCTTTGCGTTGTCATTTCAATGAGTTCCACCTACTGACTTAACTTCTGGTGTTTGGCATCTTACATCTTGCAGAAAAAGCTTCTGAGTGAGAAAACGTTAAAAATGCTTTGGATGACGAGTGAAGGAGCTGGGGAAACAAAGTGCAGTTGGGAAAATAACACTGCCAGGCATGTTGTGATCAAATGATAGAAAGAGTACGTTTTAAAAACACTTACCCAAAATAAAAGAAGAGGGTTGGGTAGAGATGAGGAAGATAAAAGAGCAAATAAATTGTCAGCAGGAGTAGATGTGCAGTCTGCAGGAAAAAAATCTTGAGCAGAAGTTGAGGTGTAGTTTTTTTTGGACTCCTGGCATAGAGGGAGGCGGAAGGCAGAGAGGGAAAAGGGGTGCCAAGGGGAAGCTTGGGGTAGAGGGCAAAGAGCCCCCGAGGGGTCTCAAGGGAAAGCAGGAGATCCTTCCACATGGAAGGGGGTGCTGAGCAGGAGTCAGCTGGAGTGCTTGTGGGGAAGGGGTGGATATCAGCACTGATGTTAACCAGGAGCTGGGCACTCAAAAATGACAGCTGTAGGTGGAAGTCTTGTGTCTTACGCCCTGGAGTTAGGTTGGCATACTGCCTTTTCTTTTTTTTTTTTTAGGGAAATTCATTAATTACCATTCAGTTGTCGTTTGTATACACAAAGATCAGTAAGGGTGAGTCTCTGGGAAAAGCTGTTTCCACAGACACTTCCTGCTCCTGCCTTATCCATGTGAATTTTTTTGCAGTAGGTTTGTGGTACAAAGTGCAGAGATATGAGAATACAACACTTACTTTATTTGAATAAAACAAGCTGCTTAATGTTTACCCCGATGCTGACTAAAGTAGTAATTGCTGTGTTGTCACCTGCTGCTGTTGCTGACTTGAAGTGCAGGCCTTTCTGGTGATAAATGAATTAGATGGAAAATCAGGGCAGTCTGCATCTGATAATGATTAAACTGTTAGTGTTTATAATGGAAGAATTTGTTGGTTTTGTTGTTTTATATTTGGGGTGTATAAATCTTGTGCTAGCCTGGAAATAAAGTTGCCTTCTAGACAGGGCACATTTGTTGTGGAGAGAGAGCTTTCTAACCATGTGAACGAGAAGAACATTGAGGTGCTGGAGCGTGTCCAGAGAAGGACAACAGAGCTGGGGAAGGGTCTGTAGCACAAGTCCTGTGAGGAGCGGCTGAGGGAGCTGGGGGTGTTTATCCTGGAGAAAAGGAGGCTTGGGAGGACCTTATCTCTGTCTACAACTCCCTGACAGGAGGGTGTAGCCAGGTGGGGGTTGGTCTCTTCTCCCACGCAACCAGTGACAGGATGAGAGGACACAGTCTTAAGCTGTATAGGGAGAGGTTTAGGTTGAACTCTTCACAGAGAGGGTGGTTTGACATTGGAATGGGCTGCCCAGGGAGATGGTGGAGCCACCGTCCCTGAAGGTGTTAAAGGAAAGATTGTATGTGGCACTTGGTGCCATGGTCCAGTTGACACGGTGGTGTTTGGTCATGCGTTGGACTCGATGGTCTCGGAGGTCTTTCTAACCTCGTGATTCTGCGATTCTGTGAGCATGAGCAGCGCCAGCAGGAAGGTGAGCGCTGAGGGCAGCGCGGTGACCTCTGCGGCAAAGGGCGGGCATCAGCGCAGCCTCGGCCGCCAGCCCAGAGCCAGCCGGGGGCTTGCGGGCGCTCCGGCAGTGCTGACCTTGGCCTTGCTGCTCGGCTCTTAAGGAATCAGAGGTAGCGAAGCTGAAAGACCCAGCACGCCTCTCCCCTCGACGGGCAGCTGGGACCGGGCAGCCGGGACCTGCCACCTCCCCCCGGGGCGGAGCGCGGCCCTCGTCCCGCCTGGCCCGGCCCGG
>VZTF01005935.1:649008-750162 GCA_013397755.1 Cnemophilus loriae
GCGCCGCTCGCTCCGCGCCTTCGCCATGGCCTTCGCCACGCGCCACTTCGTGCGCGCCGCCTCCTCCGATGCCGCCACGGCGGCCGCCAAGAAGCTGCTCATCAAGCATGTCACGATCATCGGCGGCGNCACTGCGCTCCGCCTGGGCTCGTCGCTCGGAGCTGAGCCCGGCCGTGGTGCTGCGCTCCGCGCTGTCCCCGGGCAGGAAGGGGCGAGCGCAAGGGAGGGTGAGCGGTCTGCCGGCGGACCAACGTTAATAAAACCCACAACAAAACAAAGCAGCCCTCCCAGCGCTTCTCGGAACGTGTTACAATCCGTGTGCAAACTCTTTCGCGCTGTGCCTTTCCGGGCTGTGTTTGTGTGGGAAGCAGCGGCTGCGCTGGCGCTCGGCCGTGGCTGGGACGCGCCCCTGCGCTGCGCTGCCAGAATGCTGCGGGTTTGGGTTCGACTGCTGCCGAGGCGGGGTACAAGTATTGCTGCTCCCCTGCTCTCTGCTTGCTCCACTCTCCCGCTTCCCCTCCTCTTGCTAATCCGCACATCTTCAGGTCAGACAGGTTGGCGAGAAGAACCAAGGCTGGTGGCTTAAATTGTTTAAGGTGGTTCTTAAGACGATGCGTGGACTAATTGTAAACGGACAGTGGGTAATAATATGTGGAAAATGTTGGCTGGAAAGAAGATTCTTTTAACTTGCCAAGGGAGCAGATCAAGTGACATTTTAGACATTTTATCAGTAGAATGCAGCAGCTAAAATGAGCATTTATCTGTCAGTCATCTGTAGAATTATGAGGTGGTTAATATTTAAATAGGACTTATTTTCCCAGAGTTTAATCTCAGGCCTTTGGCTTTCAAGTTCACCTTTAACTTGATAGCTTTGGGACATTAAACTAAACAGTCCTTTCAGTGATTTAAAATTTAGGTGCTTGGTTAATTCAGAGAAAAATCCTGTTGTCCAGGATACCAGGGTAGTTCACAAACTTCACAAAGGAGAGTAGGCAAACTACCAAGCAGAAACTGACAGTGAGGCTGGAGCTGGAGCTCACAAATAGAAGCTCTTCATTTTAATGAATTAATAGGTTTCCTTCTCAGAACTGAAGATTTCCTACATTCTTGCAAATCTCTAGCAGGAGGAATACAGAGGCTTTTTTTTTGCTAAGGATATAGCTAGCTGTTTATTCGCTTGTTTGATAGAAACTCTCCTCCATATCTTGATACTAGCACTTGAGGCTTCTACTGAAGGAAGCATCAAAGAACGACTTTGGTTGTGAAAGTTGTTCACATGTTTGAGGAAGATGCACACTATGCAAAGCTTACAGTTTTCCACGGAAAGTGAGCTGATCTTCTTGTTCTGTTGGACTGCACATTTTCAGAGAGCAGCTTGTCAAGAGAAACATGTCTGGTATTTGACAGTACCAGGGGTTGCAGGCCTCTACCACAGGATCGTTTTGCTGACCATCTGCCTCTAGTTTATCAATCCAAAACTGTCTCAAAGCAGAGGTCATTATAACAGTGAGTGGTGTCTCCCCTGTACCCTATTAATAAAGCTGCTTTTCCTCCCTTCTTGGACACTTGAGAAATTCTGTCTCCTCTCATCTTGCTTTTTCATACTGTCAGGTGAAGCTAACCTCTGCTAAAATGTGTGGTTGAAAGCCATAATTTTTGATTCTCCACTGCGAAAAGCACTTCTGTATGAGAAAAGCATTAATTGACTCCCCAGCATTCATGTTTCTTATTTAGCATTCTTAAGATCATTGGATAAGAGACTAGGCAAGTGTGTGTTTGAGTTGCAAGGAGATGGTATGATCTTGTCTCATTTTCTTCTTTCCTGTCCATGTAAATATGGTGGGAACAGGGAGATGTTAATTTTTCTAGGATTTTTAATCAGCTGGTCAGCAATGATGTCATAAATGGATTCTCAGTGAAGCATCTCTTAAAAATGTACTTGGTAATGATTTTTCATCTGAAGATTGAAGGGTCTTGCTTCACTGTTACAAATGATGTGTTAGGAGTAGAAATACAAGCTTGGTTTAAGTGTTTTTTATGATTCAGGTGTTTTTATGGAATGGCCATAGTGAAAATAAAAAAAGCAAGCTGGATAAAGAAATGTCCTACTGCACGCTGACTGCTTGTTAAAGCTCTACTGCTGCTGTCCAGAGGCAATCTGGCATTTCTTTATTTGCTGGATTAGTGAGGCAAATTGGATGAGAATATCACCATGCTTTTCTTTGTGAGATGTCTGTGCTTTCCATTTCAGTTAGCTTTATTGGAGTAGGTCTTGTGGGTGCGTGAGTCTTTAGCCACAGATGTAAGGTTAAATGCAAGGTAAAAGATTGCAGAAGGGAAGCTCTGAAGTTGAGTGACTTTAAAACCATCAGTGGAACCATGTTTTAACATCTGTTTTACACAGTTACTAAATTACAGCTCTGTTAGTTCAAGGATTCTGAAAGTGAAGATAGGCTGTTGCTAACTGGCAAGAGGAACGTAAATAAATTAATAGTGAAGTAACAGATAATGAGCAGCTGATTTTTAATATGCTGATGCAGTGTGAGACAGTGACATTGCATGTTTGAAATTAATTTAAATACCAACCAAATACCAACCAAAAAGGCAATCCAGTAGTGCTGTCTGTAGCTGAGCCAGTGTTCGCACCAAGTGCATAGTAAGGAGACTTTGCAGCCATTCCCATCTGTGTGGGATCCTGGAGTGGCAAACGTTCACTGCTGCTCCCAGCTCCACTGTCACCTTCCTGTTGTTGCAGGGACACGCTCATGGCCTGCCAGCAGAGCTCTGTTCTGGGGACACAGGGTTGGCCATCCTGTTCACCCTGCTGCCACCTGCTCACCTTGCCAGCATTCCAGTTTTGGTCTCCACAGCCCTTTTTCCTTACAAGCTCCAAGGCTCTCAGCTAAGCTACTTGTTCCTTTCAAGACAGCTGTTTATTCTGTAGCCACAGCCACAGAATTTCGATGCCTTCAGACACAAGATTCTGCAGACAGTGTGAGGGAAAGAAGGATTTCTTTTTGCTTTTCTCTCAAGTTGTTTGAGACCTTTATCCCTTCAGCTCCACCCCAGCTGTGTACAGGTTTTTATGATTTTTCTAGTAAAGCACATCTAGTTCAATGTTCTTAAGCTCTCTTTTGTCTAATTATTGCCTGGCATTTGTCTGTCAACACAAATCAATATGGTTGGTTGTTTTATGACATTGATGTTCAATTTTTTTTCTTTTTAACTTTCAGATTGCAGCAGCCAGTGGCCACACTGTGGTATTAGTAGACCAGTCAGATGAAATCCTTAAAAAGTCTACAAAAGGAATTGAAGAGAGTTTGAAGAGAGTGACAAAGAAGAAGTTTGCAGATAAGCCTGAGGTTGACATCTTCTTCTTTATTTCTCTAGGAAAACTTGGGTGAATAAAAACTGCCATATTGAAGTTCTGATATTGCAGTTTTGCATTATAGAGCATGTTATTTTAATTGCTTAAAAAGAAAACATGTTTCCCTGTGTGCTAAAGAGCTTGGGTATTCGGTTTGTTGGTTTTTTTTTAAATTTAGGGAGGTTGAAAGATGTCTTACTTCATTTCCTTTCCTTAGTAAATTTCAGCTTTGAGATAAAGATTTAAACCAACTTGGTAATCTTTTGAATTCGACATGGAGTCAAATTATTCATCCAAACTTAATAGCAAGCAGTCTTTGAGTGCTTACCTGGTAATGCACCCATTTTGTCCAAAAGCAAATAGTAACAAAATTGTCTTAATACCTGAGGAAGGAGTCTTTTTTAATTTTATTTTTCTTTCCTCCTAACACTTGGGCACAAGATTACTGTAAAGGAAATGAGAGTACAAGTGACATATGTTAGATGTATAACTTTACACTTGCATTGCTGAGTAAGGTTTGCATACAGCAAGCCACTGTGGAGGTGTTGATGCGTCTAACTTTGTATCCTAAGGGTTACTTGTTGCTGTGCTTGTTTCTCTAAATTCCACAGCAGATTCGTTTCTTCTTTTGATACATATTAACATATACAATGTATACTGATATTGATGACTGCCAGAGAAATGATGCAGTAGACAAAGGAAATGAGAAAGGCTTGTTTGCAGGAGTACGAAAGTGCCAGGATAAGTAGAGCATACATACATAATTATGGGGAGTCTTTTAATCAAAAAGAAAACTGTCCACACAATACTTGCACTTCTTGTGCAACATTATATTCTACCATGTAGGGTTTTTTTATTTGTACTACGTCTCCATTTTCCCTTGACCGAAAGTTTTGCAGTTCTGTTTTATTTCTGCCCTCACAAACTATGGCAACAGATTTACTAGCGAGAAAACATTTCTTTCCCCCACTTTTTCACTGAAACTATAGCTACTGATTGACCAGCCAGGTGATCACTCAGACTCTTGTGCTGAAGGTTGGACTGCAGCAAATGGTCTTCCTAAAAGAATGAGTTTAAAGGTCTCCTATTTGCTTCAAAACAGATTTGGTTAGCTAGGAAAATTTTGTCAGTGGAAAGCATTGTATCCATACACACTTAGAACTTGCTATTTGATTTGGAAATGTGGCAGACTGCCTGCATTTTTGGGGGTCAAAAACACCAGAGCATATAAGGGGATTTTCACGTAAAAGTAAATTAAATCACTGTAAATAGACATTACAGCTTCTTGAAAATGTTTCAGGCTGGTGCTGAGTTCATTAAGAAGACCTTGAAGAACCTCACAACAAGCACAGATGGAGCATCAGTGGTCCACAGCACGGATTTGGTGATAGAAGCCATTGTGGAGAACCTGGAAGTTAAAAATCACCTCTTCAAGACACTGGATAAGTTTGCTCCAGAGTATGTCTATTTTTCCTGTTACATTTTGAAACTTAGACTATTTTATTTTCTGGTTTTATGCTTACAGTTAGTTCTCTATTTTCTTAGCTGCTTTATTTAAAAATGAGTTTTTCTCTCTTAGACTAGCTCCAGATTATCATGTTGATGTGGCATAATTGTTGTGCCAGGTGCATATGTTACAAACACTCTGAGGTGCGTTGCATTGCTTCGTTTGCTTGTTGCATTGCTTTGTTTGTTGTTCTAGGTGTGGTTAGTCGTTAAGATTGCCCATCTACTTGGCAAGTTCAAATCTAAATCCAACTGCAAATGCAGAACAGTAGAATTAACTTGTTCCAGTACACCTGGGTTACGGCTAATGTTGTGTTCCCATACTTAAATAGGGAATTGGGATGATAAAGTATTTGTTTCTAGCACACCTGACATAAACAAGTTTTAAGAAGTCTCAGCTCAATAGTGTCTTAAGTGAACTGAGTTTACTTCGTATGACAAGAGTTTGGAAACAGCTCATTGCTGGTTATTGTATGTGGGGTAAAAGTGTAAATAGTATTTTAGTAGGCATTCATTCACTTACTTACAGTCGCTGCAAATGTCTTTGAACTATATTTGATAACTGTTGGAAGCTACTGTTGAATTGTAGCCAAACCCAAAAATGCTGTCAAGGTGAGCATGCAGTCTCAGAAATTTGAGCCTTGTAATTAATGAGTCAGGATCACAAGACCTTGACTGCTTGCAGGTTGAGATTTTAACTAGTGCAGATAAATCTTGGGGTATTGGCTGAGAGGTATTCTAGACTGTCTAACTTGTCAACTGGGCAAGGTGTGCCTTGAATATCATGTCAAGGGAGAAAAGATGTTATCATCAGTTGACTTCAGCCTGGGGAGATTTTCAGGCTTTCTCATACTGTCAGTACTTAAAATTACCTGGTAATTTTGAAAACAATAAATGATCACAAGCAGCTGTGTACGGAGCACAGGGTAACTTGCCGTTACCCTGACACACAAAAGAAAGTAGCTGCATTCTGCATTTATGAGAGCACCTTGTTATGGTTGGATTGTGCTTATTTTATGCAAACAGACCAGTGGTTGCCCGAGTATTTAATGAGCAAATTGGAGTGTACTAAATGGTAAACTGTCTAAAACCACTCAGCAAGGAAATGTGGGCATAGGGATTTGGAGCCTCATTTAAAAATATGTATGTTTGGAACACCTGAGGCTATTTTCCGTAAGACTGAGCTGTTTGTCAGCACAGCTGCTGTAAAACATCAAATTTTACAGTGTTAAAAGATACTGGGAGTTATTCAAATATGCTCCTGCCCATTGCAAAAGGGATGATTTTTCAGGGTTGAGAAAAATGGCTAAGACAAGAATCCTTCCTTTTAAAGAAGATATTTGGAAATTATTATAAACACACAGATATCTTACGTGTAGGATAAAGGAAAGTGAAGTGAATGGCAAAGAGAATGGGTTGCAGTGTAGAAGGTCTAGATGAAAACCCTGTAAAATACCGAGACTTGGTAGTCAAGTGTTTGAAACATTAGTTGTTGGATACAAAAGCTAATTTGTAACTGTGAGAGAGTATAGAGTTGCAGATCGTGTGAGTAGTGTGGGGAAAGACAGAAACGTGTAGTGAGTGTTTTTCCATGTGTTAGAAGGAAGCAACAGGCTTTACTCATCCCACGTAGCACTGTACTGGAATGGAAAGCTCTCCCTGTCAGTGAAAGCATTCTACACCCTTTTCTAAGACTGAATAGTTCAAAATTTATAAACCTATTGTATGGATTGTTGTGTCAGCTCAGTAGGGGTGGTAGACTTGTGGTTAATTGCTAACAAAGACAGGATTTGTTTAAAGACAGCTTTGGGTCTTCAGGAGGAGCTTTGCTTCTGAGGGGCTCTGGGCATTGATGGTCCTCTGAAGTGTGGGTTACAGGCAGAGACCAGGAAAGACCAGGCTGTTGTGGAGGGAGGACTTGGCTTCATTCGAATCACAGGACTTACCACAGGGGTGGATGATAGCAGGTGGGAATGTGAGGGGCTATGTATTACAGTTGTTCTGTCAAGATGATGAAATCTGCCTGTGAAACATAAGGTGTGTGAAACCCTGCATTTTTCTTCTTTTGTACTGTATTTAATATCTTATGCACTTCTTCAGCTGCAACATGTGCTTGTTCATCTCCCATTTTTGCACTATGAAGACATCACCAAGGAAAATAAATAAGTCTGGGGACTGCAAAAAACTAAAACATTACATTGAAAAAACAGAGCACAATTAACTTAATTCCTCTTCCTTTTTCTTATAAAATAACTGTAATTCCTCTGAAAGTGGATCTATAAATGTAGGGGATGGGAAAGCTATTCTTTTATTAAGAGAATTTGTATTTGTGAGTGGGGAGTGAATTTCTCTTAGGTGTTCGAAGCAAATATAATAAGCCAGGAGTGTTTGGCAACCCCAGAGCACTTTGGAAACTCAGGGTATTTCTCATCTGGGTAACTGTCCAGGTGAAACAGTGGATGCTGTTTCTTGGGTGCCATCGGTCTGAGAACATACTGGTTTATGTTCTTGGAGCTTTGAAAAATTCCTTGTGTGTGTTCTATTCCTCTCAGTGTTATACTCACCATATTTGGTATTTATTACTGTGTTACATGGTCACATCTTTGGAGCAGAGTGAAGCATTGCTACTCACTCTTCAGTTTTGTTTTCCTTTTCTTGAATGGAGTCAGTCTTGCATTTCCATTTTGAAAAAGGTCAGGCAAGGATTTTTGTAGACACTGCAGCACTTTTCGAAACAGGCTCATAATGAATATGACAAAAGAACTTTTGTGTATCCACTTTAAGAACTTTTCTGTACTTGCTCCTGTTTTCTTCTGGGATGTGGGAAATGACCATCAATATTTCTTGGTCTAGGGTTTACCTTTAGATGTGGAAACTCAGCTTGGACCTGGCCAGTGTTTTTCAGCTGTTCACCATGTTAGAATGAATGTGTTATAAAATATAAAACTGTTACAAAAGGAAGTGCTGTTCAGTGTTTGCTGTGTAAAGCAGCTGGACTGTAAGAGCCGGATTTATTGGACTGCTCGTTCCTCTTGTGTTGGGCTCTGTTTTTGACATCTTCCCCTGAGCCACTAGATGGCACCAAGAGAAAGCACTCTGGTGCTGGGAAAGCCATCTCTACGGCTTCGCTAGTACTGGCTTTCCAAAGCCGCCCAACGCTGCTGTCACCCGAAGCACGGATTGTGTAATTCTAAGTCACAGAGGCATGAAATCAACTGGTTGGTCAGAGGAGAAAGTGTGACTAAAATGCACTTGTTCACAGTGCAAGTTCCATGCTTTTCTTTTTTCCAAGGCTTTACGTTGCGTGAGGCTACCTGCAGAAGAGGTAATGAGGTAAAATCTCTTAAATGAACTCAGATATAAATCTAGCAATGATTACATTTCACAAATCAATGTGCTTAAGTTTTATATGAATATTTTAATTTTTATGTACTGTGGCAAATTTTCAGTGAGAGTGAGTGACTTTTGTATGCACTGATCCTTGCAAGGTCAAAACTATGACATGCAGAATGCTCCTTTTAGTACCTCGCCTCAGAACAGTATCAGGCCACTTTATTGTGGGGAGATAATAAAAGAGTATTTGTAAGAAGAGTAAACAGGAATTTTCAGGTTTTTTTATTTCCTTCACTATAACAAGAAAGAAGTCATAATAAAAAATGGAAAACCAAGTGGGTGTTTTTGTCTTGAAATGTTTTCTTTTAATGCCCCTATAAGATGTCCCCATGACTTGGATATAACTTTTCTGAAAGCTCTTCTGTAAAGCTCCATTACATCTTGTTACAATGTAAGGAAAATATCAATGTAGATAAACATTTGTTAAATCCCGTAGGATAACTTTTTGAAGGGATAGTAGGATGCAGCCCAAAATGGAAGGTAGGTTTTCATCTCTAATTTAGTTTCTGACTTTTGTGATTTAAAGAAAAAGCCATTTCTGTAAGTTTTTGGTGTGATGTCACTGTAACAGGGCTGTTGAGGTTCTGAGATATTTCTGGGAAGAAAAACCCAAACAAACAAAAACCCCAAGCAATTATAAATTGCAGTTAGTAAATCTGGTTTATGTCTGGAAAAGGACTTCATATATGTCTTAAAATTCTTGGCATTTTGTGTATCCTTTGCAGTGTCCGGTGCATGGCAGATTTTAGCTTTCCTCTGTTTTTTTTCCCCATCAAATCTTTGCTCTGGTGGTAGGTCTGCTCATCATGTCTATCACTGATCATTTTAAAACAAAGTAGATTGCAAACTTCCTGTAAGACTCCAAAGTACATTTTTGACATGGCATACGATTGGGTTTCACTAAACGTGTAAATGTGTTTAACAACAAATAAAAATACCCTTAGGTTTCCAGGATTGCTGAAGGAATTACCTGGAATCGATTTGGGGAGTTAAATAAAATTTTCTACTTGCACAGTCTTTTTTTTCCAGCACCCAATACAAGTATTTAATATAATTCCTCAAGAATCAGAAACTGACACAGTCTTTGCAGTGGTTATTTAATCATTGCTGTGCTTAGACCTCAACGAAAGGACCATGATAAACTGCAGAGATATTTCTGAGAATTCTTGGATGGTTAGCCAATGTATGTCTGTTTATGTTTAGTGCCTCAGTCTGCTGCTGTCCTTTATGCAGTCTATATATTTCTTATTTCCAGGCGTACGATATTTGCAAGCAACACTTCATCCTTGCAAATCACGACGATGGCAAACGCAACCACCAGGCAGGACCGATTTGGTGGTCTCCATTTCTTCAATCCCGTGCCTATGATGAAGCTCGTGGAGGTGAGTGTCTTATGAGCACACCCTACAGGGGCTGTTAGGATCACGTTCATTCATAGTAACAGCTGCAGCCCAGCAGTGCAATCGTCAGCAGTGGGATTTCAGTTAGATTGACGGAGCAGATCTCAGTTTGCAGCTGTTCTGATACGGAATTTAGCTACCTCTAGTGATTAGAGGATGCAGCAGTCTCTGTTGAGGGGCAGGTGTAAGAGACAGAGGTAACTCCTTCAGTCTCAAAGCTCCAGAGTTCTTCACTGAACTGCCAACAGAGATTCTGATGTTTATAGCCATCATTTCAGGCAGTCAGGCTTATTCGTAAGAACTGCTTCTACCGGTGTGGAAACCCACAGAAAATGTCAGGAGGTGAAATCTTACTGCCTTGTGACTTTTGAAACAAAGTTAATTGTGTTTGTTTCAATGTTTCCAGTGCTACAGGCTGGGAACAGAGGGGCTGAAATCTGACCAGAGGAACAGGACCTGGGAGTGCTGGTGACGGCAGCTGAACATGAGCCAGTGTGTGCCTAGGTGGCCAAGAAGGCCAATGGCATCCTGGCTTGTGTCAAAAACAGTGTGGCCAGCAGGAGCAGGGCAGTGACCGTCCCCCTGTACTCAGCACTGGTGAGGCCACACCTCGAATGCTGTGTGCAGTTCTGTGCCCCTCACTGCAAGAAGGACATTGAGGTGCTGGGGCATGTTGGCAATGGAGCTGCCGAAGAGTCCAGAGAGTAACTCACACGAGGAGCAGCTGAGGGAGCTGGTGGTGCTTAGCCTGAGAAAAGGAGGCCAAGAGGAATCACTCCCTAAAATTGCCTGAGAGGAGGTTGTAGTGAGGTGGGGTAGCCGTTACAACCTGTTCTATCAGGAACTATGTCTGTTCAAATGGTTCTCTAGAGTGATGTCTTTGTGTTTCCCAACACAGCAGAGACTGTGTAGCTTTTAAAGTTGTTTTGGTACTCTGTAATCTCTTAAGCGTGCTTTCAAAGAATGGTCCCATTTACCATCCAGCTGTAGTGGCTGAGTGGGAAAGTGTCTTAAAGAAACACATAATTGCAAAATGCTGTATCTATGTGTAAAATAGTGTTCTGTGTCTGTTACATATATATCCTTTGAAGCTATTTTTTTGCGAAACGTTTTATGAATTTCTGGAAGGGTGTTCTGGACTACATTGCTGTAACGGGGAAATGAGAGAGATTCTGCTCATAAGTATCCTTATGCTCTCTCTGCCTTCCCTCTACCCAGGTCATCAGGACTCCAATGACCAGCCAAAAGACTTTTGAATCACTTATGGATTTCAGTAAAGCAGTAGGAAAGAGTCCTGTCAGTTGTAAGGTGAGTACGTTTTGACTATATAGTGTTCAGAGTGTATGTCCTTGTAGACTGTTAATTTTAAGGTGGTAGGTTTTAGTAGATGTATGACCACTTCAAAAATTTTCAGGCTGCTTCTCGTCCAGTTTCTCTTCATTATTAGAAGCAGTTTGACAAAACACCCAGATTTACCACAAATTCTTCAAAGTTCAGTGACTCTAGACATCTTACCTAGAGCAGCAAAACTCACAAGTATCAGGGCTCACTGTTACGGAGTCTTTTTTTCAAGTCCTGCAGAAGCCTAGACTGGAAAGCTTAGGCAGGAGCTCATTTTTAGCCGTGCCAGAGACAAGACTGCTGCCTCTTATACTGTGAGGCAGTTGGATGATTCCTCCAAGGTGTGTGCTCAGTGCAAGTTTTTCTTAAGACTGCAGTAACTAGACACATATAAATCTTCATTTCTTCTCAGCTTTGGGTTTTTTTCTCTAGAGGAACACCCTACTTCCAAAGCACACTTTTTCTGAATCCATTAAGTTGTGGTCTGGATAGCTTTATGCAAGCTGCTGCTTTGAGTTGCGCAGCCCCCAGGAGACATTTGGTCATAAAAAGAAGGGCCTGCAATCCAGTAGTTACCAGTAATTCAGCTTCTGGACGATGGATTCTAATTCTGACCATATTCTCTAATTCTGGCTATGTTCTCTAAATTCTGGATAAATTGTTCTGTGGTCTCAGTTAACTCTTTTCCTATTTCTGTCACAGTTTTGCAGCACGCAATGTGTAGAATATAGGATGAATTGTTGTAAATTAGCTTGGATAGAGAATAATGCAATATTCACACCTGAACTTTTTCTTTAATTCTTGCTTATAGAAGAAACATTACTTGGAATTCTCTGGATTAAATATTGAGATAAAATGGAATGATTCATAAACATCTGAAACAGTAGTAGTACACAAAATAGTACTATATTTGCAAAGCTCTTTCTCTTGTGTTTGTACTACTACTTTTGAGTAATGCTTGTGCAAAAGAAATTTTGTATGCATTTGTTACCTTCTGACAGCATGTATCTTATCTTTTCTTTGTTAGTGTTGATGTTTGCTATTGAAATGATCCTAACTTTCAAAAGTATGGGTCACCAGTGAGCAGTGGGGGAGAAGTAGACTATTTAGTCAGGAGTGCTTCTGGTCGTGGACACACAGACAAAAAAACCTGCTGGGGAAGAACTGCTTTTCTCCTGTCCTTCAGGAAATCTAAATATCATTAGACTCTTGATAAAAAAAAGACTGGCCACATTAAATTGTTTTAACAGTAATTGCTTTGGGCTTGTAGTAGTCTTATTTTTCTCAGTCATGATGACTGTTAATGTGCCATTCCTTGTTTGAATTTCACAATGTTTTATGTTTTAATACTCACCAGATAAATGAGATGAAAAGTACAGTTCAGAGAGTATCTTAAGTAATGATACAATAAGTGTCTTCATCCACTTGTTTTATTTGTCATGTAGCATTAGAGTGTAGTTCTGGTAAAGAGTGTTTACTTAGAATCCCTTTTTTATTTTTCATAGGATACTCCAGGGTTTATTGTGAACCGTCTCTTGGTGCCATATATGATGGAAGCTGTTCGACTTTTTGAGAGAGGTACTTGGTGGGATATTGACTTCAGGGGATGTTGACATATAACACTGCTGAATGTTACATTGCTTCAGAAAAACCTTGGGATTCCCTCAAGATTTCCAGACATTTATGGCTGGAAGTGAATAGAGAATGTTAAATATGAGCCAACATGTGTAGCTGGAAAGGCCTTGCCTTCGCTTTGCAATGTCAGGTTATGCAGAGTTGGAAGGCACTTGTGTGTGAAATTCCTGGTGGTGGAAAATGTTTCTGGCTTGGAGGTGACAAGGTGAATGTAGTGCCATTGTAAAAATATCCTCTGCTAGCTAGTCATGGACTTCCCTCTCTCTATCCCAGGAGATGTTGATAAAAGTGATTGAAAATCTCATAATGGGGCCATTAGTAAAGTTCTCCCGAGTTCACTTATATGGGGCTTGTGCAATAAACCACCAGTTTTGAGGTAACTGGTGTAATAGTGTCACACTATGGTACTGGCACAGAACTGGTTTGGGCTCAGCTACTGCCACATAAAACTTCCTGTTCCACTTCTGTGTCCTTTCTTTAGACACAAGTTCTTCAGGAACTCCAGTCTCACTGCTGGTCTCTTTTACATAAATATGTAGGTAGAAGTAATAATGAATCCCCAAAGAACCACTGAATTTTTCAAAGCATTGATGCTCGTTTTGAAAAGAAGCCAATAATGAATGTAGTGGATAAAGATGAAATTACAGACTATAATTGCTTTTATTTCAAGTGCTCTGCTCGTAGCTGCATGGTACTAAGAATGTCATTTGAAACATTTTGTTTTTGAAATCACTGCTTTTTTACAGATGAAAGCACTCCATTTTCAGGATTCCACCAAATATGCTTTAAATATTAAAAATCTCTTTTAAAGCGCATGGAAGGGATGGTTTGATCTCAAAAAAAAAATAAAACAACACTACTTATTTATCCATCAACAGATGTACCTGATTACATCTCAAAGGGAGAAAAGAGCAAATTTAGTGACTTGAAAGGCAAGGGCACGGATGTGAGGGGGCATTATTCTTTTAGAAAAAGTCAGTTTTAAATAAAGTGTATTGGTGTTTCAGTATGTTTAAAAGAGGTGCCTTTGTGAAGTGACGTGTATCACTGTGCATATTTCAGGAGACAACAGAACTTTTAATTAAATGCAGAAGAAAACAGTCACTGAGTTTGTATGTTAAAACTGACTGCTTGCTGCCTACACAAAACAATATTTTGATTTAATCTTTATTCTTTTTGTATTTTGTCCCATGGTATGATATTTCCAAACTTGCTAAGGTTCATTTGTGAATTTTTAACTCTAATGAAATCTATTTTAAAAGCTGGTTGATGTCTTGAGAAGGCTGATGGCTGTCTTTTAATTCAAATGTTCCAGGGAATCAGGTTAAATTTTTATCATATCCTTTGTGTTTATTCTCAGAGTAGACACTTGAGCCAGATTGTCATCTACATTAGAATGAAATTATGTCTCTTTCCTGGTAACCCCAAGCACTGAAATGCCATTTTATTGGGCCAGTCCTTGAGTTTTTGTTTATACAAAATCTCATTCTGTTAAATGTGCACTTTTGCAAAGGCAAAATACCTTTAGTATATTAACAGTGATTTAAACAGGGGGCATATTGTAAATATTAATGTATAGTGGTCTGTACTTCTCTGTTCTTAGTAGAAAAACTAAAAAGCAGTTAAGTTTCTATGGAAGTCTGCTTTATACTAGGAGAGACTAGAATGAACTATGGATATAGCCCTTGTTTGCCTTTTTACAGTTTTTTATTGCGTTGTAATGGAACTGTAATTTCATTGTAATGAAATTGTCGGATAGCCAAGTCCCAAGTTTGTCAAAGTGGAACACATCTGTTGATAGAACAAGTATGTTTACGTGCATCAACTGCAAAAGAGCTGAGGATTTAGCTGTGTTTGAATTTGGGGAATGAAATTATGTTAGAATTAGGTAAGGCTACTCTCTGCAGCTTCTCAGAAATAAAATGTGCCTTAAAAAAAACATTGTTGGCTTTAAAGAGTAAAGGGAGGTATATATAAATTATTAGTTCATACAGAACTGTCACTGAAGGTGTTCCCTTTACAAGAGATTTTGTAAATTTATTTCTAAGGTTCTCTGATCTTAGGTGTATAAATTGCACGGTCTATGTCTGCCAAGCTGCTGGACACCCTGAATGCCTGTACGCATTGAGCACGGAGGTTACTTAACAAGTACCTCTGGGGTTTGTATATCTTCATCCTTTTTACAGGATCTGCAGAGAAAGTGTACTGCCTCTCTCAAAATATGAGTTAGAAGTATGCAGTAGAGGTGCATCTGCTTTGATGACAGTGTAAAATATGTATTCCCAGCTAAAGAATGAGGTTAAAGTTAACTGTGACAATGTGGCAATGCAGGATTTGTATTTTTATAGGCACAGGCTGAAGTAGAAGTAACAAATTTCTGATAATTTTGATTATTTCTTTTTAAATAATTTTGGAATTCATGAATTCAACTGCACCTGCACAGTCATTTTGGGTCTCTGCTATCTGCCATCTGTGATCCCAACAGATACCTCTGGTGATAGGTGCTGTAGCTAAGCATGTTACTCAGCTGCTCCTGCTCCCCTCTCCATGCCTACCTTACCCATCAGCTCGATATCACTTGTGTTGTGGCAGTTGTAGTGTAAGGGTAGCTCTGTCCTGTGCATCAGTCAAAAGCTGCTGCTGATCTCGTGAAGCTGAAATTGAGTTGTTTCCTTACTTACCCTGTTCTGCTACCGCTAAAAGAAGCTCTTGTTTCTTCACAGTGACCAGTTCTTCCTTTAGTCGTTCTGATAGGTTCAGCACGGTAGCTGTGGCTCCATCGGTAGCGCAACTGCTCTGTATTGAAATGCAAGAGGAAGCCAGGAAAATGGAAAGCAGGCCTCCAGGGCTTGCTTTTTTTTCTCTTTTGTGAGAGGTTCAGCTTTATGCTCCAGCATGTGTATGCTGACTCCAGTTTTTGTGGCTGTGAAACATGCAGAGATTTCTGTGAAGAGCTGCACCAGGGTGAAATAACACCCTGTTAATTATTTATAAGTGGTGCCAAGGAGATGCGGAATCTTCTCTGTTCATCAAACTGTCAATCTTTTCTCTAGGAGATGCATCAAAGGAAGATATTGATGTTGCTATGAAGCTTGGGGCTGGCTATCCCATGGGTCCATTTGAACTGCTGGACTATGTTGGGTTGGATACCAGTAAATACATTATAGATGGTACTGCATGCTTCTTTTTTTCTGCTCTTCCACTTTTTAGCTAAATTGTAGATGTTCTAATGCAAATGGGACTCTTAATTATTTAAAGCGAATGTTTATGGTATAGCCTTTGAACTGTTGAGGAGAAAGGAGTTAGAATTCAGCTCAGAATGCTGTGTGAGTACAGTGTTTGTACTGCATGCCTGTACCCTTTGTACGTGGGTACAGTGGTGGCTTTGCTGACTTCATCAAGTGCTATTGGAAAATAATAATAATATTAATGGTACTTTATCTAACTAAAAAGAATCAGTGGGAAGAGTGACATGTACTGGAGGTGAGAAATTCTGATGAAAAGCAACAAATGTTGAGACTCCCTATCCTTTTTCTACCAGCCATATTTTCATTCTTAATTAATAGGAAACCCAGTAAATACCTCAAAAGACATAAGTGAACCATCTCCCTGCCACTTCAGTTAATAAGTGGATGAATGTCAATACAGTAACAAAAACATACATAATTGGTGATGGCTTGCTGATGGTCGTTGTGTTTTCTGAATGAGCAGCTTAAACATTCTCTGAGGCAGAATGTCACTTTGAAGTCAGTACTGTGGAGTAGTGTTATATTGTTCTAAGCGACTGTGTGTTTCACAGGTAGAAATTCAACTTGGAATTTCTTTGCACTTGAATTTCTTTTCAGCAGAGCCTTTCCTTTATTTCCTTGTACTTAACTATGTTTCAAAAGTTCTCCTTAATTATTTTTAAAAATCCTCACTGGTGGAGATTATAAGGTGTTTGGAGTACACTGAGCCTGAAGACTGTTAGATTTGTGCATAATCACCAATACTGATCTGGGCTTTATGAAGCTGTACTGAAGGGTCTCAGAGAGCCTAAAATAAGTTCCAGTCCTTCTTCAGTTTTCTGACCTTCGAATATTTTTCTAAGGAGATGCAGATCTCTATTATCTTTGCATATAAACAGAACTGTTACTAATTCATCCACTTCCCTTCCTTTCCAGGATGGCATTCATTAGAGCCCAACAATCCTCTTTTTGCACCCAGCCCACTCCTGAATAAACTAGTAGAAGAAAAGAAGCTGGGTAAAAAGACTGGAGAAGGATTTTACAAATACTAACGAACTCCAGACCTCAAGAGGTGTTAAACTATCTGTATATGCTACTCAGCATTGCCATAATACAGGTGTTTAAACCTTCCCAGGGGTTTACACAAGCTGCATTTAGAACATAACTCACTTGTGACCTGAATGATTGCACTAGTTAACTATGGTCAAAGCTTGATTTGGTAGATTGTTTTTCTCTTGTAATTCTGAAAAGCTTTCTATGTACAGTGCCTTCATGAAATGTTGATTTTTCTCAGGTGCAGTACAGAACGACAAGTGAATTTATGTATTTGAAACGTTATTATATTAATGGGGAAGATCCTAAAAATAACCTCACTTTCTTAAAAATAAAATTTTCACTAATTCTGTATAGAGAGTGAAGGCTTCCAGTTGTGTCTTGGATGGAGCCCACAGGGTGGCAGTCTCTTCCCACACTGGCAAATTCAGCCTGCAAAGGCAGTGGGTTGTTTTGCTGGGATTTTTCTTAAGTGCACCGCTAATCTGTAGGTGTAAATTACAGTGCCTTGAACAATAATGTTTTGAAGGACATATTTAAAAATAAATAAAGAATCCCACAATGGCAGGCTGTTCCCCGAACAGAAGGTTCCCAATAAAGCATTTAAAAGCAGAGCTCATGATTTGTGTTGGGGTTTTCAAACATTTTCAATTAGTGGTTGAGGGCCTACTTTTGCTAGGTGCTGTAGAAACATAATAAAGATTTCTGGGTGATTTCTGTTCTCAGGGGCATAAGCTAGGGCACTGGTGAAAGCTTTTGAATGTTTTCTAGAGTCCTGTAAATTGGGTCTATTTAAAGTGTAATTTTTACACAATACACTACTACTGTAGTTGAGTACTTTCAGGATTGCAGTTGGGAGTCTGTGCTGTGTAAACAAAGAAGTGTGTGTGGCTGTGTGAGGCACCTTCTGTTTTGCGACTTCATTTCCTTGGGGCTCAGCAGAGCTGAATTTGTCCATGGTGGGAGTGCATCAAATCCTGTCTTTTCTCCAAGTATTGCAGAGCAAGTGGGCATGAGGATTGGTGTTCCAGTTCAACTCAGTAGTAGTGTTCCTTTACTTTCTGTACTAAGTGCTTATGTATATATTTTTTAATTATGGAAATTATGAATAACTATTTAATGCCACGTTGCCTCTTCCTCCCTCCTCCATCATCTAATTCATACTGCATATAAAGAAACTGAGGTTGGCACATGATCACACAAGAAATCTCTGAGTAGAGAATAAAATTTTTGGTTTATTGGATCCTGGTTCTTAATTACACGTCATCTGATTTTGAGCCACTTGTCTTGAAAGAAAAGGGTTAAAGCAAAGAAACAGTACTCTAGACAGTCTCCTTACTTTACTAATATATTGTTAAATTGACTTGGTTTTTCTAAAATACAGTCCACTTCTTACATATCAAGTCTATTACACTGAGGGTTCTTAATGCTTATAGCTCAGTTTAGTGACTTTTAAGTACTACAGGGTGAAGTTAGCTGAAGTACTACTGTTTTCAGTAGTAATTAAAAATGAGAAAGTGTATTACTCTTGTGTCTTAAAAAATACTATTTGTTTTTTACAAAAGCATTTAGGTAGAAGTAATTTGCTACTGCTCCCTTTACTTGGATGATGATCTTTAATTTGGAAAGGGGTAGGTTTATAGCAAGGCACAGGCTATTTAATGCTAAATGTGCAAAATATTTTTCACTATTAAATGTGATATTTTAGAAAAATAAGCTTTCTCTAAAACAGTGTTTTCCTTTCAGGAGCTCTAACAGGTACAGTATGTGTAAATGTAATAAATAGAAGAAACCTGAAAAAGAGGCATTTGTAAGTTGGACTTGCTATTTGAGAAGAGACTTCTTTTTTGTAGCAGAATAGGCCCTGTGGAGGTACTTTCATAGTGGGTGGGGATAGTTTATTTTATCAGCATGTGGAGTGCTGTGTGAGGATGAGTAGAGATAAGGTAAAGGGTGAAAACTTCAGATGCTCCCACTTAAATCTAGATCAGAATGCAGAGTGGTAATTGAATGACTGTAGTCATTGAAACAAGGTAAGGCTTTTCTTTTGCTCCTCAGTGGGGAGGCATGGAGAATGTAGAAGTCCATTTTAAGGTTCAAGGTCATGAGGAAATTAGCCAGAATAGGATATTAAATAGTTGCTCCTGAATTTTACAAGAATTTCTACAGCTTTGATAGTTTAAAGGTTTCTAGAGAGCTTGAAGAATATGTAATGAAAGAAAGGAATTGTCTGTTGCCACCTTTTCCTCAGTAAAGATTATTTCCCAGCCCTTGCTGTGGCTGTGACTTGAAGCAGAGGTATGAGCCACCTTCCACTGCACATAGTGTTGATGAAGGGGAATCTCCTGCTGGTCAGTACCTCTGACTAGGTTGTGGTACATTAGACCTGTTCTCACCATTCAGCTCTCTTAGAATTTTTATTAACAGTGGAAAAGAGATTGTGGAAAAAAATGAGGGATAGAAGAGAAAGGAGGGAAGGGTGTTTGGTTTTCTTCACTGCCTACTTTTAAAACCTTTAGTCTTTATTATCCTTTCTGTCAGCAGGCCTCACAGATTTAGAGCATTTGCCCCACTTTGGTCAAAGCTTTGAGAAATACGCTTGGCACAGCTTGAGGGCAGCTTGACAGCCAATAGCTGAGGGGTCGGACGTGAGCCCAGCGACTGCAGCTGGGAAGATGGCTCCAGATTCAGCATCTGGGTCATGTCAGCTGCCAAATATGCTCCATCTGTGGTCAGCCTAGCTGCTGACACAGTGGGGGAGAAAACGGGAGTACAGCAAATTTTAAACAGGGACTTGAAAGCAGAATCTTAATTGGGCAGAGGAGGGTGCTCCGCAGGAGTGGGTTATGGAGTATAAAGTGCAAGAGGTGGCAGTAAAGTTTGATCTGAAGAGGAATTAAGTGTGTAGAATTGATTGACTGAGCAACTGCATAAAATAGCTTGGAAAGGTATCTTTTTTTCTTTCATAGGTGAGTTGTATTTGTCCCCCAAGCCTTCTGACCCAAGGGTTTTGAGGTGATAATGCAAATGTCCTTCAAAGACCGATTAACAGCAGTTAACTCCAGCATCTAGCATGGGCTCTTCAGAACCATGAGATCCACTACTACCAGCCTTGTTCTCCAGTAGTGAATCAGGTCTCTGAAAAGCAAGGTAGTGGCTTCTGAATGAGGTTCAGTTGTGGTTTGGGTTTGTTTTCTTAATGCCATATTTGGTGGCTTGTTCTGTGGATAGGGCTCTTACACACCTCCAGGTATCTGTGAAACTTTTGAGGTGCACCAATCTCTTCTGGAGATCCACTTACTATAAATTAGTGAATGTTTATCAGGGTGAAACAGCAAAAAATAAGAAATTTGCTGTATAAAGTGAAGTGTAGTGAGATACTATTTTCTTGTTAAATCTGTATCTGTTACTAGAATGAGAAGGGCATCTGAAAAAGAGGTGTTTTGTTTGCCTGCCCAAAAGGTAATTTTGGTGTGGAAAGATCTTGTGTGTTGCTGACTTTGTGCCAGGTTTTGGTCAGTAAAGTCTGCAAGTGAGTTAGGTGTTATCTAATGCAATGCAGTGTATTCCTGTGGCCAGGTATGGTGCTAGGAGGGGGATGCTAGAGGATGGAGGTACTAGCAGACAATCTCCGTTGTCTAATGCATGCTTGTTATTCTTGCATCTAGAGAAAGCCCCTTTACAGTACCAAGTGACTTTAAAGATGTGGGCAAACCAGATGCAGCCTCTGTAGTTTGTAGAGACCAGTTTTCTCTAAAAATTTACTGCTGACAGTTTTGGAGCTAATTTTTTCAAGAGAGGTGCCTATAGCTGTGGTGCTATGTTCTTCCTTTTCTAATTAATACCACAGCAGTGACCCACATCTCAGTATTTTTATTCACTAGTTTGTAGCCATGTGAGCAATTATAAAACTGACCTGAATAATGCCTTTTCACTGTGCTTTTTGGAAGAGCTGAGACCAGGAGCAAAAGCAGATGCTGTGATTCTTTTGAGAGCTAGATCTTTTCATGTTATATGTTCCTTCAGTAGCTTTTCCTGTTGTTCACAGCCAGAGGAATGTGCTTCTACTGAATTCTGTTAGAGAAGGATTAAGTAGAGCCACAATCTGGTAACTGTAAAGATGATTTGTAGAATGATTTACCATGAGCTTTATGACCTTCTCAAAAGTTCATGTCAAAACTGAAATCACTCTTTATATACCCCTTACTATCCAGTATACTTGTTCATTTATAAATGCAATGCTATGCAGAGACTTAAATGTATGAGATTACAGAACAGTCTGTGATGATGTCAGGTGTTACTGTTAATATATTAGATTAAGGTTTGTATGCCCATGGAGCAATTTTGCACTTGTTCAATTCACTCTTTTATTGCCCTGGAGGTTTTCTATTTGGTTTTCCATAAATTGCAAATAATTCATGGCAGTGCATTCTTTGCAGAGAAACCGGCACCATAAAGCTCTAATGCTGGCTGGAAGTTTTGGTTGCTTCTGGGGCAGGAATAATACAAAACATCAAACCTGGTTATTAAAGGAGCCACTTCTTTTGTCATGTGGTGGCATGAGGCATCACAGTGAGGCGTAAGGCCAAGCTTTGTTTCCAGCCTGGGGTTAGATGCTGCAGGTTTGCCACGGCACAGGAGGATATTTTAGCACAAGGCTTTTGCTTGGCGGGCACTAAGGAACTTGTCGCTTACTTTGGCTGTCCCATGCTGCCAGATAACAGGATTTTTTCCTAGCCTGTTGTTTGCTGCTGCTTTGCTTTGTGCATCTCTGTCCTGCCTGGTAACAGCTTCTTCTATTCTGGTCCAATTTTTCTGCCAGCAACCACTTCTGGGGTGGTTTTCTGTAAATGGACAAACCCTTACAGTATTCGCTAGTTAAAGAATGCAAGTTTTTTGTCATTAGTAACTTAAACCCCCCATTTGGAGTCTTGGCTTCAGCAACAAAAATGTTGTGGATTAACCACTTTCACCAGCAAGAGGCTTTCTGATGAGCTGTGGGAAGAAGTGTATGCTTGGTGGTAGGTCTACAGTAAACAGCTGGAATTTGCATGTGGTGAATTAGCACCAAATAAAATGCCCCTTTTTTTCTTAATTATCCTTGCATACTCAAATGGATCTATTAAACATTTGTGCAATAGAAATTGGTAAAACCACACATTTACAGTAAGTGGGTCTTTACTGGGCACAGGCTGACATTTCTGTGCTCTGTTGGTGGCAGGACCTATGTAGGTAACATAAATGCAATGAAGGAAGTCTGTTCCCTGACTCCTTGGCAAGCAGTGATGCCCTGAGTTGGACTGGAGCACTGCAGTCATTGGAAGGAAGCCCTTACTTCAACTCAGAATCTTCACCTACTTTATATTAACTTTGTTTGGGACCTGCTGCTTTGACTCCTACAAAGCCACAAGCATGAGCAGGTGTAAGATACACTGCATTTGTATTTTGCAGGCTTTTTAGTTGTTGGTTTTCTCTAAAGTTGTCAAAGGTAAACTGTTTCTGACAACTGTTTTATTTCTCTGAAGATGTCAGCAGGGCTAATGGGTTCCTTGCAGCTGATGTTGCAATTCTTTCTTCATTGAGAGTTAGGGTGAAATTTCTAAAAGCCTTTTATTTCAGTTGGAAGCCTAGTGATGTTTTCCAGAACATCTAAACAGATGAGGCATCTAGCTTCTTATTATTTCTTCTCAGCACTGAAATCCCTCTCAGAACTTGAAAAAAGTATTTATTGAAGAGCCTGATTTTGGGGGTCTTAGTTTATTTTTAAATCTTGAACTTAATTTCCAAAATAATGGAGAATATTAGAAAAGAACTGGTGTGGACTTTAATGGCAAGTTCTCCCACCTCCCTTCAGTTCTTGAGACAATGTGAAAGAAAACAGCAACTTTCATACTTTTCTTCCTCTGTTTCCTCTGTGTCTACTTTCTTGAACACAATTACTTGCAGGAACAAAATTCTGCTCTTGCTAATTAGTAATTTCAGACAGTAGCAATCAGACTTACTTCTAACAGTCTGAAACAAATACTCCCTCCTGATTTCTTCACCCTCTGCTTTCACTTCCTTTTGAGTCAAAGGATTATCCCTTCTGCTTATGGATGGATTTCTGAGTGCTTTTGTGACATCAGTGTCAGAGAGTGAGCAGTGGACACCGAAATAATGTTCTAAGTGCCTTAAAAATCTTCTGTGAGTCCTTTGAGGAGGAGCATGGGTGAAATAGACTGCAGGGAAATAGTTCATTGAGAGGGAGCTGATTTGAATGAGGCTGTGGATTCTAAAACCAGTCAAGGTGCTTTTAGGAAAATGGCAGTGTGTGTGAAATGTGAGATTGATGCCGGGCATTTAAATAGCTTATTTTAGAGTAACAGACAGAAGATACTTGGAGAATTTAATTTGTTTAGTACTAGAGAGATGAGGGTTTTAAAATTTTTCTTCTAATAGGAAAGAATATGGGGAGACAGGGAGAAGATGCTGTGAATTTCACAAAGTGGTTTTCCTGATACCATTTTTTTTTTTTATTGCTTTAAACAAAAGCATTACTTAAAACTGAGGAAGAAGTCTTTCTCTTTCTTAGGGACTTAGCATTTTATTTTTGGCTAAGACTGAAATCTATTGTTGCCTAAGTTGACGCTTAACTGGCAAATCTATGAACTGAAGCCAGTATTGTTACTTGGATCTAAATTTGTAAGGACATTTGGTTGTCATAGATTAAAAGATGAACATACAGTTTACCTCAAAGACAGAGTTATATTCTAAAGGCTATTTGCACATGTTTACAGCTGAAATCATTGCTTAGCCTATTGACATGGGATATTTGAAGTAGCAGTGGAAGGGCAGAATAATGGCAAACAATGAAGAATGTGTCAAATGATCATACAATAGGCATGATCTTCACCCACAGGCTCATTGCTTTTTGGCAAAGGCCAGAGCTTTTCTACAGAGGTAGACATTTCTAACATTACAAGGAGGAAAGTTTCTAGTGAAAACTATGATTTTGAAAAATTGCTTGTATTGTGTTTTTAGGGAATGAACGGTTTCAGTGACAGATAAGACTGGGCTTAGCTGTTGCTGGTATCAGTTTGACTTAGAATTTTGTGTAAATCATATTATGAGAGTAGTGCTAGTCCACAGGCACATAGCTCAACTTAAAACTGGTTTATATTGAAGTTGGGAAATAAAATCTAAAAATCAATCTAGAAGGAGTGCCATATTCTCTACCTTCTGCATGCAAGGAAGCTCTTTTGGAGAACTAGCTGAATCTGCTGGGGAATGGAGAGAGAAGTAACAAAGTTTGGTATTTGGCAGCTGGAAGTCCAGCATGTGTTAGAGAATTTTAGATACCTTTGACTAGAAGTGATTTCAAGATGTGAATTAGCAAGGACATCCTTCAACTCCAAGTACTGTATTCTGCAAAGAATATGGCTTTTCTATCCTGGTTAGGAGTTGTCTTCTGCAAATCCATTTAATTAAGTACTGGCCACAATGTCTAAAAGAAACTGTATGAAATCTGGTAAAGGGACAGGTGAGAAAGTCCTGCCTAGTCTTCATTGTTCAGCTGGGAGTGACGGGTAGCTGGAACTGGTGTTAGCGGTTTTCCATTTCATCTTTTCTGTGAGCTTTTACTTCTGCTTAGTTACATGCTCAGCATAAGCGTGGGTCTCTCCACATTTCCCTGGAATCATGGCAAGGTAATGCTACAATAGCAGTAGTGCCCAATAAAAAATAGTTGAGGTGAAATCCTTAAATCCATGCCCATCAGCTTTTTCTGTGCTTTGTTCTCTCTGTTCTGCCTGAGTTTCCTTGCCATTGCCTCTGAAAGTAAGCTAACTCCCACCCAAAAATGGCAAAGGGTTAAGCTAGGGACACAACTGCTGGAGTAAGGTGATCTGAAGAATTCTTTGAATTTTGGTTGATAAATACAGTATATTCCATGTTTGCATAATTGTGTGGTAGCTGTTACGATAACCTGTAGTGTAGCTGTGTGCATCTCATTTAAAACATCCCTTAATTCTTCTGTCTGTGGTTTACATGAGTTACATATAATTGTATCTGATCCTCATAACATACCCGGGAGCTAAGGAAGTACCATCCTTCAAATGTGCTCGGGGAACAGATATGCAGGGAAATTCTTCCTTCTCTTGTCTAGAAAATAGTCTTTCTCCCCTTTCTTCCTTCAAATTGTATTTATTTCCAAACTGGACAGAATGAAAATACAGTATAGGTGTTACACCTGTGCTAGATTCAAGTCCATTTTTTTAGGTTCATAGGAAATCCAGCATTAGGTCATTGGAAGGGGGAGACTGCTTCTGAGTGGGCAAGAGCAGTTAGCAATGCTGTTCCATCAGCAGGGAACGCCTTCTGCCAACGATGACAGGCCAAGAGCAGAGGAGTCAGTCAAACACAAGAGAGAAGGGGGAGGAGGGAGGAACCCCAGAATAGAAGTGAAATCAAATGGACTAGAGGAAGAAGGGAATAAACTGCTTGAATATTGAGAAACTGCTTGCAATTCAGTTTCAGTAAGTAATTTCAGTAAATTCACACTTACTAAACAATTAAATATGGGTAGTCACTGCTTTAGAGTACCAGTATAGGCAGAGTTAGACTGCTCGGTGATTAACTGAGTGCTATGAGTGGTTTGATTTCTGTTATACCAGTCATGCAGTTATACCAGTCCCACTCAAAGAGAAACTTCGACCATATGTGAAATCTTCCTTATAAAATTTGAATTTTCAAACAGTGACTAAAACCATTCATGGTTAAATTTGTTGAGGGTTATTAGATTAAGGTGTTTTGATTGTGAATCCTTTCAGGTTATTGTCATAAAAAGTTGAGCACGGTTTGAAGCTATCAGGTCTTTACAGGAAAAAAGCAGTGACTGTTCTGTCACATGATTTGTTTGCAAATATGACTACTGCCTATTAATTTAGGATTAATAGAGGGTAGAATGAAAGTTGTTGCTGCTGCTGTTAGTCATGACAAAATTAAATATTTCACAGGAGAAGAGTAAAAAGGAAACATATTTCAGGGTAGCAAAAGCAGCAACTAGAATGTAAGAATCTTGTCCATCTCGGGCTTTTTTCAGTCAAGGGATGTAGTCACTGCCACGTTTTGCTGTGTGCTGTCTCCTCATTTGTTACCCAGCACTTGGCTTTCACAGGCAAATGCCAAGAAAAACTAATCCTTCTGTAGCATTTTGCTTTGTCAGGATCTGAGTCCTTGTTTCTGTGGCTTTTTCTCTCTGTCTTAAAAGACAGAAATATCCTAACTCAGCCGAATAGATATCCTGTAGAATTTTTTTAGCCACTTTTCTTAGCTGTAGCAGATACACACAAATTCAAAGAATGTCCTCTCCAAATAACTCTTTTGACCATCATTAAGTTTTGGAGTATGTTATTTTTCTTATTCTTTTGAAGATTTTATTATGTCAGTTACCTTTTCTCAGCACAGTGAACAGTACAGACCACTTCTTGGGTGAACTGCTCTTCTAGTATGAAGCAGAAATTTTTCTCCTAGCTCTGCTGGTTTATGCTGATTTTCCATAGCTGACAGGTTAATGAACCTGTTGCTTGTTTGTATGTGTTGGGTTTCTGGAAGGTGGGATGGGTGAGTTCATCAAAATGTGTTTTGTAGAACATCATTCACAAGAATAAAACCTTAGTTTTCTAAGGTTCCCAGACCAGGGATGCAGTGACTGTTATCTCAGCCAAGCAGACATGTGTGATTCAGTGAAGGCATGGTTGTTGCAGGAGGAGTGTCCCAGCCAAAGAGAAGACATCATGTAAAACCCATGGCCTGAAGGTATGACTGTTTATTTGGGAAGAGGGGGAGCAGTATTTCAGTCCTTGTTTTGACCCGGCCAAAAACTGGTGATTAAGAGGTTCATTTCCCCTATTTCTGGCAGATATCTCCCTTTTCCTGGGCAGATGCCCATTTGCTTGCTTGGCTTTCTAAACCTGAGCTTCATATCTGTGAGGAGACTCAAAGGGTAAATTCATACATTAATCCAGAGTTTCTCTTCCTGATGTGTTGTGGAAAAATGAATGTGTTTGGGCATACTTTCTAGGTTTTTGGTTTCATCTCAGAATGTGTTTACAGCCGACCATTTTCCTGTTACAGCTTCTCTCCTTTTGGCTGACTTTTTAGCCCAGTAGTTTTTCACTGACCTGACTTAGGAGAAATGTATTCATAGCTGACAGACTTCTGGCTATTCAGGGGCTTACTTCTTTCCCCTCTAATGTTCTACTTTGTGTCAGGTCCTTATGCTGGAGGAGAGGCTTCCTTGCATGTTAGTCTCCTTGCAAATGAAAAGAACAAACTGCAGCTGCCTTATGGGAGAGGTTACGAGGCATTTCTTAGTCTCAGTAGTGTCCTTTGTTTTCTGCCGTCCTGCTCTAGCCTAATTATCTGCCATGTAGATCAGAGCAGGAGGCCACCAGGAAACGGAATGGTTGCTTCAAAGCCTTGTGCACTGTAGTGGTTTCAAAGGAGTGCAGACAACTGATGCTGTGGATTCTGCTGTCCTAGAGCCTGGAGCAAGGATTGGGTCCTTAAAATCCTACATTTGCTGCAAATTGACCCAGCCATCAAGCTATCCCCTGTACAACTAAGTTACTGCCTTTTCTGTTGGCTATTTCAAAGCGGAAACTACAACAGAAGATAATTCTGTAGAGCTGGTGAGTCCCTAGAAGCACAACTAGTGAATCTGTCATCACTTGCTGTGTAAGGAGCCAAAGTTAGCTGAAGCATTGTTCTGTTATGTAACACAGGGAAAATGGCTCTGGTCCAGGTGATCCAGAAGCCTGAGGAGCCAGACCATCCTGTGATGTTGGCCTGATGAGCTGTAAATAATCCCGGCTCAACTCCCCTGTTCTGTGTCTGCTGTTTTTGGTGAGGGGACAGGGGAGGCTGTGTGTTTCCTAGGTACTGGGATAGCTCTGTGTTTATGAACTAGGCTACCCGTGCTGTGATGCATGCAAGAGCTGCTTTTAGCACATGCACAGAACCAAGTGTGGGGGCAGAGAGTGGTTTGTGAATGCTTGTACAGAAGCGTCTGGATAATTAACTCAGCCATTAGGTAGGAGCATTTAAATCCTTGAAGATGTTTTCTGTGGGAAATACAGCATAATCATCTCCTCAGGCACCCAAAAGAGACGTGGTTAGATTCTGATTTCTGCCTAAATTGCACATCAGGAATTTAGGTGCTGGTTTTGAGTCTCACCTTGAATAATTTGTTCCATGTCACAAAGGTTTAAACCTAGTCTTACTGCCAGGGTAACACTATCATCGCTTGGCCGTCTTTACTAGCTCATCTGTCCCCACTGACAAGCTGTCACAGTACAGTGAGGGCCCACGTCAGTTTGCTCTTTTGGTCCCACTGGGCAATTGCCAATTACCAGAAGAGGGCAGGAGTGGACACAGACCCAAGTAACGCAGGGTTACTGTGTTTCAGGTGCTCTAACGGCAGCTTCCTAAGCCTTGCATATTAGTTAACCTTTCCCATAGCTGCTGTATGTGAAAGGTCTTTGATCTATGAATGAGCCCAACACATGGTGCTTGTTCGCTGTATGTTAACAGCAGAGATATTATTTTTAGCTCCCAAATTCTTTTTCTTCACTGTTAGAGCTGAAAGACCTTTGGTCCTTAAGACAGGCAACTGCTCACAACAGTGTATTTGGGACAATGTACTACATGAAGCTGACACTTCTATTGGAAACAATTTTTTTCATAATGGGTAAATGGCTTTTTAAATAGCCATTAAAAAATCTAAACAAAGTAGTCATGTTTTATAAAGTTCTAAAAAGAACTGTTGTCTTTGGAACATGTAATTTGCAGATCTCACTGCAGTAATCCTTGATTTAGAACAATTACTGCACTAAGTACTTGCCTTTTTTCCCCTTTAAAAAACAAAACCAAACCCCAAACCAAAAGCCAGACAGGTTTCCAGCAAAGGCTGGGATAATTGAATGGAAACATAGCCAAGTCTTGCAAAACTCCAGTATACAGTTGCTGTTCTCTCAAGAGATATTTTCTCCTGCCATCTGAGAGCCTGGTCACTTTGTTTTTCTTTTTTTTTTAGCGTAATCACTAGTTGCTAGAAATAAATATTGCAAGAACTAATATGCTGGTTACAGCCTTAAAACTGGGCATGTGTGCAGTGCACACTGGTTTAAGAGGAAGTTGTTTTATAACATTTTTAATTACAAAATTTCTTATGCAACAGAGTTAAAGGGTCATTTATAAACAATGCAATTCCAAAGCTTCCTTAGGCAGTAACTGACCTATGTCATTTCTTGTAGCTTAAGCTTGACTCACACCAAACAAGATTTGGGAGCTGGAATACAAGGAATGCTGATTCAATGTACAGTTCACAGTATTTCTTTTCCACTCACAATCAGTGGACTAGCTTATCTATGGCTCCAGTGTCTGTTTTTTTCAAGTCCTTTAGTAGAAGTGAGGCAGCCATGCTGCATACTATGGGCAGGAACATTTCCCAGGCACCACTGGCAGTAGGCAGGCTGTGCCAACTCTGGATCTCAGACCATGGAACCAGGCCTTGCACAGCTGATTCTGCAGCCAGCTTCAGTCCCTGGCTGTGGGATAATTTATACAGCTATAAGAAACTTAACTGTAGGCCTCTCTCTCTTGTGTGGGCATGGACCGCATCCAGAAGGAAGGGAATCCATATTCCTAATCCTCAGCTTAAAACCACTGCTCCCTTCCCTAAGATTTTGCTAGGAAAATGATGATGGAGGGATCCTTACTATTTCCACTTAGGCCAAAGCTAACTAAGCAGCACAAGGGAGCACTGAGCCTCCCCATTCCTTATTCCTGGTATGGAACTGAGACTTCTGCTCACTTTTCAAAGAAAAAGTCATTTCCCAAAATCACTTCAGATGAGCAAACAGCCACATTACACTTCCTACAACAAAAGACTGAACCAAAAGTCTTCAGCCTTACAAATGACTGTGCCTTCCTGAGCTTGCTTCTACCTTTGATGGATTCTAGCAAAAACCGTTCTCTTTTTTTTTTAAAAGCCAATTTTAAAGACAGGTAACTTTAGTTTTATTACAAAGCTTTTATTAAAAAACAAATGCTCAGCACATTAACTCAAACTGGAATGACAAAAAAAAAAATTGGTTGACAGTATTTTTGGCAAAGGCTGTGCCTTACTATTTTAAAAAATGGGTACATCAATGCTCATTTCAACAACTGGCATAAAATCCCACTAACAGGCTAACAAAAACAGATACAAATACAGAACAATTGAAGTAATAATTCAAGTGCTGGGCTTTTTACAAGGAGAAGGGGAATGGGTGAGAAGGAGAACTCACTGCAGTCAAATTTGCTGGATGTATTGCTTATGTTTACAGAGTAGATGATGCAAGACTAACATGTCTACTGACCAGCTGACTCTTGTTACATTTATTTAGTTCTATAGGACACTGTATTATATAGACTGAGAGGCCACTATTTGTTACAAATAGTTTAACAAAACAGCCACCTTTTTCCATACAGATTTTTCCTCTGGCAGAAAAAAAAAAAGAAAAACTCCTTTTATTTAAAAAGTATTTCAGATTTCTGACACTTGTTTAAAAGCTCATACCTAGTAAAATATACACCAAAGAAATTACAAACTAAAAGTTAAAATATAAAAGCATTCAAGTTTCTTAAAAAAAGCTAAAACCAAAATTGATCCTGTCGCACCATTAAATAAAAAGAAGGTTGAGCGTGTCATCCTGGTCCAGGCAAATTCCATTCCTTGATGTGCTGTGTGGGGCAGCTGTGGTCTACGTTATTCTGCTGGCTGAAGCAGGCAGAGACAGCCATGCTACTGTGTTTGCTGACTCAATATGGACACAGATGAGACGGGGGCTTAAGAGTGCAAGGCAGAGGTGAAGACAAAAGCTGCTCTGCTGACCCAGGAGCTCATTTGCTCTATTTATATCGGGGCTGGACCTCGTGATAGTGAAGGATTTTGGCAGTGATTGTCTTTATGATTCAGTGTCTCTAGCAGTGACATCAGGGTGAATGACATCCTAGACAGACTCCTTGGGGGTGGTCTGTGCGGATGAAGGACACACCTAGGGTTTAACAAGCTTCCATCTCCAGAAGGGGTCCTGGTGTCGCCGCCTTTGCTTTGCAAGTTGAGAAAGCATTTCTTTTCCCACCTACAGGGAAGAGGGGGGGAAAGAGAGAGAGAGTGTGATAAAGACTATCTGAAGCCTTAAAGAAAAAGAAAATTCTTCAAAGAAGCTGGCAATGGGTCACTGTAACTCTTATGACAACTGTACTAGTGGAATGTGCATTACAATGTCAAAGTTAAATGCAGAATTTGTTACTACTTGCTTTTGCTTGAAGTTTGCAACTATATTTATAGAAAGTACTTTGGATTGTAAGGAGATACCAACTAGAAAGGTGGGGTTTTAAACATCCAGCATATTACAGAAGTACTTCCCTTTTGTAGTGGATTTCATTTATCTACAACATTTGACCCAGATACCATTACAAACTAGACATCCTCAGGCTTTGGTACTGCAATGCAGTGGTTGAGGTCAATTAAACCTCTATTTCAGAGCCTCAAGCTCTACTCCCTGCAGAAATGAAAAAATGCTGTCTTCTGCAAGCAGTTTGGTAGAGGAATGTGGTGGATGAAGCTTGTGTGAACACTGATTCTACCATCCATCCTCATGACTGGGGAGGATTTGTTCTGCTCTACAGCGGGGTAGGGAACATCTTCCAGCTGTGTAAGAACCATGCGCCTCCTCCCTAGCAGTAAAGTTCACTAGATCTTGGAAGGATTTATATTCCTAGAGCATGTGAAATGGCCTACAGTACAGGCCTAATAGGAATTGCTCATCCAGAGAGGAACGGTTCTTCCTCACTAGGTCTCTGGGTTACAGCAGCTGATTTACGCAACTGCCAATTCAACCATCACCCTTGCCCTTCTGATCCAGACAAGTGGGTTATAACAGGGTCTCCACCCAGAATCTCTCTAACGAGTCAGATGTTTTTCCACACATGGACAGATACTCTCCAGTAACTGAGGATTATTGGTGTCTCAGAAAAATCAACATTAACCTCTAGGTCGCCATGTACCATTCAACTGCCAAACAAGTAGGGGGTTCAATGAGCAAAGCTTTTGAGAATGATCAAAATTAGCACAAGAATGCAGTTCTGAGAAGAAGGTAAACAAATTTTCACCAGAAGAAACACAAAATGCTTAGTCACATAAAGAAGATACACTGCCAGCACTTTGAGTCACACGAGGCAAGACAGAACAAGTTTATGAAGAAATGGTTTAAACCACAAGTCAAACTTCTTTTAGAACTAATCATGATAGATAGATGGCTTAAGCCTGCAAGAGCTACAAGCTGAATTAGTCAGCAAATTTTACATTACATTACATTACATTTCAACGGTATTTAAACCACGGCCATTTTTTAACTGAGCACCCACCTCCCATCCGCTGCAGCTTCCATGTAAACCACTACAACACAAAGCGTTTCACCCATTGTGGCTGAATAGAGTGGCAGCTCCTGAGTAAGGAGTTACACTGCCTCATGTAGTCCAGGGTAGAAAACCTCCAAAACTGATTTTGTACCCCTTGATTTTAATCAGCATAAGCTGAGGCCCCAAAATCTTACAAACCCACTGACTCCTTAAGAGAGGTCACCCACATGGCTGTTATAGTGGAAAGGAAAGTTGAGGACACTGAAGTTTAACTGCAGACTAAGGTAGAAAAGACAAGCACGAATTTATAACAAACTGTTCTGTATAGCTTACTTAGATTTGATGCAGACTCCCTCCTCTCCCCAATACTGCGATCCCTGATACATAAGGAATAACTTTCACCTGCTCCTGGTAGCCACAAAAGGACATTTAAAGCCACTGAGGCCTCTTAAACAGCACAGCTAAAAGTCCACTGGCAAACCAGAAGTTTCAACAGAGGTGGTCTATATTGACTAATTCAGTTCCTATTTCCTCATAAAACCAGCCCATGTCCCAACTAAAAAAAGCCTCCTGAGCTTCCTGCCTTTTTTTTTTTTTTTTCAATAAAGTAGCGCAGTGCTCCGTAACACGTGCGGATCAAAGAGCTACGAAGGGCTCTACCTTTCCAAGGAGCACGAAAGAGAGGCCAAGCAAACAGCAGAGAAACACTGGGGAGAGCACCCTGCAGCTTTATATTTATTTTGTGCCTTTTCATCCCAGATTTTCAAAGGTTTGGTCCAGGTTTCTCTTCCTGGGAAGGTTTTCCTCTCAGTCTTACATGAAAACATTCAGCTTCCTGTTGAGGAATGGCCTTGAGGCGCCAGGCCAGTAGTTCACAGCAGTCTGATACAAGCGCTGTGATTCAGAGCTACTCCCCATTAGCAGCCAGGAATGTCTACTTCACTGAAGGAAATGAAATGCTCTTCTGTTGAGATGGTTCCCTGCCTCCTCCCCCCTTTCCTTACCAGCAAGCTGTCTTTGAAGTCAGGAGGTTAAAATAACGACCATGGCCTCGCTCTGGCCCTCGGCTTTTTCCAACAGCGGCCATTGCTTCGTTCTCAATCCAGCGGCAGCTTTTGCAGCGCCTGCCTCCTTTCCAGAGCTCCTAACTATGCCCAGCTCCTCTAGAGAGGCTGCAGACACCATGGTGATTCTGGAAGGGGACAGGCACAGGGAAGCCCCACGTATCTTTATTTCCAAGCAGTACAGCAAATTACACAGTAGCTATCCTGAAAGCAAAGCATCTAGAACCCAGCCTTTCCCCAGCTGCACATTAAGGCTACACGCTGGAAATTGCTTCTACTGCTGATAAACCAAATAATGCCTAAGAAATATGAGTGATGATGGTGTTGCCTTACAGATATAAAACAGGTCAAATCAGGATTCTTTTCAAGAAACCACAGGCATGTGCTAAGGAGACTGAAGACTTCCCACATCTAAGGCTTCACTGGGGGGCTGCAGCTGAAGTCTCGCCAGGCGAGGCATGCCCTAGCAAAGCCCAATCCACAAGTGAAGTCGGCACAAATCAAAGACTGCAATTACAGCTCCCTGGCTGTGGTTAGGCTTCAAAGAAAGTGCTGCAAGTCACATTTTACATATGTGAAGTCTTGAGCCTGAGCCACAATAGGAGGCACTGTCTGTGCCATTTGCAGTGTACATCTGACTGCAGGAGGAAAGGGGAAAAAGAAAAAGAAAACAACACCTCGAGAAAGAAACAGACATAAGATTCAAGAATAATGCAGTGCAAAAAGAAAAGCCTTACTACCGAAGTGATAAAACTGTAATTCAGGAATCGCTACAGTAAAATTAAAGTCTCCTAGCAAGCCTAGGCTCAGTGGCTGAGGGGATCACAAGGGGATCTGAAGTCCTCCCCACACTTTGGAATGAGATGGATTGAAGAGTGTGTCCAGAAAGGTCTTGTGCTCCTCCTCTGGTCTTTTAACTTTTCTAGAACAAGGGAGAGAATTATACAGCTTCATCCAGGTCATGCTAATCAGTAAAGGCTGTTGAAGAAAGTCAAGAGTGTCTGGGTCAGTACAGAAGTAAGTATGGTGTAAAAGAGATACCTAACCCTTCACAGAAGGCAAGGGATATTAAACATTTTAAATGAGGTACTTTTTTTCTACACCTTTCCCTATCATGTTGTTTGGATACAGTTCTAAGAAGAGACAAGACTACATATAACAGGCAGTTACATGTATTTTTTTAAAAAAAGAAAAAAGTCCATCTCCAAACCTGTCTTTTAATCCAGTACTTCAAACAACATGGCAAATTCAGGGACCCAAAAGCTGAAACTGTCATTTTCTTTGTAAGTCCAAAATGAACATGTTCAACTTCCTGTTAGCCATGGTTTATTCAATACTCCAGAAACCCAGCTATGTGAAACCAGGTCATTATTTATCAGGGTAGGTCATGCTGTTTGTGAAGTCCCTCTGTATTTTCTTTAACAGCAGAGCTGGAGAGGGTTTCAGGCACAAGCATATAGATGCCGGCGTTGCAGTCTGCTCCTCTTCCTGCCCAGCTGTGCCATGGTTTGTGGGTTTAGCCCAAACCAGATCCTTGAGATGTTCAGGGCAAACACAAACAAACGCTCTTGTTGTTTCTAAACAAAAAAAGCACCTCCCAACAAAACCCCAGTCATTTCAGTAATCTGATTTGCTGCAGGGTCCCACAAGCTGTTACAAAACATGATGGAGAGACCTACGGGAGACAGAAAAAAGCCTTCTCTGTGAGAGCTGGATACCAGCAGGCAGCAGAGGAAACTTTTTAAGCTGCCTTTGTATCCAAAGAAATGACATAAAATTGTACCCTAAAACTGTAACAGATGCTGCCATGTTGAAACTATGTCAGTATGAAGTTTTTCTTGGTCTGTCCAACCCCTCCATCCTCCTTGCTACTTTTAACCTTGGTCCATTGCTGGTAACTGTGAATGGAGACTCCAACAGCAAATTATTCACTGCTGTTTTAAATGCCCTGAATTAACTGCCCCTGAAAATACCTCTCCATTAACTACAGGTGGAGCCTGGAGTCCTCACTTCTGTCCTCTTAGTTTGACCTCAACTAGATGCATTAAGTGAGCAGCAGGAATACTCCTCCCCCAGCCTTCCAAAGTAAGAGCCCTCTTCCAGAACAGATTAGTTTCAGCACGGAAAACACCCAGGTTTTTTAGGGTTCCCGTTTTGTGCAGCTGACGGCAATGGTGCCAAGCAGGTGTGGCTCTTACCAAAGGCCCCCAGTGTAGGCAGCACAAAACTACAAGCTTTATCACTGAGCTAGAATCTTTAAAATTATCTTACTGGAAGACCCAAGACATGTTTTTCCTGTTGGGGGTGGGAGGGGAGAGAGGCTCCATGTTTATAATAAGAACCAGATTGCCTCTAGACAGCTGTGTCTAGCAGCTTCTTAAAGAGGAACAATATACTAAAGGTGAGGAAGAGGGAGGAAGAAATAGGCTTGTCTCCCTTTTGTATCTTTATGGCATATCATAAATATGCAGAAGACTTTTTAAAATTATTCCTTTTCTAGACTGAGGGCTAGGGGCACTGAAATTGCTACTTCGGTTTTCACCTGCTGTAACAGAAGAACATGAGCTACTGGTAAAGCAGTAAGTGCAAATTCTTTCAGAAGAAAGAAATAAAACAGGTACAGTTTCCTTTGTAGATCATTTTTTCTGCCACAATTAAACATAGGTTAGAATTTACACTACTTTGAAAGACAATCTTAACAGTTAAATCTTCTGATACATGGAATAATTTAAATAGTTGCTTTTATGAAACCAAAGGCAAGTCAGATATAACCTGAATATCTTCCTGAGCTTCCATCAACTCTTCTACACACAGGCATCCACAGAGCAACACTACAAGCATAAGACAACAGTACACAGAAACCACTACAGAATTCAAACATACCAACTTTACTTTGATGCAATTAACTCATCTCATCGTAAAATCTCTACTGGTCCAAAATACACAACAGGAAGCCTGTGTACCTCAAAAGACACACATATGGGAAGAAAACCATCAAAATGTAGTCCCACCTAGTGTGTGCATTTGCCTTGATACCATAGAAACCAATTCTGTGCAGTTATTTGGCAATAATATTTTACCACATGTAATTTCAGATATCCCTGAGATGAAGGATAGAGAGAAAGCTCTCCTAACTCCTGAGTTTAACTCTGATACAACTGAATATTAATGAGGGAACACATATCCTGTAACTTTTGCAAGGATGAAACAACTCCAGAAATCATGTCTCTCTGCTCACTTAAGCCTACTTAGTTCTCTTAACCCCTGATCCCACTGTACTTACTGATGCCTGTGGCAAGAACACCAATTCAGAGATGGTTACTGGTACCATCTTCCTCAGTTGCCTCTAACCCTGCTCACACACTACACCCCAGTGCCAATGACACCTTCACTGCACAAATGCTTCCAACATTTGCTCCTATCACTGGAAGGAGGAGCTGAAAGCTCATGTCCTGAAAGCTCTCACTAAAGCCCATAACATGTCACTGACTTGCCACGCTCATGTTTTAACTGGCCAGACAGTGGTGCTTCAGCTGGCTGTGCTGTGAATTCCCTTACTTTTACAGATTTTTAATCTGCAAGCTTTCAAAACTGTCTGTATGGTACAGTCTTAACAAGCAGGTAAAGGGTCACAGATTTAAAAGATGACTTGCATAAAAAATTCTTAAAGTAGAGGATTAAGGAACTGACTGGCATAAGAAGGTTTCCTGTATTAGCAGTGACTTTTGCAACATCATGGTTAAGGCACTTTGGTTTTGTTCTGTTCCGTTGGTTAGTTTTGTCTTCAGTATGGCTGTGTTTGTATTCATGTATATCAGAAGATCTCTTCAATCATAATCTCTAAAATCAGAGGCAAATGGAAGCAAAACTCAGTGCTAGGGTATGCTAGGGTTTGCTAAGCTTTGACAGAACTGCATTTGAATACAATTCTGTTGAAATTAGAAGACAGATTTCACCCAAGCTTAGTCTCCAGAAACAAATGGGAAAGACTTTGACAGTGCCATAAAAACTTGCTTTCTAGCTGGTCAGGAACACAGTATCAAAACCTCATTTTAAATTTTTCATGTAAATACACTAAAAAAAGCGAAAATGCAATACAGACCTGAGAAAAACACTAAAATTCTGAAGTTTTCTTCCAATTGGAAAAGAAACAACATTTCAAAACCTTACATCTTATTTATGAAACAGTTTGTTTCTACAGAGTTTTTCTCATGACCTTAGACTTCTCAGTCTGGTGGTGAGTTTACTAAATCCACCAAAATATACCGTTTTTATCCAGAGAAGAATGGTGCACCAGCAGTCAACTCCCTGTCCCCACCCTATCCCACAGGAAGAGTTAGAACAATAGTTGTCCCACTGCTCTCCTTCATTCTAGCCCAAGCTGCCTACTGCTAACACCTCAGAAGTGAGACAATATGGGTTTTTTTAATCACTTGTAAATGTGGTTAAGTTCAAACTTCATTAAGCATCTCTAATTTCACAGTAGGATCTGCAACTTGAGCATCTCCAACAAAACAAACACATACATTCACCTCCTGAATTACCTATTTTTTCCATTTGTCAGTGTCAATTTAAAATATGAAACGCTGAAGATCAGCTTCATAGCTGACCATGCTGCACCTATTTTGCAAAAATCCTTAACATTTTTTCTTATTTCGCTAATCACATATCTATACTGATTGTCTAGTTGACAGTGTTCTGCTGTTCTTTAATTTATAAAACCTATGCTTTGCTACTACCCTCACTTACCCCTCCCACAGGCTGTGATTGCACTAAAAATAGCTTTTATTGCCCTCCCTCCCTTACTTCCTTCCTTCCCTCCCTCCTTATCTTCTCAAGGGACCTCCACCAGGTTGAAAAAGGGAAGCAGGGACCTGGGTCTGCTCTGCTACACCTCTCCCAGCAGGTGTCAGTGCCCCTCTGTACCTGCCACCTGCATGGGGCTGTGGCTTCTCTTCGAGTTTGCTCTTCTGACCTTTTCCTTGATGTCAGAGAGCCTGAAAGAGAGGAGGGCTTCTGTCTTTCACCTCGGCAAGATCAAAGTCAGGTCAGAATTAAGTTGCGGGAGGGGACACACAGGACGGACAGGATGCCATCCAGAGGGACCTGGGCAGGCTTCAGAGGTGGCCTGTGCAACCTCATGAAGTTTGACAAGTGCCAGGTCCAGCAGGCAATCCCAAGCACAAAGACAGGCTGGGTGGAGAATGGATTGAGAGCAGCCCTGTGGAGGAAGACTTGGGGGTGCTGGTGGATGAGACCCAGCAATGTGCACTCGCAGCCCAGAAAGTCAGTCGCATCCTGGGCTGCATCCAAAGCACCGTGGCCAGCAGGGTGAGGGAGTGAGGGAGGGGATTCTGCCCCTCTGCTCTGCTCTGGTGAGACCCCCACCTGCAATGCTGCATCCAGCTCTGGGGTCCCCAACAGTAAAAGCACAAGGACCTGTTGGACTGATCCCAAAGGAGGCCACAAAGATGCTCAGAGAGCATCTGCTGCCTGGAGCAGCTCTCCTCTGCAGATAGGCTGAGAGAGTTGGACTTGTTCAGCCTGGAGAAAGTTCCAGTGAGACCTTATAGCAGTCTTCCAATTCCTAAAGGGGGCCTACAGGAAAGCTGAAGAGGGACTTTTTACAGGGGCATGTAGTGATAGGACAAGGGGGAATGACTTTAAACTGACAGAAGATTGAGATTGGATATTAGGAAAAAAATTCTTTAATGTGAGGGTGGTGAGGCCCAGAGAAGTTGCCGCATCCCTGGAAGTGTTCAAGGCCAGATGTGATGAGGCTTTGAGTAACCTGGTCTAGTGGAAGGTGTCCCTGCCCATACTGGGGGGGCATTGGAACTAGATGATCTTTAGGTCCCTTTCAACCCAAGCCATGATCTGAAAATGAGGGCTATACTAATTTTCTTCTGAAATTTTATGCCTATCTGAAATAATACCAATATTTCAATCCAGAAAATTTTCTTCTGCTCATTCTGTCCTTCTTGCCTGTGCTGAAGGCCACTATTCATGGGTAAGAAGGGGAATAGGGAAATATGGGTCACACAGGAAAAAATTCTTAAAGCAAATCAGGACAAATCTCTGTATCACCATCACCACACACATTCTCACAGAGGCTAACTTCTATGCAAGTTCTCCAGGCTCTGTTTAAAGCTTCTGAGCAGTCAAGAGCTATGGGAAGGGGTGAAGCATTTGTTTCAATTTGAACTACTCCAGCAGCAATTTCAAGAGCACTGGACAAGCCAGGTTTGAAAACACGCCTCAGAAAGCAAGGTACCACATCCTCTTTGCATCTCCTTTCTCAGATGCTGGCCAGAAACCCATGGTCAACCACGACCACAGTCATCAGACTCTTCTTTTCCACAGTACTCTGGCTGTAGACTAGGCCACTTTATAGTCTGCTTTCACGGCATCCCTCCATTTTGTTTTTAAGTAATAGGGAAAACATAATCCAGTCATAAATTACTGCCCAAAAATCACTTCTGTGCTGAAATTCGGCTCCAATTTCCACGTAGGAAGTTTGAAATGTTGAGATAATTCATTGTTCAAAGTTAAATGGTCTTAATCTGATCCTTTTAAGTACTTCTGATTGCGAATCAGTATTAGTCAAGTTTTCTTAGTTTTGAAAGCTTTGCTAATGTAGATGCTAATTGTCATGGAATTTTGCAAGCCACACATATACTTCTCACAGGTTTTCAAATGTCTATTAAGCTTCTCTATCATTATTTTTAGCCCTTGAAGATATGCCAAAACACAATATTAAATTATGTAGTTTCCCAATTGCATCCTGCCATATGCCGAATGATGTGCCTTTTACAGTGCTGTCCAGAGCAAGTCATAAGAAATTAAGTACTTCCATGCTACAGAACAATGAGGAATTTTTGTTAGTACCCTTCTATTTCCTTGCTGATTTCAAAATACTCCTGAGATGCTAAAAATCTCCATTTTTTTTTCTTCCAAAAGTCAAACTGAATAGGAAATTAGAAATCTCCACTTCCAACACAGAATTGCTCCCATTTACAAATCCCCTAGAAGGCTGTGCTTAAAGTAAAAAGAAACTACTCACCTTTCAGAAAGGTGCTCAACAGGTGATCTCTACATTGTCATTAATCTTAACTTTCCTCATTTCCCCTTCCCTCCCGGCCTCTCCTCAATTTATTTTTAGCATTATCAGGTCTAATTCCACTCTTGGTTGATTTCAAAATAAAAGAATCAATAAGTGTTATTTCTTCAATAAATCAAAGTTATTTCAAACATTGTGTTGGGCCATGTCAACTGCAAACAAAATCCTTCTTGGGACAGTTCTACAACTCTTGAAGGACATGCTTTGGAGTACCCCAGGATAATATAGCAAAGACTGGTGCAGAGGGTCACAGTATTCCTAAAGCATTCTGAAGTGTTTTAGAAATTGGCCATTCAGTAGGTTGGAGATCACAGAACTCAGTTAAATCCTAAGCAGTGAAGCCATAAGATGCCTGCTGTTGTGTACAGCCCTTGGAAAAGGGGCAACTTAATGCTACCACCTTGACTTTACCACTCTAATCATGTCCAAGTCAAAAATGCAGGACTAGAGGTCCACCTTAAAAATCAGCTACTTGCTGAATGTTCATGGACAAAAAAAACCCAACAAAAACCCCACACCCAAAACTTTCACAGTATCTTAAATCATTTCTGTTTGCATGTCTCTTCCGTTACTTTCCTCTGAACATCCCACCACACAAGCCTCCCACCATTTCATCCTTCTCACTTACATCACCGTAATTACAGCCCTGGCTGATCTCCTTTGTGCTGATCTTGAGATTCTTCCTTTGGTCTTGCCACCTACTCATTTCTGATTCTTCTCAGATAACAGAACGCTTGTCTCCTTCCCAGACCTCCCACCCTTCTCCCTCTTCCTTACACCATCTGTGCGAGTAAGAAAGCTATTCCCAAACTTATTATCTCCATCCAGTAAAGACTACAACAGCACTGCTGTGGGCCTGGTAAGGTATTATGCTTGTGGGCAAAACATTCTTTGGATTAGGCTTGCAGAGGGCAAGAGTCTTAACCTTCAGAAGTTTACTTTGAAGTCTGGCTGATTCAGGTTCCCTAAATCATTCTGTGCATCTACTTCCAGCAAGAGCACATCTGTACATCTCCAGTGCAGATCATTCACTTGGCATGAAACGTTTAGTGAGGCTGCCTTCGTGTGCATATATGGAGTCAACAGCACACTTCCCCTTCCCTGGAAAAACATACTACTGTTCCCAGACTCTGTGTTATAAATTGCCTGAAGACAGAGAGACTGGTATTGCCAACAGTTTCCACACTGCTACAAAACCCGAGAGGACACAGGAAGGCAGGAGTGTAAAGGTCAAAGGGAGAGAAAACCTCCACACTCAGAACATTTAACCTCTAATATAGAAAAGCAGAAAAACTCTTAACAAAAGTAGTTCAGGATAGGCAAGACTGTAAGGCATCCAAGAAACCAAATATTCCCTGTTTTTTAGCTCTCACTTGAGCCTTAGTTGTATTCCAATCCCGATCAAGTGCTCTGAATCAATTCAGATAAAATGATGAATGTTTTGCCTACTGGTACTGTGTTAAGATCAAAGGGAAAAAAATTCACAACAATCATGGACCTGGGCACCTAAGCTGAAATACCAATGATAAAACTCAAGGTTAAAGCACTTTATTTTTCAGTAAGTATAATGCTCTAGGTAATGACAATTTACAGCTACATTTGTTGTATAGGCTACAGAACTCCAACACTGCAATCCACATATCAAATCAGCATGACTAGGGCATATTGCAAAGGGCAAGGCTGTCTGCTTGCCTGAAAAACTTCTGCTTATTAGGAAGAAGAAAAGAGCACACGTTTTTTTGCCTTTTCACTTTACTTCAGCTTTAAAAAAACCCAGCAAACCAACCACCAAAATCTTGTCTTAACCAAGTTTAGACTAACCAGCATAATGGCATAACTTCAGAAGACGCTTGAATCGTGCTGACTGCTGACTGACACACTACACACGGGAAACTGAAGTTGGCTTTCTCTGGCTGAAAGTCCAAGCAGAGCAGAGGGCCAACAGAAGCCTGCTTTGCAGACTGCTCTGAGTGCCACAGGGATCCCGTGGCCAAACAAGGCAGAGGAAGAGAGGATAGAGCCCACTTGTGATACAGTGTGTAAGTGATTTTAGAAAGTCTTATTTTTTTGCATGATTCCTGAAATTCTTGGGGATCTCCCAAGAGCAGTCTGGGTTAATGATACAGTTTAGAAGCAACTATTATTTCAAATTATTGCCATTCCTACTAGAAAACGCATCACACTGAGAGAAAGAGAAGGACCAGCCTTCCAACACAGACATGGAGAAATTAGAATCTCACTGTGGTACTGTGTGCACTCAGAAGCTGCCTAGATGGTGTCACTGCACCCATGTAATCACTAGTCGTTCCAGCCTCAGTGCAGATAATATGATACAAAGAAACAAAACACATGCTGAAATACAACAACCACAAAAAACCCCAACCTGTACCACACATGAAATACCACTGTACAGTGGGAGAAATTCTTGAAACAACTGAAATACACTCCCATTTTCTTAGCAGGTGTTTTGTTAGTATATAAGTGAATAAATTGTTTTTAAAAGGTGTACCCAGCCAGCCAGCCAGCATCTTGTTGATGTCAGCACATAAAATGTGCTCCAAAGCCAGCGTCTAACCTGCTCTTATGAGCTATGACAGTCTGGGAGGGCTTGCATTGCTTAATAAACCCATCCCTGGTTCACAGGCAGACTTGCAGCGAGTCAGTGAGGTGTGGTCAATTTGAAAATATTACTGTTAAGCAGTGAAGTGGTGAACACCTAATAGATAGCCGGTATAAAAACCATCAGTAATCAAAGTAACGTTAGCTTTGGGATATGATAGTTCTGCAATTTTTGCTAAATTCATATTATTGCATAAAATTTATAAGAAGGCTTATTTTACAATTCAGTTTTATCAGCAGGAAAGCTTTAGAGATGTTCTTACCATGCTTCAGATGTAGGCAGCTGTCATTCTGGGGCCTGTACCTGTAGAAGATTGTTTTCCTTTAACAAATTTCTGTTACAGAGTTTTTGCACATTCCAAATAAGTTTGTTCGCTACAGTGTTACATAGATTTTTTTTGGTGTGTGTTTTTTGGTTTTGTTGTTCGGGTTTTTTTTATGGTTCTTATACCAGCCATTTTTTCTTGGGGAAAACAAGGTGTTTCTTTATATATATCTTACAGGCAAAGAGGAGACCTCACTGATGCTTTTAGCCAACCTACTAGGCAGCTGTTAGTGTACAAAGAAACGTAAAATACAATGAGAAAAAATACAGTTACTGCAAAAGGTCTGTTTAAAGTTTCCAGTGTCCAATAATACCACACAATATTTGAGACATAGTTAAGTCCAAAGATAATACAACACTGATTGAGGAGAAAAGCAAAGGTAAAACAGGACAGTGATTGCAGCAATGCGTAAGTTCAGCCAAAGATGTTGATGCCGTCAGGACTGCTGCTCAGAAAGGTGTAAGGGAAAGGAGGCACGGGTTGTGTGCATGTTCACAAGCTTACATTCCAAGTGAAATATCTTAAAACATCCATCAGAAGCAAGTGTTAGACAAAAGCTCGTAAAAATTAAATAGCGCAAGCGTTGGTTTCTAAAATATACCCGAGGTGAATGGCAAGTAAGAGTTGGTCATGGCCTACCTGATGCTGATTCCTGCAACTTTTCTCTCTTCCTCTTCTTTTTCTTCCCCTGAAAAACAGGAAATTTTATCGTACCATTACATGCACAGAACTTTTTTTTTGTCGCTTACCTTACAGCAAAAGTCATCTGGACACTGAGAATGTTAGGAAAAAACCCAATTATTTTCAGGGTAGCTTTTCTATCCCACTTTCAACTGGTTCAATGGTAACAAAGTTTGCTCTGAGCATCTATGAAGAAATACGCACATCAGCAATACATATATTTATATCCACATGGAATTACAATTTCTGGCAGTTTTTCAACTAACACTGGCAGCCACAAGCACCTAAAATACTTCTCATGCTCAATAATCTGATGACATGTATGTTGATATCATAATTTATGGCTCTTACAAGAACTCTTCACATATTCAGATACTCACACTGTCATACATGGTAGGAGCAGACAGGGTGTTGAAAGTACCTGGGACGACCCTGACTTGTCCCCAGGGTGCAAACCAGCCAACTAAAACTCTTCTGATAATGCTCGTACCTGAACAACAGCCAAGTCTGGTGTGGCTGTGCCTGGAGACCACGCTCTGCAATAACTAAACAGAGCAGAGCCTGTGCAGCAGAGCACCCTTAATGTGGCTGAGGTGCAGGACACAAATGAATGCCTGGCAGCTGTCTTTCTGGGAGACCCAGCATGCTAACCTACACACTCAGCCTTCTCCTGCACCCCCATCTATGGAAATGGCCACAGCTCCTGCTTCACACAGTCTGTCAGGAAACAAAAGGTCAGCTTAGACCCACAATTTCAAACCTCGATCATCTTGCATCACCCTTACTACCACTGATATTCTTCCATATGTCTCATCTTTATTGCCCTATATAGTCAGTGAAAGCTTTTTGTGTGTGTTTTAAGAAAAAATCATATCCATTTATATTTTAAAGAAGCCTCCAGACAGGCTGTAACAGATGAGCTCTGGCAAAGACTGGCACAGTTGCTGTGAGCAGGGCTGCATCCTGCTGCCCATCCTCTGGCCCCCCAGTCTCATGGCTGGCAGCTGCATGTCCCAGCACAGAGCATGCCACATACACACAGTGGCCAGAGTGGAAAAGCTGAGGTGCTGGGACACATCTTTCCATGAGCTAGCTTTGCAAGATGATGGGATGGACAGCAGGTGATGTGAGAAGCCACCTCAAACCCCTGCAGTTCTCACTTATTGATAGACAGCAAGTGAGGACTCCAAATACAGGCTATGGTGAAGCTCCAGCTCATGAACTTAAGTAGCCTCCACTCTGCTCTGACAGTCTGGGCCTGCCTGACTTTCAAGCTCCTGTCCTTATTTATCCCAGGGCTGGCAACAGGGCTGGGCAATGCCTTGTGAGTAAGATTTCAAAGTCAGGACCAAGACTAGAAGTTGGAAAGCACATTTCAAGGGCTCTGGGGAACTCACAGCAATAACTTTATCACTTAGGCGCCAAGGCAATACTTTTTTAGAGAGGAAAGTGCATTAGTGCAGATGTTAACATGGAAAAGTCACGAGAGGAAAATTTGTTTCATTGTCTATGTCAAGCTGACTTCAAGTGCTAAAACATTAACTGAAAGCTGATCTGAGATCTACCTATGAGATAACACAAGAGAAGGAATAGAAGACTGAGTGGAAAACTAGTTGTCAGCATTCCCAACTAAGATAGTTTCTGACAACTGCAGCACATACAGACTCCCTCACGTTGTGAAAACAGTGTGCTTCTCATGTCTATCACACAATTTTGTGTGACTGTTTTGGGTATCAGTAATAAAAACATATGGAAAAGATAGTTTCAACAGTTGAATAACAATGTTTAACATTTTCTTTGAATTCCTACAATCCTGAATAACCAGGCAAACCAAAACAGAAGAACCAAAACCAAACAGTACATATTTTTCACTTGTACTGTTTTGTGAAACAGAAGAACCACCCCTAAGTCACTTCCAACCCTCAAAATACTGGAGTAATACCTGTGCTAAATTAATATAATTTTACTTTTTGACTGCTAAAGTTAGAAAAACCAAAGAGGAAAAAAAAAAAGACGACATATATCTGAAAAGGTTTCATGGATAATCTGTGTTCTCCTGTGATCACCATCTGACCACCACTGCAGAACGTGTGCATTCCTGGAGAGGCAGAGGGGAGGGCTGCAAGAGGAAGCCAGCAGAGTTCTTCATTGTAACATACAGGACTGGAGTATGTCAGAGCTATACTTCCACACAGGATGTAGGCTGGAAGCACATCAAAGAGATAACTCATACGTGCCACCTCATACACTCCAAATGTCTGTCAAGGCATTTAAGAAACCGCAGGTCCGCTGTCTGTGCTGTGTGCCATAGGCTGGGGCAGAACACAGGGTTCTCAAAGCCAACATGACCAAACATCACAGGACCATCTTGAAGCCTGATGTCCAGTAAGCACGAGCTGACAAGACTCCAAGGTGGCGTGATTTTCCAGCAAGTAAATTTGAGACAAGTGAAACTCCCTTGTTTCCAGGGAGTCTTTCCCTAAGACCCTGTTTGTTCCGAGCTATACTTCAAGACAGCTTTGTTGACACCGTCTGGTTACTGGAAATAAACCCTACCTATGTAATTTCAGGACAGTTTATCGGCTGTATAAAACAGACAGAAAGAAGCTGCTAAGGCTTACAGTTGTGTCTATGCTTACAAAACTGGGCATGCATGTCAGCAAGACCAGGGCATTTCCTTCAGAGATATTCACCAAGTTTCTGTGTCAGTGCATTCTGTGCCAGTTTCTGCAGTTTCTGTTAACACTAGGTGTTTAGGTACCTCAATCCTTAATGTCCAAAGACACCACTACAGTAGAGAAAAACTACTGTCTACCTAATGCAGAAGGAAAACTGAGCCAGATATAGCATGTACACTTCCTATCCCAGTAGGTGGTGTCACATCTAATGGAGGGACAGAAAGGAGCCCAGATCTCGGGTTAGGATCAGCCTCTCAGGACCGCAGCTTCTGAGATTGGTATCATCACATTTGGCTACACTGACAGCTCATTGTAGGCACCATGGTGTAACCACGCAGTACAGGCTGTTTGATATTTAATTGTAAAACAAGAATAACTGTAAGAAAACTTCTTAACATATAAATATATATGTATAACAGCAGGCTCTACCATGAAGGTTACTTATACAAGATTTGCACAGATGGACCATTCTGAATTAATTTCAGCTAAAGTTCAGTCTGCATTGAGACCCCTGGGCTTGCAGTTCTCTTGAAAGCAAGACATCCCTTTTTTTCTCAGGTCTAAGAAAGATTTCTGGATAATAAGTGATCAAATAAAAAATGATGGAAAATTCACAGCTGTACAGGACATGAGCTTCCAGACAGTACTGGCCACTGTCTTAGCAAAAAAACTTTCCATGCTATTTTTCCCCTCAAAAACTGTGAACTTCATAAGAAGCATCTCAACAACAACAACAAAATCTCGAGTTTTCTGGGTGCTTGAAGGGAAAACAAATATAAGGTTTATGTTATATGTATGTTCACCATCCCTTCATCCAAAACTTTCCACAAGTTATAGAGAAAAAGAAGAAAGAATAATCATTTTAGAAGTTACAAAAGAAAGTCAACTTTAAAAAAGGAACCTCCAAGTGAGTGACTTACATAGTTGTCTCTTGCAGACCAGCCTGGATAAAGCTGCATGTGTAGCTGCCTTTCTTTACGAGCTAGTTCATAATATTTTGCTTGTTCTTCACGGGAGAGAGCATGCCACTGCAAACAAAATAAACAGAGCTTTAGACTAGGAACTAACTTATACCTGGGCAACAGATGACTTGAGCAAGTGTTTTAGTGACTTTGATTCAGTCTTTCCCCGCTGCAAAAATGAAATTCATTAGCAATTACAAGCACCTGTGTTTATTAACCGACTTTCAGGCATTTGTCAGCTCTGCAACTGCCAAGTGCCTTGAGCAAGACAAAAATTATTTATGGAAACAGGGCTCACCAAATAATCTGCTCACAGAACCATGCTCTCCCAACTCTACTTTAAAAAACCAACAACAAACAAACAAACAAAAGCAAACCCCAATAGAAAACCAGCAACAAAACCCAGCCTTTAGCTCCCGACAGAACTGAAGGGGTTTGTGCTGCTTTTAAAGGGCAGCAATCTCCCTTCGACAGAAGGGTCTGCTGTCTTGGTTTCAAGCAGCAGCTAGACACAAGTTTTCAATGCCAACACAGAAGGCTTTCTGGGCACCAGCACTCCTGTTCCAAAATCAACTTCTAAGTATTGAATTTCAAGGTACCTGCTTTCTGGTTGAAAAAGAAAATGTCAACTGCAAAAGTTTCTAAGATAGAGAAATTACAGAACTACAGTCTTACAAATTACATGAGTTGACCTTTGTAGCCAAGCAGGAATAAATTTCCTGGTTTTATGCACTTAAAAATAAAAACACTCCCCCCAAAAATGCAAACAAAAAAAGTCACAACCTGCACATTTGAAAAGGCACCAGCTACATTAGTATCTAGTAATTTTGTTTTTGTTGAGACACCTATCATAGACATGAACCAGGAAGAGTAAAGGCCTTTTATTTAGAATTAAGTTCCACTGCTGCAGCATTAGATGCATCTTCTTGTTTGACAACATCCATAGGGAAGTGAGGGGAGAAGTCATTAAAAAAGTCCAGAAAACAGACAAACCTGATATCATTAAGACACTCATACAATAACATACAGAACTAAGATTTCAGATCAGATCACATTTGTGTGATTTAATATGTTGTTTTGTTACACGTCAGAGGATGTGAACTGAAGCTCTTGTCTGCCTTGACTTGGCAAGTTGGATGTGTTATTGAGAGGACAGCAGTTCAGCCTGTCTGCAACTCTCATGCACATTCGAAAACTGGAAGGTAGTGAACACAATGCTGTGGCATCAGAGAGCCCAGCAGCATGCAAAGTGTCAGCTTGTGAGAACAGAGGTGGTTCCTGCTCTGGGGTAGCACAGGGTACATGGTGACCAGGATGACTGAACACAAAACACTTGACAATAATTAATCTCCAGGCAATTGCATTGGATAACTCCTGCATCGTTTGCACCACAGGAAAAGTGGAATTTGAGGTACTTTCATGGAGAACAGTAACTTGAAAAGAGGAGTCCAAGCTGCAGAAAAAGCAGGCAATGGAACCCTGAGGCTGATTCCTTATCAAAACAGAGATAAATAAGCCACTGCCCTTGTTCAGGCCAAGAAAACAAGGCTGACATACGAAGCAACTAAGATCAATCATCTGGGACTGCCATCACCTGTAAGGGTAGTTCACAGATCACAGAATACTGTGAGTTGAAAGGGACTCTCCAGGATCATCAGGTCCAACTCTTAAGCAAATGGCCCATACATGATCCTAGAGAGTTTCATGAAAACATGGAAAAGGCAAGCATCAAGATGTCCTTTAAGGGGAGGTAACAAGAACAACAGAAGGCAGAAGACTGCACAGACTGGGACAAGTACCAATAGATTTCTGCTCTGTTTGGAGGGGGAGGTCTTCCAACTGTAATATAAAAGGAGCACTTTACGGTCATGTACTGATTTCCCAGTTAAAAGCACAGGGTTTTCAGAGAGTCACAGTGCCTCTCAATACTCCCTTGGTCAGTGATCAAAAAGAAGTGTTCACTGGGAATTTGAATAATCCCTACTCAAACTCAGATTGATACAAAAGTCACCCCTTGTCTCATTTCTGGGAGTCAATTGCAAAAAGGGCATTTACCTCTGCTGCCTTCCCTTGGAAAAATAACACTGGCAGAGAGCACAAAGGCTATACTGTGAGTTGGCCTTCATAGGGTTTTTTTTGAGCATGGAAGGTACCAAACATGACTACGATGCCACAGAAGCAAACAGCTCTCAGCAAGGCTCTGGTACGTGTACTGGGATCATCAGTACTTGGCTGATGACTTCAGAGACATTCAAAACTTGACTGGGCACGTTCCTGAGCCACTTGATGTAACTGGACCTGCTTTGTGCAGATGTTGGGCTACACAACCTCCATCATGGGTCCCTCCCAACCTACATGACTTTACAACTGGACCATGTTACATTCACTTTTGAGTTTCATCTCCAGTGGCATCCAGTGTTCATCTTTGAATGATCCCTTCCTGCTCTGATGGATACCAGCCTAAGAGAGGACCCAGAATGTGATTAGAATGCCCCTTCTATGTGTGACTGAGGGTATTTCATGTCTGAGATGCTGACACCATAACATGAGTGGAACAGACACAAATTTGATGATGTTGCTAATGCTGAAAAAAGAAAATCAAGATACTGCTTTTATTTTTGTTACATGTTTTATCTTCTCTAGCTAATTTGATAGCTGCACATCAGTTATCACCTCAAGCAGAAAGTCAGCCTTCACACCCAGCTAAAGGGAAACACAAATTAGCAGCACACGTGAGCTCTCACAAACCCTCCTGTACATACCCTTCTGCCAAGGATCTGGTTGATAGCTGCGCTTTCTTTCAGAGTACACTCTGCTACAACGTTTGCTCTCATTTCTTTCATGTACAACATGAAAGCATTCAGAGGTTTCTTAATATGAGGTCTTTTTGGCTCTTGTTCTTTTCTCTGTTCATGCTGAGGCTTCCTAAAACGTGGTTGGGGAAGGGAAAGAAAAGGAAAAAAAGCATTAATTTGCCTTCAACCTAAAAAGATTCAATGGAAAATTACTAACTTGTGGTTACAGCAGCACTTAAGTAGTAAGAATGAGAATTTCAGTGGTCATGTCCCATCCACTTTCATATCTTTTAGTTTAATACTCAGGGAGGACATCAAGTTGACAATCTTTAGCAAGTAACATTTAATCTGTGAATCTGCTCCAAATTCATCACTTGTCTCAATTCTCTTTTTGAAAGGCTATCCACTGTACACTAAAAGACCACTGCCATAGGCAGGAGAATAGCTTCTCATCCTCCTCTTTCCTAGGTCTTTTGCCTTTGAGTACTAAGCAATGAGACTGCTTTTTACAAGCAAATTTTGCAGGTAAGAACTTTTCCAGAAGTTCGTGAATTCACACCCAAGCACCAGTAACAGCTGGACAGGTCTATGATTATGACTGAATCAAGATGGCTGTTGCCAACAGCTTGAAAGTGCTGGACTGGAATGAAAAATGACTTCTCGTTACCCTTAACAAACAGTAGCCCACAGTTCCTGTTCTAGTTATAGGAGAAGAGTTAAAATTCAAAGAGGTCATGAAAGGCACTTTTTTAAAAAGATCCTTGACTCTTCTTCAGATAGTGTTAGTTCTCCAACATTTGTTCATTAAGGGCAAGAGCAGAAAGGCAGACTCACACATGCATTAGCTCACTGTCATTGTGCAGATGTTCTTGTTTTACTTGAGGTGTTACAATAGCTGGGTGAGGGATTCCAGTTGTGTGAGGGCCTGGAGGACCAGGAATCATGTGATGTGAAAACCTAAAAGAGAAAACAAAGCAAGGTCTGTAACCCCACTGAAAACGGGCATCAAACACGTATGACAGCAGCAGGACACTCCAAGAATGCAAATGCTATGGAGCTTCCAATGAAGACAACTCTTAAAGAGCACATGAAAAATATTTGGCTAAGATTTGTGCATTGTAGCCCAATTATTCAAGAAAAACAAACAGACAAATCAGTCAACATTTTGGTTGTAGAGAAGTTATTTTATTACCCTTCAGGCAAACACTTTTAGCAATGCGCACAAGAAATATTTAATGTTTGTACTGTTGCACTGTCTAGCAATAAAAATACACATTTCTTAACCAAAAAAATATATTTCCACACCAATATATAAGCATTCTTGAAATATCCACCACCAGCCAATGCAAAAGAGGAAAATGCCATGCAGAAACAAATAAAATGAAAGAAGAGTCTTTTCAAGAAGTCCCTGATGGCTCTCTTTACTTTTCAAGGTACTTAAAGTAAAAGATTTTAACATTACTTCATCTGAACCCACTATTCTTACCTCAAATGCTTAAAATAAACTTTGAAAATCCTGCATCCTGGATGAAGGATGGGAGCAGGGAGAGATTTTTGTCCTAAATAAAGCTTCCTTTCATTTGTACAAGAAGGAAAATTGAAAATAAAACCAAAATACCACTAACCGAATAATCCCACCCTACCAACCCAGGTCATTCTCAAGGACAGCTGAGACAGATCTTGAAGGTGCTGAGCATTGCAAGCTCAGGCACAGCAGAAAACCTGCATGCTATATTTTAAACTGGTGGAAAGTACTGTTAACATCAAAAGCAAGCTCACGCTCCAGAGTTTTGCTGAATGAGTGATGGCTAAGGAATGGCATCCAGCCTCTCCTTTCACCATTCCCAAGTCTTCTTGTTGCCCTTTTCCTTCATGTGATCAAAATAAAGGAAACACAAAGCCCTGTAACCAAATCAAGTGATTTTATCATGGAGAATGAATGGGTTTTCTTCCCAATCACCCTGACAGGCACATGCTTATCATTCCCCTGTAAAGAAGTGAAGGGACAGGGATAATCCAAAGGAGCCCACATACAAAGAGGGAAAAGGACCTACCACTTATCAAGTGGCCTGCCTTAAATCCCTGTGCAAGAGGATGTGTCTTCTACAGGTCATAGAAAAAAACCCCAAGAATTGTATATTGCAACCTTGTGTACACCAAGCACAGGATGCAGAAGCTGTCTTTAGAATGCGAAAGCAGAGCATAGGAGGTCTGGAGTGTGTCATGGCCAAGTCTCAATTAGCATTGCTTGCTTGCTCTTAGGCATAAAGACACAGTGCCTGAGTCACACACCAGTACAAGTACTGTGCTGGCATCCCCTGCCATTAGTGGCTTTGGGCTATGAAATACCTACTTGCGAGCAAGTTTCCACATAGAGCATTACCTACATGATTCAAGACTTATTACCAACAACTTTGAAATTGGAACTAGAGAACGCAGACTAGAGTGACAATCCACGTGGTTGCATACTGACATGAGCAAAACCCAAGGATGCTATGCACAACACTATGTGTTGCATCTAGAAATGAACTAATGACTCATTTCAGATGAAATAGCTCAGTTAATGGTTGACAATTCACTGGTGGTCCTCATTGCAACGCTTCAGAGACTGACAAGAAAATGCTGAGTGAGACCAGTGCGGGATCCAGGCAAACTGCATATACACACAAAAGTTAAATAAAAATGTATGCATTAGGGTTTAGCTGACTGAAAAGCAAGCAAAGGCAGACCAAGATGCAAGCGGAAGAGCAACTTGCCCTCTAATACCAGCAGTTGCTCCCCAGTCAGTCATCCACCTCCTACACCTACCTGGACATGGAAGGGTCGACTGAGAGGGAGGATGGATAGGGCTGCCTGAATCCACTCGAGATGGGATATACAGGCTGACCTTGCCTGAGGTCACAGAAGAAAGGAACCCATCAATCATACGATATGGTATTCAATGGTTACTCTAGAGTTACAAGCTCGTGATGGGAACTCAGTACTAGTCACAAATAAATAGTAAGAGCTAACACTTTCAAGAGTTCTCCTAATGAAACTAATGAATACTTAAATGCTTTGAACTTTCTCCCTTGCTGTTGAAAGATTCCCAATCTAAGTTTCCACTGGGAAGGAAAGCAAAACAACCAGCCTTCCTCCCCCAAGGCACACACACACATGCACACTCCTCTATCTCTATCCTTCTCTCACCTAGTTTTAGAAGCACTGGAATCAGATTTGTTAAACAAGCTCTTAGGAAAAAAGCATCTTATTCCAAATAGTTCTGCTGTAGATCAGAGCGAGAACACCAGATGGTGAATTATTAAACTAAAAAGCCTTTTGAACAGTTTCATTAAGTCTTTGAAAACTTAGAGCTCTCTCCATTAGCATATGCTATAGTGAGGTACAAGTGGACAGCTTTTCTAAGTAGAAATTTATTTGATAAAAAACCCCAACCCAACCATGCAAAAGCCCCCAGCAACACAAGTCTATCTTACTACTTAAAGATCAAACTTTGCAGTCCAGTAAGAGAAGCTTGTGTGAAGTTTTTGCCTCCTTTGCACTCCCACATATACAGAATATTTTGCCACCAGTCCATCATTTGAGGTCTTTAATTTTTATCATCATCACTACATTTTGATTACTTTCAGTTCGCGATGGTTCAGTCATGACTACCATGAACACCCTGAAGTAGCACACGATGGTAATGCAAGGAAATACCAGTTCAGCCCAAAGACCTCTACCGGCCAGGGGGACACCACATACATCAATCCTATTCAAATAGATGCTTATCGACTGGTCAGTCGGCTCTCAGATGAGAAAAAATGGAACTGGCCTTTGTAAGATTCAGGACACAGATCTCACTCTTGGAGCTTGTTTCTAGAAATGAGCAGTGCTCAAAGGGAAGAGGAAATGAAAAAAAAAAGCTGAAGGAAGTCTCAACAGCACTACCTCACAGGAGGAGCCGTAGCATAAGGGACAACTGAGTATGTCCCGCTCTTGGTGAGTGCTGCTGAACACATCCCCGAGTCTTGTAAGGTTGGATCTTGTCTCTCCTCTTCTTTCTCTTTGCCCTCTTCCCTCCCCCCAGTTTCTGCACCTAGAAACCATTCAGAAGAAATGATTGACCACGTCTGGAAAACGCATTCTAGCAACTGCCTCGTGACAGTGGAAGTGAGGAGTCAGCTAAGCAGCAAAATGGGGAGGAGGTGGGGGAACAAAGATTAAGAAAGTAGATAGTCAGATACTTACGTATTTTAGTTTGATATTTACTAATTATTTGTTCCAAAAAGGCATGTGGCCTTTCCTGAAAGATATGCCAGCAATACAGCATTTCATCATCTTCTGCTCTCTACTTTCTCTGCCTGTCGTCATCTGGATCATGTTTCCCTCCCATGGAGACATTAAAAAATAAAAAAAATCTGCATCCTTCATTGCGTGGGCACAGACTAGTCACAATACAGATTCTACAGCACTGAAATTGTGGCCCAGTTTCCTTATTCCCTGCTCCAAGAGAACTGAAGGCAAGTACATATCTACCCCAAGCAGACATGAAGCACCCTGCCAAATCTATTACTCTGAAAATACCACATTTCTTCCAAAAGGAAAATGACACCCTGAGTGGCAGCAAGAGATCATGAGAGTGCTGGTATTAGCAAGAGCAGCAAGATCTCCCAGTGACAGAGGCTTCTCTCCATACAGAAACTGTAAAAAACAGCAGACTACAAAAGTTTATTCTCCATTTGGGGCAGTTTCAAGATTTGCTCCCACACACACTTCAAAGTTCTTTCTTACCTCCCCTCTCCTCAGTAATTGCAATTTTGTTTATTAAAATTTACATTTAATTCCTTGAGAACTGTTTTCTGCTATCTTTCCAAAAGCTAAGAGCCACAAATCTGAGCCATAAGAAACACACAGACTTCAAAGTGAAATCTACACACTTCAATTTCTGTGCGTGTTCAAAAAACAGATTCAATTCATTTCAAAGATCGACATTTTTTCATCTTTTCAACTAAAAGAAAGTAACAATTTCTTACTGGAATGACACTATTATTATTTTGTAAATGCTGCAATTGATTCAACAACAGCAAATGGTATGAACATGCACCTGTCTGAAAAGGAGCTAAAAAATCTTACCAGCCAAGAGGTGGTGTTATCTGTCCAACCCCCCCTGGAGACAAGGGATAGAAGGTAGGGAGATCAGGAGCTGGAGGATGCCTGGACATGCCTGTTAAAAAGCACAGAAGAATGAGTGACTTTCCCCACAAAATACTCCATATATGACCTACAGTTCCCAGCTAATACTACAATGGAACTTGTGCTCTGGATAAGGAATAACCACCTTCTTGGTTAGTGTTAAAAGCAAAAGGCTCCACGGGCCACCTTTAAAACAATTTGCACACAATACTGCAATTCAAAGGAGATAGCGGAGAAAACAATGTGGAAGGAGGAAATAAGTGTATGGGTAAGGACCTGTGCAAGTTTAGATCTCCTGTGAAGTGCATTAGGTGCCACTGTCCTCTCAATGGTCTCGCCAAACCCGACTGGATCCTGAGGACCTCTTCTAACACATCATGAAACAAGGGGAAAATCAAGCGTTGTCAAAGAGGCAGCACAGCAGAGCTATTAGATTAGGTAAATTGCTACTTTTATATTTTCACGGGTTCCCTTATGGATTCACAGATTTTGGAAACTTGCTACCGCAGAGGATCAGTGGTTAATTAAGAATCATTTTCAGGCCTGTAATGGTCACACTTGATATGATTCATTTGGCTTCCAATTGTCACTCCAGTTCCAACTAAGCTCTTCATCAAGTTGACTCCTGTGGGCTCCAAGGTCAATCTGTTTTGCAATGGTAGTATTTCATGGAAAAATAAGAGTCCCATCAGGAATGATCCATCAGCTCACATTCCCCAGAACACAGAGTCCTACAACTGCAAGAATCACCTCAAGATTAAAGCTAATCCTCATCCCAAAAGGGTCTGTGGTCTCCATTCTTCACCTAAACCTTGTGCCCCCAGGAGACATGGAATTACAGTTGCAGAGGCCACAAAGACATTGGTTTATTTAAATGTGTTTGGGGAAGAGGGGGTGAAGCAGAAGGAATTGTTAAGTCTGCTTCACATGTTAAATCAGCTGCTTTAAAAGGGTATTAAATATTTATGTGGTGACACTCCAAAGGTCCAAGACTGAGTGTGTGCTACCTTGAGACTTAGTTTATAGATTGATGTTACTGATTTATTCCCCTCCGCAGTTTGTATTTAAATCTTCTGAATTTAATTACAAGATTTGAAGAATATCTGTCAGGACCATTTACAGGAAAGCATGGAAAATAATACCAGTGGTGTCATTGCCTCAAAAAGCCTGAATTTTCAGACTTGGAACCACAACCTGAGTGAGGATCGAGTTTCTGACCAGTTGTCTTTTCAAAGGTGTAAAACAGCTGGTAGCTGACAGGAAAGGAAACACTTTACATATCCCAGGGCTTTAACATGAGAGGGAACACTCTTTCCGAGTGGTTAAAAAAAAAAAACAAACCAAACAAGGTGAAAAAGAAGCCCAGAGTCTCATCTCTCACATCTCTGGGGATGACTGATGCTCCTGGAAGTGATGACATGACCATGCCTCTGCCAGACCAAATTCTGCAGAAGGAGCTGGGCCGCTCCTTCCCCAGAATCTGCAGTTCTGACCCACGAAGACAACACTGCTCTCTCTTAACTAATGCACAGTTGTTATAGCTAATCCAAAACTTCTGGCCCCTTATGGAGGGCTACCAGCACCTAGCGCCCACAGGAGCACACAGAGCTACCATATGGCCACTGCCCTCCAAAGCAAGTTCTCTTGAGAGGGTTAAGGAAAAAAAAAAAAGATTTAAAAAAATAAGATAAAATAAAGAAGTGACTGCCTTTAGGAAGGCAGTGCTGTGTGTCCATCCCAAAGTGCCTTGGGTGCAAGAGGCAGTGCTGAGGGCAAGCTGCTGCGGACCCCCTTGTTGGAGGATTTTGGTGGGAGGAGGGCACCCTGGCATCAGGGCTAGGGCGCCAGGGCAGTGCCTTGTTCCAGACCCACAGTGGGAGGCGAGGACAGAAACAATGGTTGGAGGCGTTTGGCAGAGGACCTGAGGAAAAAAAAAATCCTCTTTGCAGCAACTGCGTGGGCTACTTCACTGCGACTGCTCCCACACGCCAGTGGCGCCGAAACAGGGAGTATGGACAGAAAGACCACACACATCAAGGAGACCATCCCAGACAAAACCAGTAGTCTCCAGCCTGCATTATCCACATCATCCATCACCATCTTTGCCAGACACTGAGCAAAGGGATCAAGAGCCCGCCCATTCAGGAACACCAGAGGGTAATGAGCTTTGTGCCTCCTGGCAGAGCACCTCAGCAGGCTTGTGCTTAGGGACGGGGACCTAGCTGGTGGGATGCTGGACAGGGAAGAGGGTAGAGAAGAAGCAGAAGAGAGGATGTGCAGCAGAAACAAAAAACCAGCAAACCAGATGTTGTTCAGTTGGGGTCTGCTGTACAGGAATACAAAAATAAACTGGGGTAAAGGCAAAAAAATGGGGCACAGGAGGGCAAACTCAGCATGTAGTAAGCAAAAACCTCTTGAGGTCACAAACTGCAGCAGCAGGTTGTGCCCCAGCTGTCACAGCCAGCTTCAGCAAGAGGTGGAAATCCTGTTCTCTTAATGCGTGGCACCCCTGGGATTTCAAGGAATGAATGTGAATATCCTTCTGCTGGGCACTGATGCAAAGGAGGAAGACAAATGAGGACAGAAGGTCTTCATTTGCTTCTTCCAAGTCTGAAAAACATATTAGATACGTATTTACAGGCCAGGCTTTCCAGGCAGAGTGCTTTTTGTACTCCCTCTCCCTAGAAAAAAACAAAAAACTAACCAACAAACAACAAAAACTACACAGAGCCACCAGGCCATAGCATTTTCTGGATGTAGCGCATGTTATTATCTCCATAGCACAGCCAAAATAAAACCTAGGCATTCAGGGGAAGACGGAAAAAAAAAGTCTCTCTCCCTGAACAATGATGACTAGAAGCCTCTTCAGATAAATGGGACAACTGTGCATATGGATGTGTGCCCAGGTAAAGCAGAGCTTCACGATTTTGTCAACTGAGTGTCACAGCACGTGGTGGGACATGCGAGCGCAGAGAGAAGCAGGGACAGGCACCCTCCAGCACCAGTCGTGGCACTGACAGGCTTCCTGCCCATGCAGAGATATCCAGACTATAGAGAATGCCTTTGTAAATCCTCTGCTCTCTCTCCTTCCCTCCTCACTACCAGGTCTCCCATGCAGGCTTCTTCTCCTCAAGTGCTTACCCAAACCCTAGCTCAGACCCATGACGGCCATGGCCAGTCCTCCCCTTGCACTTGCCCAACTTCCATCACATCCCTCCCTAGCTCCTGCAACCCACTGCAAGCAAGCACACCCTTCCCAGGAAATCCCTTCCGTTCTACTGGACAGAAGCCCCTGGCACAGGCTGGGCTTGACACCATGGAGACTGTCTGCTCTTCCCTGAGGGCCTGCAGATTGACCCTGAGCAGGGCTGGTCTGACATTCCCAGATGTGGATCTAGGAGGCTTTTGTGTGTGCCTTAAGGAGTCCTAGAGGTGCAGAGAAAACCAACATCCATGACCCGGACACGTAAAAAGATGCTTTCTGCAGATGGCAGCCAGCACAAGAAGGTTAAAAAATGTCACATTTGTAAAGCTGTTACTTGCACAGGCTCAAAACTGTTTTTATGGGCAATGCTTTGATTATGTCAACTGACATATAGAAGAATACAGACAGCCAGAATAAAAGGACATAAAATAAAGTGAAAGAAAAGGTTTCAATAACACCACTACTGAAGCACTTGTCCCCTGTTTTTGGGAAGGTGAGGGGTGGTTGCCCTATCTGTATCTGCATGCTGCAAGCCTTGGGCACCACAGGAGATGGTGAAGACTGACTGCTGTTTATTGAGATTTTGAAAGACTTTGACAAGAAAAGCAAGCCTGAATTATCACATTAGAAAGAGCATAATAATTTATTTAGCCAAGTTAAGTACCAGCATCATGGCAGAATTACCTTTTCTGAAAGCAGGCATGTGCACCTGGAACTCTCCCTCTAAAATAACACAAATTGGTAATATTGGCTCTGTCAGCAGCACAGAGGGCACCAGGATCTCCCTGCATCCCCACTGTGCTGGGAAAGGATGGGCTCACCTTGTTTGGAGCTGACGTCAGAAGGGATGTGAGATGGGTGTGACCCCGGGGAAAAGTGCTCATCGCTGTAGGTGATAAGAGGGGTGAGGGGGTGAACCGCATGAGAAGGCTGTACCACGGGCACCTTGTTGGACTGCAAGAGAAGAACAAAAATTAAATTATGTTAGCGAGGTGAGGCTTCTGCTTTGAAAAAAAAACCAGATGACATTTCCAAAATGCTATTTTTAAATATTTGCATTACTGAAGCAGGGGAAACAGATGAACAGACATGACACTGGGGCTAGTGGGTGGAAACCAGGTTGGCTGCCAGAATCTGCATCCTCAAACCACTGGCACCCAAGGAGGGATGCAGATATTGAGGAAATGCAGGGAAATGGGTGGGGGCCAGGAGCAGGAAGAAAGGCATTTGGGAGACATTGAGACAAGGCTGCGGAAATGGCAAATGGAGAGCTGCAGGGCAGGAGGAACAACGTGCTGGGCAGGCAGGCACTGTGCACCAAGGGCTGTGACCTAAGGACAGCAGAGTCAGCAGCAGTGCTGGAGAAACCCTTTGGTTACGGGAACAGCGTTTAAAAAAAGAAGGCTTAAAGTACAGGTTTGCCATATCTCCAGCCTTAAGAGCAACACGAGCTTCATCAGCTTCCCTCTTCCTCTCCACTGCTCTCCTGCGTGGCTGTGGCATGGCACAGCTGGGACAAAGCCCTGCCATCACCAGAGGAACAGCAAGTTTGTCCCTTGCAGTTTCACAAACTCTGGTTGAAAACCCTTGGTCTGTCTAGCAGGTAACTAAAAAGCCTGATTTCATATATAAGCAGTTGGCAGTGGCCTCTCAAGGGGGTCAGTTAGAGGGGAGACCTGCTGAGTGCATGGGGACAGCTGGGAGGCCTCTGACTCCATCAGGGAGAACTCAAAGTGCTACAAACCCCCACGAGGGTCCTGAAATGGGTACCATAAGGTGATGTCCTTGCAGGGCAAGACGCACACTTCCCACCAGCACTTCCCAGAGTGCAGAGGCACAGGGGAGGAGGCAGGCAGCACGACAGAAGGATGCTGTCCAAAATTACTCCCTGAGATCAAGGTTGCAAGACAACGGAACTCCTCAATCCCAATGAAATCCTGCATTATTAACGCTGCTTGAAACTCACGTTGCTCTTTCCACTGTGGGGTGAGCCATAGTGATGGTGCCAGCACGTAACAGGCACTCCTCATTCATGCCCTGTCTCTCTACCCTGCCCCTTAACACAGATAATTATGGAACAAATAGGTTTTTAATAAATCCCTCCCAAAAAAATAAAGCTGTCCTTCAGACAGACACAGTCATAGCAAGGACAGCCTGTCAAACACAAGGAATTAAGAAGAAAACTAATTTAAGAGGCCAATGAAATTGATTTTCATTGAGTTCACTATTGAAATCCTGGCACAGAGCAGATGTTAAGACAAAGCTCCATGCGCAAGTCCATGATTTTTCTGGACTTTTGGAAGCAGACGGGTTATTAAATGGACAACTCAATTTATCGTTAAGGCTGGTAGGAGTAGAGGAAAGGGAGCAAACGGGAACCAGTGCAGCATTTTCTTCTTTCCTTGTTTCCAGAGCACCACCTTAAGGAACTTGCATTAGCAGGCAGTATCTTCTTAATGTCTGACCTATCCCTCCAGTCATATAGCTCAGAATCTAGTGCCATGAATTTTTGCTAAATTATGCTATCCTTGCTCTCCTCTTAATTTTACGGTTTTCAACACAGATTTGCTTTCCTGTGGGAAAGAGATAAGAACCTGAGGATTTTAATTTAAGCTTCGGCCTTGTCTTATATTTTGCAAGATGGAGAGAGAAAGCAGCGCTAGTAGGTGTTTTAAAGCCAACAAGCATTAGGTCCATTTTTATGACCAAATAATAAAAGGAATATGAATTCTCAATAATATCTATGAGTTGAGTTGTAAAGGAGATAGCTCAGACTGCTATTCATCTTCCCCATCCGTATAAATTCCACAAAAAACAGATGCCAACAAATTTCAGACGATTTACAAATCGGGCCTCAGTCTTTAGCTATGAGACTCGTGGGCCAGCCCACCATTCAGCCATTACTTTATCAACAATAAACTGTATATTATGAATAAAGATAAGCAATAGATGTATTTAGGTCACACACACACAGCTGCTAATCAGCATTAATTTCTCAAAATTTAGTAATTAACATTTTGTATTGTACTGGATGTAATTGTCATGCACGCCCCTGGTATCAGGGTTCCTTGCTTTCAGAAATCACCCATTTATACTTAGAGCATGCCAATCCCTGTACCCCTTGCTCTCCAGCATCCTGCAGATTTTATTTTATTTTCTAATTCTCGGCACCTTATCCCCTAAGCCCATGGCAGCGGCTTTCAGCGGGCGAAGGAACCGTGAGAAGTCATGAGAAAAGCAAACCGCTTGTCAGCGGGCTTAAAATTAACATATAAACGGGCCATATCTCCATTAAGAGCACTTGGGGGTCTGCAGAGCCAGAAACTGGGAGGAAAATAAAGTAACAATAAATAATAGCAATAATGCAAAGCTTCCTGCCTGTCACACAGTACTTTGGGAAGACCCAGGGAACTCTAGCAGCTAAATCCTGCTGGTCGCCCCAGTGTGACACCAGATGGGGGCTCGCTGGGCACAGGCTGAGCCTCCCTGTTCCCTCTGGTCCCACCAAGATGGCCACAGTGGTTGACAGCTGGAGTACACACAGGGTGACACACGCACGATGAAACCAGGAAGAGAAAGGCCTGATGACATATTTTCCAAAAGCCCTATGGACTTGAAGTGGTTCTGCCACAGCACCTGCCCTACAAGGCAACCCAGATGGGTTATCTGGGCCTTCCTCACAGAGAGGGTTCAGGGCAGGAGACCAAGACCTCGTATTCAGACCTGGATGCCCCTTTTGCCAACCTCTCAACCCTCCCCAACCCTGGTTGGGGTGAGGGATTGGCCCCAGGTGCCCCATCCAGTCCCATGGACACTGCCCTGCACCCTTTGCCCTGGGGACATCTGGACTGGGGATGTTGTCAAAGCCCCTTCCACCACCTACTGCTCACAGTGGGCACTACTGCCCCAGATGCTCTCCAGGGCTGTGAGGCATGACCAAATCCTGCCTCACGCTGAGGTACAAGACTATGCTGATTAGACTGTTTCTGCTGCTTCCCAGTCTTTACCCACTGGCTTCCTCCTCCCACAAAAATGCCATCCTTACTACATTTGTCTCCCCAAATCCTGCAAAGACAATGCATACAGCTGCAGAAAAACTCGAGAGACTGACAGAGACCCAATCTTAGTCAACATGACCTCGATGCAGGGGGAACTCCATTCCCCATGGCTCGCTGAGCACCTGCTGACCAAGCCCACAACCACCACAGCTCTCCCTGGTGCACTGGTGACATCGATATCTAATACAGGCATGGTCCACAGAGTGCCTTTTCTCCTCAGCACAGCCTGAAAATCTGCAAAACCCGATCATGCCACACGCCTTCAACGAGACAATTACATAATTACACACTGTCCTATGTGAGGTTCTTTGGTATTTCAGTACAGAAATTATACTTCATCCACCCACCAAAACATAGCATTTTGGTGCAAGTAGGTACCCAAGCAGCTTCTAAAAACACAATAAAGCAAATGAGGATGAAATTTCCATTTCCATTCTCATTTCCAAGACAATCTGGAGAAGCTGAATGTTTGCTGAAGCTGTCCCTAGCACAGCTCTGATGTGGCACAAATGGTGTATCACCATACCACACCAGGGAAGTTCCATTCTCTGTGCCTAAGGTTCTTTACACGACCCAGAAAGTAAAGGAAATGGGATATGCAGCATAGCTCAAGAGATGCAGTTTGAAAAAAGTAAATTACTAAAAATCAGGACCTGTTGTTTACAACCTGAAGACCTCCTGTTATGTTTTAGTTAACCTTATCATGCATGTGTTACCTGTTACGAACACTAAAGGCTAATGGCAAAGGGATAGCCTATTCCTGTTGGCCTGGGGACACACAGCTGTGCCCCACAGCACTCAGCTCAAAGGGACACTCCTGAGTGACTCAGCCTTGGTGGTCTCCTTCTCAGAGACCACATGGACACCAGGGCTCCAGTCCCAGAGCATAGTCTTGCAGCACAGATCACGCCAGCATCCTTTGGGAACTGGCCTCTGTGAGGCCCTCCCTGGGGCACTTTCTCTCATCAGCTTGGCCTTCCCAGTTGGTATCTTTTATTTCTCCCAAACTTGTGCTCTGGTTTGAAGTGAGGCAGTGTGGGTAGGAGACAGTCCCCTGAAGGACACCAACAGGACTCGGAGAGCATACATGTACTGGAAACAGCAGGAGCCAAATTATTTGGCCAGTTAGGGCTAAGATGAAACTGCTATTCAGTTTTATGACTGACCTGAAAAAAAAACCCGAAAAGCCTCAGCACAATGTTGGCGGGCAAAGGGTAAGAGCTTGCAGGGAAGAGGGCCCTGACCCAGCAATAGGCACTATCCCAGCAGGAGTTTTGCTATGCACTGGACACCTGTTTAAAGCTATTGCTGTGTTAAAGTAACTCAGAAACAGGTCAGTACAACAGCAAACACCTCCCTTGCAAACAGCAATCACAGTCTGCAAGTGGTAAAGCTTGAACCCCCTCAGGCATTTTGGCCAGGGCAAGGAGCAGGGTGAGAAATCCCCTGGCTGCGGCACTGGCACAGCTGCTGCCACACGGTTGGGTGACCCCTGCAAGTGCCCTGCGCTGGCAGCGCCGCACCTGCGCTCACAGAGCCACTCACCGTTTCAGACGTGCCTGCCCTCTCATCCGAGGAGCACACTGTGAGACAGTTCAGATTAATCTCTGGTGAGTTTGTGGTGAAATGCTGCAGCACAAATTCCGTCTGAATCCAGTAAGTTTTCCCTCATTTTTGAAATGCTTCTAAAGAAAAGCAAGAATCCAGAAAAAACCAAACCTCAAGCCCTCTCCAAACAGCCAGCTAATGCTTCAATGAAGGCCCACACCTGTAAGGTATCCTATATGCAACAAGTGTGCAAAAACTATAAAAAGCCTGAGACAGCCACGGCAAAAATGCCAGTAGGTCAGCGCTGGGCGAGGCGGGCAGCTGGGAGCTCCTGCTGGAGCTGGGGCCACCATTTGTTCCAGCTGCTGCACAGAGAAAGATATTAAATTAATGACCCTTCAAAGGACACGCAGCTACAAAGGAGGTCGCAGGCAGGCAGGGAGCTTTGCAGAGAACCATGAGGCAAGCAAGCCTCTGCACACAAGACCCAAGCGTCCCTCGTCAGCACCTGAAGAGGTGCAGCGTTGGGTTTTGTTTTTTCTCTTTTCTTTAAACACAAAGTTGCTTCTACAAAGCCAAAAAAAAAAAAAAAAAAAAAGGCTCCAGCCTGTCCACTCTTCCTCTCCTGTCAGCAAGTTATGCATTCATTACAGATACTAGCAGATGGTCTTCTCAATTAAGACTAAAATAAGTCAACAAAAAAAAAACCAAACCAACTTAAGGATGAATAAATGCATGCATTCCCTTTCATTCCTGAAAGAGGAGGTCATTTGAAGAAACAGCTTCAAGTTTTTGCCAGCAAGTGTTAAATTTAGGGGGAAAACACAACAGATAGCTCCTCAAAAAAACCCACCACCAAAACATCTCCAAACCCTTCCACTACTGCTATAGTTGTACCTCAAAAGAAAAGGACTAAATGATCCTCTTATTGTGGGAGAATTTGAGGCTACCTTGATCTAAAGAGACAAGAAAAATTCATCCCTTTTTTAGCCTATTCTCATTTCTGGAGCCCTGAAATCATCCTTAGGCTGAAGGTTTCAGCAAACCCAGAAGACAGCAGTTTCAGCTGTCCTCTCAAAATACCAACAGCATTTTAATGGCTAAACTAACTCTGTATTTATGCCTTTGCTGACCAGCTGTTGCAATAAAAATGCAAGATCAAGAAGAATGTTATTTTGGAGCAATGTCAAAACCAGGCCTACATCTGGGTTCATCATGGACAGACTTTAGCAGAGGAGTAGCAGTGGTGGAAAAGGAGGAGGTAAAAGTAACGTGTTTTGGCCAAACCTAGTTACGAGTAGAGGAAACAAGCTCATCAGCACCAGCAGTATTGCAATCACAATTTGCCATCTCCCTGGGAGCTATTGTACAATCCTTCTTCATAGACAGCTTTGCAAAGGTGCAGCAAGGTCAATACATAGAGAGCTCAGGTTACTCTCCCATCCCCAAATCATTTTTTAGAGGAGGGAGTTTTATGTCCAAAGCCAGCTTCTTTCCAGACTCTTGACAGCAGAGATAATTTCATGCTTAATTTTCGAAACCTTCTCCAATCCTTGGACAGTGCAGTTGGGAAAATGCCAGAGTGAGTATGGTGAGGGGTGGCTTGCAGCATTACTTTTAGCCTCACCTGAAGCTAAAAGGAACAGGGATAGGAAAGCACGCCCACAGGAACACACTGCTCACAGGAAACAGGGGCTTAGGAATATTGTGATTTATGAAAGACAAATAAAAAAGGTGCAGTCTTTCAACCCTACTTCGCAACTGGGCGGCGGGAGGCCATTTATCCCGCTGACCTTTCCTGCAGCAGGGGGGACACCCCAGGAACTCACCATTTTAAGGAGGTGAAGTGAAATGCTGCATCGATACTGATGTGAAACGTCACAGCTTTACAACTGCTAACACTTACTCAGAACAAAACTAAAATCAAAACCGCACGTTTCAGGGGGGAAACTGATGGCTTGACGAGGTCAGAAAAAAAATCCTCCTGGTCTCCCTTCTCCTCACATACTGTATTGAAATTTTCACCATGGAACTAAGTTGCACTTAGTCCGGAAAGGGCAGAACAAGAAATTTACTTTAAGTCAGTCATTGAAAGTTTCCCCATCTCCCCAGGACACACTACATCATGAAACAAGAGCCAGAGCATCCCAGGAGCCCTCAGAAGTTAGAGAGAAGAAGCTGCCAGTACATCAGCAGGTAAAGCAGGCACCCAGGATGCTTGCTAGAGCTTCCCATGGTCATCTGGGAGCAGGAAAAGTTTGTGACCTTTTTCCAGCTGCTCAGATCACTTTCCTTTTTGGGAAGCCCAGCAGCAAGTGGCTGTGTCTGCAGTGCACGGGAAAGGCAGCTTTATGGCACACAGTACCATGCCACAATTCACAGGCACAAAGATCTGCACCTGAAGCAAAGGGGGTGTCACGGCTGAAAGTGCAGGCAGCGTACAAGGACAAGCAAGAGGAACCGGAGAAAACTGCTCTGCCTGAAGCCTGAAGGATTGGTGTGCAATAAAAAAATTCAGTGCAACAGCCAGGGGAGCATTGCAAAGGAAAGCGTAAATGTGATTTGACAAAGCCTAGAATAAGTATCTATCTAGGTGGATTACAATCAGTCACTAAAAATTCAGGTTAATTGCAACATTAGTGAGAAACCACCACTATTGGCTTGTCTACATTCTTGTCTTTTTCCAACTTTTTCACCCCTCCCTCTCCTTCAATCTTGGAAATTAATATAGCACAACTGTGATCTTTTTTTTTGCTGAAAAGTTGTAATAAGCATTTGCGTTCCCTCAAGACAGCTTTAAAAACACGGGTGTTGAATATCTGACAGAAACATGCTTTATTTCAAGTGTTCATTAAGCACTGCCATTAAATAAGTGATTAAAGCACACCCAGCATTAAAATAGCTTGATTAGAAATCCCCTGCTATCTCCATTTTCTTCTCTCCCGTGACTTCTTAATTTGTTTGTTCTTGCCTGCTCAGGAAGGCTGTCGGGAGACCTGGAGTGCTGGTGAACCATGTGGGGAGCCAGGCAAGTCTTGTAAGGCTCTGATCAGGGGAGGACAAGCCCACTTCAATTTCTGTACTGCAAGTTCACATATACAGAGATTACACCTACTTTTACACAGCCCATTGGTTTTGGGAATATCACTGATAGGGCATTTAACTGGCAGAAAAGCCACACGCTCACAGAAAAGACTTTCCCTGTTACAATATTTTGCAATGTGTTATTTCACTCTCTAAACTCAGCAATGGGTTCTCTTGGATGGAGATCAGCTGCCAGCAAACACTCCACAACTTGACAGCCAATGCTTGTTTTAAGCTCTGGTTTCTGCAAGATGGTCCTTTAACTTTGGCCATCCTGAACAGCTCATCTTCTTCCTGATGTAAAGATGAGCCCCACACCCAACAAGCAGGAACCTGCATCATCAAATCACACACTCAACCCCAGGAGTCTCTTAGCACCTCCAAAAACCTGGTAAATGGGACTGCTGCCACTACAAATGCTCTGGATGGTGACACATCCCATTGGCCTTTACCCTGCACAGCATCCCTTCTTTTGCCTAGTGCATCCTTGTCACATAAAAGCAATCCCATCAGCTGGAAAGGTGTTTTCCCCCATTGTTTCCCCCTTTCAGTTTGTTACTGGTGAAAGAGAACACAGGCTCAGCAAAAAGGAAAGTTTTAAGAAGCCCAAGCTTGAGCATCTGGGTTGCAGAGTTCTGGCTTATTGATTGCTTAGACAATAAGGACAATTGTCCTAAGTCACCAGAGGAAGCCCACTGGACATCAGAGGAGACAGTGCCCACAGCCCAGCTGCTTGCCAGAGGGGAACAGTGTTATGTGACAGGGAGGCCCAGTGGTTCCGGGTGGGGGGAAGGGAGCTGGAGTCCATCCTGGTGTCACCTCTTGTGCCATCTTCAGCTCTTCCCTGGGGACAGAGCTGCTCTGGTTTCTGTCACCAGAGCTGTCTGCTGAGTTAAGACAAAAACATGAGCCTGTTTTGCTTGCCTCGAGGTTATCAGGATCCCTGCTCACAACAGCTTTGGCATTTTCTCCGGCGCACTCAGACCCACAAGCTCACGTGCTTCTCTCACAGGCAGAGGGACATGCTTCAGTCCAATATTCAAACCTTGGAAATGGCTCAGGCAAGTAAAACACCATCTATCACATCAGCACACAAGTGTTGTGTGAAAGCGGGTTGTCCAACGACAACCTCTGAAGCCCAGCATTTCTGTTCTGGCAGACAACGTGCGTCACAGGATGGGACGACTTTTCCTCATCGGCCTCCTCAAGTCCCACAGGATACTGACCCAGGCTCCTGGGGGGAACCAAGAAAAAAAAATCCATCCTGCACCCTGGTGACAGGAAGATGCCTTTCAGCACTGCACACACAGTGGATCAAAAGTGCTTGAAATAGGACCTCTCTTAAATGTATTTATATTAAGTCTATGCTACAGCCTATCCAACACCATATGTCATAACAAAGACTATCAGAGGCCCAGAAAACCAAGAAATGGGTCGGCTTCTCTCTGAGCTGCAGTTTTCAAGGTGCACTAAATAGAGATGTTCTCAATCAAGAAAATGCAAGAGCATGACTTGTATTGGGAAAACATTTAGCTCTGTCATATAGAAGGTAAGGACAAGGGCTCGACACCTGTCCAAGCACCTGGCACATCTTTATGTGTTCAAAACCTCTGTTTACCATGGCTAAGTCTGCAACTTAGAGGTTGACCAGGCAGCATATTCTTCCTTCTAGCAAAGCAGAGATCATGCTGGGCTGGTCAAGCTACCCAACATGATGGATGTTTTCGGAAGTGCTCTTGCCTCATCTACCCTCTAAAAAACAGGGGACAAAAAGAAAAAAAATATAGGAGTGGATGTGATGATGGAGGAGTGACGAATTTGATGACATCAATGACTCCTCTCAGCTGGCCTTTCCTCCTGGCAAGCCCTGTTCCTCACCACGCTGATGGTGCTTGGAGACTCCTGCAGGGAAACCAGTGCCGAAGCCAAACCCCCTCTGGCTCCAAAGTGGCAGGAAGGGCTGCTCCAGTTTGCCACGAGGTGAGGAGATCCTGCTGCTGGGATTTTAGCTCCTTCAGGGGGGTACCCTGGCAGCAGTGGAGCAGCCCTGAGCCAAACATGAAGTGCCATGCTGACAGCTGGGGCTGCATGCACAGCATTACGAGTAGCGGGGACAGGCAGGGCCGGGTGGGATGGACGCAGGAGTTGCTCAGCATATGCCCTCAGAGGGGGCATATTTTCCAAATTCGAGGCTCTCAGGCATCACTGACCCTGCGTACGCACTGTAAAAAGTTTTCAAGTAACTTCCCTGAGTCCGGCTAAACCGTATTAACAGATTTATCCAATAACATGCAAATTCAGGTTTTAATGAAAAGTCTTAAGTCCCAGCTCTAAGTGATTTGGACTTTTCTGCTAATGGCATTGGCTAATGACCGAAGATTTAATGCATCAAGTCTTAGCATACATCAGTGCAAACAATATAACCATTTAGTGGAGGCAAAAAGTCATCTCATTAGACATCCATCATTGGATGTGGGCAAGATGGTCCAAAGGCTTAAAATAAAATATTCATTTTTAAACTTAAAAAAAAGAAAAAAAATCCCTAAAAACGTACAAATGATTAGGCCAAAAGTAGCAGTCTGTTAAAGCTTCACTGGGATTGAAAATGCAAACTGCAACGTTTATCTGGAGGTAAAACGCATTTGCAAGTACTTAATTTCGGCAGCACTGTTCCACAGAAGACAAAACCAATTTTAACAGGAATTAAAGCAATAGGGCCCTCCAGAAACAGGATGTCTCTTAGACAGGTTATTTGAACCATCAGTAGAAGGTCACAACAGGAATTATTTCTCTACCACATTGTGGCAAGATGATTTCAGTACAAACGAAAGTGTTGAAAAGCTACAAACTTAATTTTATAGCTCATTCCCACGAGGGTTTGTCACATCAATGAGACACAAAAACATGCCTTAAAATTACATTTTTATGTAGCTAAAAATACAAGAATCACAGCACACAGCTAAGGACAAGCAAAGAATGACCCAAACAAGGCATGGGCTCAAAGGAGCAGGGCCGGAAACAATTTTTTTTTGGCCCAAACCATTGATGCTGAATGTTTCATTTGGACTCTTGAAATAAACAGGAGCAATAAACCTACCACATAACACTGCTGGATGCTAAGCTATTGACACAGAATCTAAATGCTCATTATTTTTAGTCTTGTTTGCCAAATGGCATCTTAGAAGACACCAAAAAAATGGATTGACACCTCCCAGCCATGGGCTGTCAGTGAAAGATGACTCACGTAAGGGGAGGACTGTAATTATAATGGACCTGTGCAAGCTGCCTGTTTGCAGAAGGAGTGGGAAAAGGACATCCAGATAAGACAGAGCATCCCACTTTTGTGCCTGCAGGCTGTCTCTCCCAGGGCAGCTTAGGAAACATTTTTTTCTGCTCCCCAAAAAGCAGATACAGCAACCTCATGGCAAGCCCTACCTCCAGATGCAGAGGGAAACCAAAAAAGGAGCCCTGGAGGGACGCTCCTACATCAGCTTTGGAGTTAGATCGGCCTCTAAGAGTTGCCTATCCCCACTGAAACACACACTTGTGACCCAGGGAGTCCTCAGGACCCAAAGAGAAGCAGTGCCAGGGGAGGTTTAGGTTGGATATCACGAAAAGCTTTTTCACGCAGAGGGTGGTTGGGCACTGGAACAGCTCCCCAGGGAAGTGGTCACAGCACCAAGCCTGACAGAGTTCAAGAAGTGTTTGGACACAAACTCGGGCACATGGGGCCAAGTGACTCTTGGGGTGTCCTGTGCAGGGCCAGGAGTTGGGCTTTGATGATCATTGTGGGTCCCTTCCAACTGAAGATATTCTATGATTCTAAGAAAATGCATCTTTCCTTGTGTTGGTGGCATTGGCTTTCCTCCAGCTCTTCACTAGCCCTGTTCACCACCCATCCTTGCCTCTGCTCCATCACCCTGTACTCATCCCTGGGAAGCTTCCTGGGCCCCCTAGCCCTGCTTGGCTTGTTTAACTGCACAGCACCCTCAGGCTCCCCAAAACCAGGCATTTCCTTCCAGACACTTACCCATGCAAATGCATGGCTGTCCTGGGCACTGACCTGAAGATGCTCCAGTCGCTGGGATGGCAGCCCATGAGATGGGGAGAGACACAAAGAAACATGGGGCTCACCTACTCCTTCTTCCCAGCCCACTCAATATGGTCTGTTACCACTAAGCTCCTTCACCCACTTGGCCACAGGGCTTAAAAAAAGGTTGCTGGTATGCACAAGACACGTGATGCCTTTTAAATCCTGCATAGGATATTTCTGCCTGCTGCTAGACCTGATTTTTTTTTTTTTTTAAATTCAAGAGCTGCCCTTTAAAATTTAAAAATCGCTCTTAAAAGCAAAAAAACCACACCCAGCCCACAACCTAAGTTCTGTGCACCAGGCACCTACATCCTCATAAAAGCCCTGGGCTGTGCTTTATAACATAGGTAGAAGTCGAAACATCATAAAAAAGAGCCTAAATTGCCAGATTGCCCAAGCCTCCAGTAAATCACCCTTCCAGATGGGCTTAGAGCTGCACATAGAGCCCCACTAGTAGCAACGGGTCACTGCAATTATATTGCAATCCTACTAAACTCAAACAACATTATATGAGAGTTATGCTCGACTGCATTAAAGAGGCACTTCCAAAGTTTACCATCACCCTGTCACTACCAACAGTTTGATTTTTCATTCAATTAGCCTTCCCCTGTGCAATTAACTCCCCCCTCAAAGCATGGCAGAGGCCAGAATGGACAATTTCTTATCATAACTACATCCCTCCTCGGTACTTTACATTGCAATAAAGGCCGTGCTTGGGAGAAACACAGTGCGTTAGACTCTGCAAAACACCACTAAACAATTTATCAGGGAAAAAAAATAGCTCATGCCAGGAGAGCCTGGGGAAGCACTCAGCCCCTCACCCCCCTCCACTGCTGACAGGGCAAATGGTCAAGAGTGCCACAGATGCCCCAATGCAACTTTAATCCTTTTCTTTTTTGGCGTGGACACACAAGGGATCTACATGAGACCTGCCTATCCCACACCCGCTGCTGTGGGGCAGCAAACCCTGGAACTGCTGCGGTGTCCGGCCTGGCTTGGCACTGGGGCTGGGCAAACTCTGCTGGCGACGCTCCCACCCAGCAACCCCTCCAGCTGCCACCCCCAGCAACGTGGGCAAGGTTGGCAACCATGTACTGGAGACAATTCTTTATTTGTTTTTTTTTTTTTCCCCCTGCTCATACCGGAACTGGCAGACTCCTTCCTCATTGCCAGCATTTCAGAGGCAAGGACCAGACTCTCGCCTCTCCCCTGCAGAGGGAGCAGACTTTTTAGCCGGATGATCTGGGGATCATCTGGCAGTTGGGTGGGAGACACAGGCACTCCTGCTGCAGGCCCCATGGATGCTGCACACAGACATTTTGAGTTTGCTCGAGAGGCCACATGTCCACAGCCAGCCACACAGTTGGCCACATTTATTTGCAGATGAGGCAAATTTTTACTGCTCCTTCTTGTCAAGAAACAGGCTGGGAGACAGGTTAAGGGACATTCATTTCAGCCTTTTAATCAAGGAATCAAGTGCTCTGCTCTAAAAAAATATATATTTATTTTCCTCTTTATGGCAGAAAGTACCCTTTCTGATGGAGAGAAATCATGGCCCCTCTTACTTCTATCCTACACCTAGGATAAGGATACCTTAACCTCATTTGAAACTGAAAAGTATCCCAAATTTCAGGCAATCAACATAATTCCACCATCTCACAGCCAAGACACTATTCACATCACGAAACAGGCAGAATTCCCCTTGCCTTTCTCAGAGTTTCAGCACCCGTGCCTGAAGACAAGGATGGCAAATACCCTATGCCAACCAACCAGGCTAAGGACAGTCAGTCTCCAAACAGCCAGAGACAGGACCGTGAGCCACAGGGTGAATCCTTGTCACCCTTACTCGAGGGATGCACTCCCACCATACCACTGAACTAGCACAGATGCAAAAATACAGCACCTCATGTGCAGAAGCAGAGACAGACAGGATTTGCTCATCTCAAACACCTCTTCCTTCCGCTCACCCTCCCAAACCTCCCTGTCCACGCACAAGCTGCTTGTGGGGGACAACCAGCTCGAAGTGAGTAATTGAATGCCAGTCTATCAAAACAGTGAGAAAACAATATCCTCTCACTGGAAGATACTGTAGGTGATTTCTCATCTGCCCAGGATTTTGGCACTCACCGTTTTTATCAATTGCACAGAACTAGGAGCTGAGAACATGAGGAGAGCAGCCCCTCGGTGTAGTGCAGAGACAGAGCACGGCTTTTATCAGCATTAACTCTCTCGCGCTAAGTCAGAGGAAGGAAATGCTGCCTCCCCCACAACATTATTTTTTTAAAAAACAACCACCTTTCCTCTTCAGAAGGCCCAGGCCAGGTGTTACATGCTCTCGACATCAAGCTAAGGCCAGGCTGACTAATCTGTAGGTTCACTCGTTAACGAGATAAAGGATTTCAGTGCGGTGCCGCAGCCGGGCTGTGGGAGCTGTGGGCTGGAGGAGCGCTGCCGGCAGCTGAGTGTCACTCCTGGAGGAATGCCTGACCTTTCCCGGGGCTTTGATCATGCTGGCTCGCAGCGTGAGATAACCAGCCCTTTGCAGAATCCGGAGGTAATAAAAAAAGCAGCTTTGAGGCCTCGTGTTTTTGCAGGGAAATACTTACCTGTGTTCCCAGCACGCTGCCCAGTCCCCACCACCATCCTCCCCAGATTTCAGCCACTTTACAGCCAAGCCCATTGCTGTCGACTAAGGGAATCCTGTAAAGCCTTCCGATGAGAGTTTTTAGCTCTTGTTTAATTTCTCTTAATTGAAGAGGGTACTTGTGCACTGTTCTTAGCGAGGATACAGAGACTCAAAAAAGAGCAGAGCAATAGAAGTAAGGTCCCCAATTAGTATGTGATTAAGCTGTAAGTAGGATAATAGGAGGAGAAATTTTGTATCTTATACAAACAAGATAGCAAAAGAGATAGATAAAAGCATGGAAGGGGAATAAAGCTTTATCCCCAGTTCCCCTCTGAACACTCAAGCCATACAGAAAGGAGTGGATCTGCTGAGGGTTTTTCGTTTGCTTGTGATTCTTTTAAAGGTGGGTGTCTTTCTCAGAAGAGTTCATGATGGGCAATTTAAACAAGCCAGTGTAGTACCAGGTTAGTAAAGCATGAAACACTTGGAACCCTGTGCTGAATATGCTGAGTCTGTAAGTGATAATTAGATCAGTCTTCAATACTTCCTTTAATGAGTCTACACAAGCACCTCGTCCACCCAGACTGCTTTTGGTTACTGACCAAGAGAAGTTTGCATGATCTTCTCAGGCTGGGGTTGTTTTTTGTTTGGTTCTGTTTGGGACACTGCAGCACAGTCTCTGAAGTTGGAGCTACAATTCCTTGATGCTCTCTGCAGGCTGTATATGAGGCACAGGGCTTGCTCTGCAGCACTCCTCAGCTGCAAGTAGGCTGATGCCAAACTGAGCAGACCTGGATAAGTTACCCCTCTGGGGGGGAAAAAGTTGTACTCAGCTACGCTGTCTTCCTCACGGGGTTAACTATGTAGATTTCAGATGCAAATTTTACTTTAGGGCAGGCTTTATGGTATTAAGAGTCTCTTTTTCAGCCTTCTGAAATTTCATATGTATACATGCTAGAGCTCTCTCATCTCTCTTAATTGGGTTTTGTGGAATTTCAAGGCCCGGGGGCCAAGAGGGGAGGCTGCTGATTAAAGCACGCCATGCAGAAGTGGATGCAGAAGTGTTGCACAGTAACAGGAGGGAAACAATTCCTCTGAGCTACCTGCCTCCACGTTCAAACCCCATCTGCCTCTCGGGAGGAACCCCATCTTTTGTCCTGGCCTTCCTGACGGTGCAAGGACGGCTCCTGCCCTCTGCAATGGGCACTGCAGGGAGGATGTTCAGCCCTGCTTCTCCGGATGTGCAAATCGATTTCAGAGGTTTAGAGGCAGCTACATTTGTTTATTTCACTGGAAATAAACCTGTGTGGCTGCGTCCTCACTGCAAACCCAAATGGGCTGTCTTCCCACAGTCCTAACCATGACTTAGACACTTCAGGACCATTAAGGAGGAATTAAAGGGTGTTTAATCTCCCTTTATCCCTTTTCATAACCCAGCATGTACATGTATGTCAGAATTTGTTAGGCTGTGATGTCTGAACTGATGAGATGACGTGTGTCTGTGCGTCCCCACAATGAGAGCACAGAAAATACCCATTCCTGCATTTGGCCAAACTGTATCTCTCCACATACAAGGATTCAGTCCAGGAGCCTGCTTGCAGCAGCTAAATACAGATATTCACACACCCATTATAAATGCAGTCTAGTTTCATTTTTAACCCACAGGAGGGTGTGGAGGGAGAAGACATCAAAGCATGGACACAGGCTACCCTGGCATTCTGGGCGTGCAATTTTATCTTCCCCTCATTTCCCTCCTCTCCAAACCAGCTGCTACAACTATCATGATGCTTGCCCTCCGGCCAGTAGGCTGGAAAACTGGCTTCCAAGGCAGTCATTAATCTCTCCCCATTACCCAGCTGGCACAGGATTTTGCTTAGATCGGAGAGGAGTCAGCTCCATGCCCTCTGAAACACCAGTGGCAGCTCCCGCAGCCGTGCACGCCAGGCGCCTGCCGGCCCCGCTGCCTACACTGGCACAGCCTGGCACCGCTCACCCTGCCGCAGCAGAAGGGTCACCACGCATGGAACGAGAAGGGTAAAACTCAGCCACAGGCACTGAAGAGCACTGAAAGAGGAACTCTGAATTATATAACCCCCTCCTGTCAGCAGTGACGGTGAAAAGAAGTGCTGTGCATCTTCTGGGGAAGATGTCTTGGCTCAGAGCTAAGTTTAGAGGCTGACTTCTCACATAGCAATAGCAGCAGAGAGTAGCCCCTACATATGCAAGTTATGCAAGTGAAATGAAGATGCACATAAACGTTTAGCAGGAGAGCACAGCTCAGCAATGCCATGCTTTTCATTGGGACATCAGGGTTCAACCTGTCTGAGGTAACAGGGCTGGAAATACACAGAGGTGCACAGTATGCTGAGCACCAGCAAGGGCTGCTCCAGCACAGCCAAGCTGAAATGAGAGTAAAACAGGCTAAGAAAGTACCATGCGCACCACCGCAAGTTTGTTAGGGAGATAAAGTAACAAGAAGTGTGCTTCATATGATTATAGCCAGAAGCACAGCCATTTTACTGTCCCCTACCATGCACTGCACTGTCCCAGCAACTTCTGGGGTGATGGTTTGACCATCTACTTCAAGTCAAAAATAATCTATTCAGAGAATACTTTTTTCCTGTGTTGGTGGGATGATTCATACCAAACTTGTCATATCCTCTCAGTAACACCACTCATTTGCTATTTTTAGAGGGAAACAATGGGGCCCACCAAGACCCCATGAATACACACCTAAACCTGCATTTGATCTGTCAGTAGTACTGTAGGTTTCCCCAAGAAGAAGAAACATGCAGGCAAGTTTTTGATCTTCCTTAAAGTACCGCTTATCTCAGCTTTTGTTTGTTTACTGTTTTTCAGGTGTGGGGTAGCGTCTGATGTGAATGCCACCCACTGTAAGCTATCTAGGCAATGAAACAACCATCATAAACCACCAGTGGAACAAAAATAGCAGCACCTTTCTCTTCCCTGCCTCCCCTGGTCACAGGCCACATGCAGGACAGTGCAGACAGCATGTGCAGCTACAAGCACACTTTGCAGATCACAAACTCAGAGGTGCTAAGCATGGGTCTCCTCTCATGCATCTTCCAGACGCTTGTCAGGGAACCGCTGAGTCCTTCTGGATGGCTACCAGAAAAGGCAGCCTTCCCCTAACAGCTGTGGAGCAGAGAGGGGTAGTCCCCCCAAGGCTGCTGGTGGGTTCAAATTCCCGCTTGGCTCATGGAAAGCTGCCACCTGCAGTACAACCAGATGAGTGAGCACCTACAGCAACAGAGTTCTCAACAAGCCTAAACCACAGCAAGCTGAGCCTTCCCACACTGCCCAGGCCTTCCTCTTCTCAGCCCCTCCTTGCCATACAGAGGTAGTGCCAGTCCCCAGATAGACACAGGACAGGGTGAAACAGCAACAGTACCAAATCCTAACCTGAATGGGGAGACTGGTCTGAAAGGGATTTACATGAGGCGGCAGGTTAAACCAATATTCATCCACCCTTACCGCTCAGTCCCTCCCAACTCCAGAGCAGGCTGGCCAACCACAGCCACACCTGAGCTTGGAGGAGAGGTTTCCAAGTGGCTACTATGCTCCTACCAGCTTTGGGAGTGAAGAGAAGGGACAGAACAACCCAGCAGCCAGGTAGAGGAAGGAGCTCTTCCTGAACAGGAGGCAGCAATCAGCCGCTATACTGCCTGTTCTGCAGCAGTCCGCTGGGTGAGCACGTGGCACACAGGGCCACTGATGTGCACCACATGAGGTCTCCATCCTCAGCACATCCTTCCTCACTGGGAAAGGACAGAAACCCCCGGGACACCCAGCTGTGGGGTCTGGTGCTGAAATCCTGCAGGGCTTCTGCTGAAAAGTGCACGTAAAACGCACACTAAAAATAGAGCCTGCACTGATGCTATATTTAGCAGGAGGGTGCATGCTTTCAAAAAAAGGCTGTCACCCCCTCCAGCAGCAGAGGGAAGGCAGCCAGGCATGCCCCTGGGATGGTCCTGCATTCCAGCCCTGCTGCAGCAGCACGTGCTGGCACCCCAGCATGAGCATGCCTCGAGAGAGCTGCCTTTTCCTATGGAAAGCTGAAGACAGGGTGCAGGAAACCATTTGAAAGGTCACTGGGTAGAGGTCCCTGTTCCACAAAGGCCAAGTGGGATGCAGGATCCTGGTCCTCCCTGGGAGCTGTGCAGCTGGCCAGTCCCACAAATGGATGTTTCCTTTCCTGTGCCTGCATTTTAATAAGTGCAATAATGAGCATCAGGTTTTTCATAAAGCATTTACAGATATGTTGCTTCATCCAGGTGCCAGGAGAGCCAGGCACGGCCACTGAAAACTTGTCAGCTAGTGAACACACGAAACCTCCCACTTTGCCTGTCAAGCCAACTATCTGTCAAAACCCTTGACTAACTGTCTCTCAAGTAAAGAGCAAAACACTCATTCCCTGGCTGGACTACTTAGGCTATGGGGGCAGATCCAGAGCTGACGTGACACAGGCACTGGTGTCTGCGCTGGCAAGCCCAAAGGCGCAGGTTTGCACTTTCCACGTTTTGTGCTGGGTTTCCTCTCCCCCAGAGCAAAGCCGAAGGGCTGTGCAGCACAAGGAGAGGATGCCACACGATCCACGCAGTTGCTGCATGGGAAAAAGTGGCACCTTCTCCCCTTGACTCGCTGAGCCCTGTGGGGCAGCAAGACATGGCAGGGGGTGTCCCACCTCTGGGGCCCAGGAGGAGCCACTGAAAGCCAAGCTTCTAATTAAGACCACGGCTTTGGTTAATTGAGTCCAATTCACCTGTGACATGAAGAGTCCCAATCCCATCAACAATAATGGAACTGCATCGGCTTACACCAGTAATGACTTCAAATCAGTGGCATAATAAAGCTAATTCAATACTTTTCCAGGTCCAGCTGATGAAGCTGCCAAGGCAGAGCAGGAGACAGCCTTCCTCCCTCTGCACCAACACCTGCTCGAGGGCAATGTGAACAGCCCAAGGGCTGGAAAGACAGGAAATGTAAAACATAAACTAAGTTTCCAACAAGACTAAGGCTTAGTTTTAACACTGAATTACTCCTGCAGGTGGCCCCGTGCAAGCGCTGATGACAAAGCAGCACCGCCCCCAACTACTTCCCAAGAGGAGGAACTCCGAAAGGCAGCCACAGGTTTCCGACCTGCCGTGTGCTGCTGAGCCACCCCACCAAGCTGAACTCGCTCACTCGGAGCACCAGGGACAGGACTCGTGTCACATGCTGGATAGCACCTGCCAGGGCGTGGGAAGGAGCTCCTGAGAGACGGCCACGTGCTGGCAGCCCTGGGGAGGAACGTGGAGAAACATGGAAGTTGCCCGATGTAGGCAGACATGCAAATCAGCAGCTGCGGGGCCACACCGACAACCTCCTAATTGCCTCGGCAACCTCCTAATTGCCACGGCGCCCCCAGCTCTCTCGGCGCAGGGGTTGGGAATAGCCAGGAGGAGCTGGAAGGAGTGAAACCCTCCCACGGGAGCAGGGGCTGTGCTGCCAGGTCGGTGCCGCCCTGGGACAGCCCGAGTGCCCCGAGGGATGGGAATGGCCCAGCTTGGCCCCCGGCCGCCCCACACAGGCCACTGCCTTGCGCACACAAATTTGTCTCTCCCTCGAGCCAAAAAAAACTAAGCCGCCACTCTTTAGAAGAGACGCGCATTATTTTAGAGCAGTCAAGTTATGACTGGTCTGATTTCCATAATACACGCTCTGCAAACATCTGCCTGTTATTTAAGGCTCGGCTCCACTGGGACAGAACTTAACAGGGCAGACCTTTGAGCCAGTGTCCGTGGAGGACTCCGTGCTGCCAGAGATATCCCAGGGCAGAAGCGTGCCCAACAGGAGGTCAGGCTGGTCACTCTTCACTCCCACAACCAGCTTCACGTTTCTGAGCCCTTCCCCACACACCCACTGATGCTCCCACTCCCATGGAAGGAGGGCTCTGTCCCCCTCTCTACCAGAAGTACCTGCTCATGCCAGTGAGCAGCTCCCAGAGCCTGTGACACCCGTGGGGGGGACCCAGCGAGGTGTCCCTCATCATGGGCATCTAGCAAACCATCTGGCACCTTCAGGCTGTCTGCCATTTCTGCAGGCCGACTGTTGAAACCTGAGTGTCCCAATTAGATGAAGTTAAATGCTGCCCTGAACAACAAGCATTGCTGGTAAGAAAGTTATCCCAGCGTTATTAGACTGCTCCCTCCCTACTAAGAGACCGCAAATTAGTGTTTACTTTAGAGGCCAAGTAGGCCAGCTTTGAGAAACTGTGCCTGCCCCGCCATCCCACAGGTTTCCCAGGGGCTCCCTGGGGGCTCCTCAGCACGCACCTCCATGCCATGCCTTGCTCTGCATCTAGCCCGGGTTCCATCCTAGCCTGACGCGGCATTTAGCTACTGGTTTTATTCCTTGTGTGCTGTACTGGGAGAGCTGAAACAACTGAGTCTCAGGACTGCAGTGAGTTGACACAGGCTAAGTCAATTAGCTGCTATTGCTGCGATGCTCAGCTAGGCCAGATCAAAAAAGACAAAGAAAGAAAAGCCTCACACTGAGAGGAACCAGGCCCAATCAACACATTTGTCTTCAATACTTCAATCAAAATATTTGAAATGGGAAAGGGGGATGGCTGATGCTTCCCAAATCAACTAGGTAGGAGCTTGCTTTCCTAGGGCAGGAGGGGCAGAGGGGCCAGGCAGAGCATTGCAGTTCCCATTCACCTCTGTTCCAACCTTTGTTTCTGTTCAACAAATACTTCAAATAAACACACAAAAAAGCAAAATACATTCCATAAGTTCAAGCTAAGGCACTTTCCATTTCAGAGTGGGCTGCTTAAGCCCTGTAAGTCTCCTAGTTCATCCTGACTCAAACCAACACACTTTGCAGCGTGTGCACAGCATCCTTCAGGAAGGACACAAAAGATCACGATGCACCACAGGCCTCGCACACCCCCCTCCTCTGGGCAGGATTATTATTTTGCAGATCTCTGCTCGGTATCAGCCATCCCAAGGACTGCTGGTCTTCCCACTGGCTTTTGCAAAGCTACACCAGTCAGCAGGCATTATATCCAATACCAAGCATTGTGAGTACCAAGCCCGTTTTTGCCTCCAAAAAACATAAAATGTTTCTTTTGAGAGGCTGACAATTACTGACGACAAGGCTTCACCTACAGCTGGACTGAAGGAAATAAAAACTGGTGAAGGAAAAAAGCAAGTCCACAACGCCGAGCTATAGCTGGGCAGCCTTCACCTTCAGTTCAGCTCCTTGTGCAGCCGCTGCTGTTGAGAGGTATCATGCTATCCTGTTCCTCACTTCAAAGAAGACAACCGTAAGGAGAGCTATTAAAGCAATTAAAAAAATATTATCTTTAGGATGTAATCTACCCAGAGATGAATAGGAATAATTATCTAGCTGCATATTTTTATGCGGGTTTTTTAAGGCAATAACTGGCTGAACATTCATTCTAAGTAGTCGCCTACAGTAACTTCCACCTTATTGAAATGAGAGACTAGAGATACCATTTTTTTTTCACAGCGTGGGCCACATATTCCATACCATATTTCACAGTAACATCTATACTCACTAACCCTTTTCCCATTCAGTTCCCAATCCCATAAACACCTCTGTAGCAGATTACGCAACTGTTCATGTAGCTAAGAGTGCTTTCTGTTTTTCTCAAAGCAGTGAAGGCAGCAGTTCAACAGCCTGAAGTGAGAAGATCCAGCCCCAGGTTACCAGGCAGCTGTCTGAAATCGCCCCCTCAAATTCTCACTGAAGAGCAAGACCTAACATCAATATCCTTGCCTTAGCATTCTTTAATCTGCATACCTTGAACCCTTTATTCTTTCTCTTCTGCTCTGTTGCCCCACCTCTGAAATGGATATTATGCCACACTGTAGATGGGGAAACAGGCCCTGAGACATCAGCTACTGAGATGAAGTCGTGCATCAACAAGACTTCCCAAAATCCTTTGAATATCACTTCATTCCAGGTATTTTTGAACTCGATGTACAACCTAGGTCTATTATTCACTTTTGGTTGGATAGATGTGTTTTCTGCTGTTAGAGTAGCTATTACTTGAAGCATTACCATCTCCTGTCTGCCTCTTACGTGCCCATGGCCAGGTACCAGCACCAGGTGTCCTGAGCTAGGGATGCCAAAAGACACTTCGAGCTCCTCCCGACAGTACACTAACACATGCTCACCCCTGTTATAAACACCCTGAAAGATGTAACAGAAACAGAAAAAGGTCAAAGCCAACAGACCTCTTTTCAAAAAAGGCTTTTTTTGGTTTGATGAAACTCCTGAGATGTCAGTCCTGAAGAGACACACAGAGGGATTTAGGTCGCATATCGCAACACTGAGGCGCAATGCTTTCTTCTTTATAGGTTAAGGCTTAAGCCACGTACTTGATTCAATAGAGGCAGTTAACTGGTATTAAAATTTTCATGAATCAGCTGTGAAAAAGGGTTCAAGAACTCCAATCAATCTGAAAAAATCTATTTAAGAAATTTTTTTGTAATTTAAATTTATTGGGAGGCGGAGTGGGGAGAGAAATAGCCCCAGAAGAAAACAGTTTTACTTTTTTTGAGATTACATATCTTTCACCAAATACTTAAAAAGAAATCTCAGTTCATATTTGTAATAACAAGGGATTATCAGAGTCCTTGATTTACTGTTGAAGTCTGCAGTGAAGTTTCATACCTTGAGTGAGGTGCAGCCTAATCCCTGCATGTGATTACACTTAGGAGTGAGAGGGAGGTATGCGGGGGGTAGGGAGAAGCAATTTTTATTGAAGACAATGCTTCAGGCAGCCCCGGAGCAGAGTGGATCCAGTTTGAAAAGAATTGGCAACCCTAAAACTTTTTGATAAGATAAAAATTCATTGATGTTGGCTCACACTAGGCCCATTTCAACTCTGCACTTGTCCTCTGTGTTTCCTTGGCATATCTGTTCCTTTCCTCTATCTGCTTTAGCATAACTTTATTTTTCTCTTTTATCTTTAGCTAACTGCACCCAGGGACTGGAGGGATTGATTTTTTGTTTTGACTTATTGTTTGAAGATCTGTAACTCAAAGCAGCTTCTTGCGCCTCTGATGTCTAAGCCCGAGCAGTATAAAAGGTAAAGCTCATCCTGTGTACCAAAGTGAACAGGGATACCATTTTATAATCAGTCATCTGTGTTTTATTTTGCCTTTTGGGGAGGAAAACTATTTTGAGACTTTATAGGCAATAATACTTTAAATAAATATTCTCATGGCAGATACTGCACATGCCAGTTCCCTTTTTAAAGACAGACAGTTATTGCTCACCACTCAGGGGAAGAAAAAAAAAGTGCCTAATTAAAGGAGGCCATTATATATCAGAAGATATTTTGAGCATCACGTCACACTACCAACAGCCTATTGCAGCCAAAATGTTACCATGCAAATGTAAAAATGCTCTTGCTCAGAGATGCGCTGCCATGAGGCCAGCGAAAATCCCCGCTGGGAGGGGAAGGCAGGAGACGGGGATGCGCTCCTCAGTGCTGCTCGTAAACAGCCATCGCTCGTTGCCATGTTAATACCACCCCGTCCCAAGACACGGAGGGATGGAGATGGATTTTTGCTTGCTTCCTCTGCCTTCTGAGGGCCAGACTCTGGAGATTTCTCCTTTTCCCAGGCAATTCTTCCCTCCCTCCAGCCCCGGACAAAAATGCCTCTGGGCTCTTTTAAACAAGCAGCTCCTCAGGACGTGGCACCCAGGTTTCTCACTGCACACACGCATTTCTGTATCGTGGAAAGCCGATAGTCATGGCACACACCGACTTTGTTTACGATCTCCAGTCTCTGCTATTCCCTGAAGTTGCCCAGCTTGCTGAAATATGGTTACATATGCAAACATTATCTCCCAATTGTAACCTCATTTTCTGCTCTGCTGGACAGCGTGACCAGCATTTGTCATCTTGCCGCCCCCGCCCGCCACATCATTCATGTGTCTATAATTGTCATCAAGATGTGGCATGTCAGCAGGACTCCCGCGTCCGCTGCTCCCCATCTCCACGCAGTCACTCAGGTAACAAACCCATAATCTCACCCTGTTTTCATGATGGTTGAATTACACATAATTGTTTCTGCACAGTGATTGATTTCTGCCTGAATAGAGACCTCTGCCTTTTTTCAATGCGAGCGAGTGGCAGCCAAGTCTCTCCATCTAGGAGGAGGCAGCAGCCTTTGAAGAGATCAAAGCCAAGGCCGCGAGCAGTTGTGCGCCCTGGGAATATGGAAAGCCTTTATGCTCTCAACCCCATTTCCAACATCATGTTGGATTGCAGCTGCATTACATTCTGCCAGCATTCTTAATGCTTTTAGTATTGACTCTGACATCACCGATAGCTGTTTTAAAGTAACAAAAGCTGAAGGATGACTTATTTTCACAACTCCATAATTGGAACATGCAAAGTTAGGGGAAGGGAGCATTTGTTTTTAATCTGAGATACAAAAGAAAGCACAGAAAATTATATAAGTTCCCCAAAATTAAAAACACGTTTTTCATATGGAAAGAACAGAGGGGGCATTTTTATAGCCTAGACCACACAAAATGAACTGATTATGCACATGCTTTTTCAAGCCTAAAGGCTGAAGTAAAAATACGACTGGGCAAGCGAGTCAAATTGGGAAAAAATATTGTGACTCACAGTACGTTTAGTGACTTTTAGCACCTGATGCAAGGGAAAATAATGCAGATGCCCAGGCTGTTGTCTCCCCTCTGCAGCTCCTTGTAGCAAACTAACAGTAGTTCACTTACCTGAAACCGGACACACAGCACATGGCAGACAAACACTAAATCTCCATTAATTATCTAAAAAGATAAATAATGACCTAAAAGTATAAAATACTGCAAAGCTTTATTTAAGACTCCCTTTCCTCCAGTCATACAGACAGTTCTTGAGCTGCCTTAAACTTACTCTTGCCACAGTATTGTTTTCAGGGGCATCAAATGCTCCCACACTCCTCCTCTCTCCTCATCTGGCTTTGCTGGCGAAAACAAAAGTAAATTTTTATCAAGAAAAGACTGTTCTGAAATTTAATTAAACGTACATCTACATTACCATGAAAAATTTTTTTCCAGGGAACTTTAAAAACCTATCAGCAGAAAGAAGGGAGGATAAGGAGGATGTAAAAAGCAAGACCCTGGGAGGGCACAGCAGCTGAACCACTCTGTGTGCGTCTGCTGCCCAGTCTGAGCACCGGGGCAACTTTGACAAATATTTTTATTCATGGTAAAACCACTGAATAGGAGCCTTTAAGAGCAGTAATTTTGAAATATGGTCCTGCCGCTGCAGTGTGCGGAGTGGTGAGGAAGGAAAAATGTGCAAATAAAGCATAAGCTGCAAAGAATTAAACATTACGAGCACCCATGTATTAGCAATAAAAATAATTTCCTCTTAGCAGTATCGTTTTTGTTCTGCTGTACTAACACTCCTTTCCTCCCTGTAGTCATTAAAACCCCGACTCAAAGACAACAGCAGAGGGATCTGGCCTCCCTCCCTATGGACACAGAGCTTATGTCCCTGTCTTTTCAAGGCTGGGAAACTGTCTCATTTTCACTTTGACTGTTCCTTAACACACTAACCATACCGAGGCTGAAATTAGAGACAAACGTAGCAAGCTCTCTTCCAAGACGTAAAAGCTGGTCGTTTTTTAGTATCAAGACAGAAGTCTTTTCTGTGGTAATCCAAGTTTTTGGAGCTTTTTCCCCCCCTCTACTCTCCTGCCATCCCCAACAAATTTACTGCTTCCTCTGCACAGCCTGCTTTTTAAAATCAAGACTAATTCTTTGTGGCTCTGGTGTTCACTCCGATAAGCAGAGGGATGCTCGTAAAGGAACACAGAGGGAAGAGTGGCAAGATACAGAGAGCTGAAGCAGTCATTGTAAACAGAGGGATCTGCTGCCATTATCTGCAGGACAGCTAATTCGACTTCTGCCTATCTCACAAGGAGTCTCAAGTATCTAGAAACAAATGCCAGCCTCCAGAAACTGAGCAAGTAACATGCATAGTACTGCAAAGGTGTCCAAAACACTCACCACTATGAAGACACAACAGAAAAATAATTTTTACATGATGCTGCAACCCTACCTGTCAACGTCAAACCATTACTATAATGAAAAAGTATGTTTTACTGTAATTACTGCAAATTTTTCCCTTCCGGGGACTTTTGTGTTCATTTACAGAGGATTCACTTGCTACTTGATACTTTTTCTCGAAAGCTTGCTCCTTTTTTGCAGCTATTCAGTGAAATTCAAGAGACACTGTTTAGCCCAAAAGAGGCACCTGAAGGCTGTCTGCCAGGTTTTCGCCCCGTGCAGCCCACTCCATAACCTTCACAGGCAGCATTCTGTGCCTGAGCAGAGGCACAGCTTCTCCTCATGTAGGATGCTTTGGTAACCACATTAGGGAGAGCCAGTGACCCCAGCAACAAACCTCACCAGCTCTTGAAACCAGGAACTGAAATCCCTTCAAGGTGACTACCTGCAAGACCACAATAAACTGAGTTTTAAGTTTGGCTGTGGTGCTGGGGACCATGCAGCCAGAAGCTGTGGCCACGCTGGCTGCACCTACAAAGGTGTGAAGAAACAAAAGAAAATGCCACCGATGACCTGGGTAACCCTGAGAGGGCAATGGCACTGGGGCACACCGCTTAAGAAGCACAGATAGGGAGCTGAGAGCTCTGCTCCAGTGAACACAGCCTGGCTGCACTGTAGTGTATTAAAATAGAAGGTATTTCAGGATGACCAGGAAAAAGTTTAAAGCCTCCAGCTGCAAACGAGCCAGCACCTCCTTGCAAACCATTCTTCCCACCAGAGGCTGCCAAGGCACAGGGCACGGAAATCACTGAGACCTCGGCAGGTGCGCACCATGGCTGGAAGAGGAAGACAGATGCCACTGCTGCCGAGATGCCATCCCAAAAAGCTGCTCTGAGGTCCTCCCATCCCCATGGTAAACAACAGAAGTCCCACCAGGCCGGTGCCAGGGCAGCTGACAGAGAAGCCCTGGCCGGCCACCCCCAGCACATTGTATGCAGGAGCCATGAATCAATGGCAGGTTCCCAGGAGAGGGAGCACACCGTGCTCGTTATCTAATTGTGTTTGCACTGAACTTCTGAGAGGAATGGAGACAAAAGTGGGGGATGAAAATAATGATGCTGAGGGCAAACAGCCTGCTCCCCTGCAGGGGGGAGAACAAACAGAAAACCAAGTGGGAAGATATGGGTGCTGTTGTGCGGCAGAGAGGGAAAATGAGAAAACACAAAGTGTTTTTTGACAAAACCTTTTTTGGGCTAATTTTCTTAGGCCCCTTCTTGCTTTTACTTAGAAGCTTCAGTAGGTTGTTTGCTCCTTCATTCAAAGGCTAGGTATAAAACACAGCCACAGCCAGCACTGACACAAACTTTCTTCCTATCTGCACTGGCTTTAATCCTCTTAGTTTCCTTCCTTCCACCACACACATCTCAGTTTTCACTTTCTCAGACTTCTCATTTGCTTTCATAAAAAAACTAAAACCAAAACCAACCCAAGAAACATATGTTTAGAAGCGAGCTGTCATTCAGGTGAATTCCCAAAGTGAACTCAGGAAATACGGATTTTGTTCCCATCTCTGCCATCACCTTCCTCTAAGACTCCAAACAAATGTTGCTTTTTCGGGTCCTCGTTTGCAGAAGTCTCCTCCCAGACTGTGCCTTTGCTTTTGGGAGTAGAGTGGGGGGAAGCAGAGGACATCCACACACATAAACACACACACAACCCCAGTGCCAGCGTAGGCGCCAGGGATACTTCCCAGGAATCTGCCGGCAGTCACTGACGCACCGCAATTTCCACGGGTCACGTCCTCATGCTACACTCTAGGTTGGGCAATTATACACAGAATTTACCTATTTCATGCTTAATTGCACAGGCACAAACTTTTGCTCCAGCCCTGAAACAGCTATAACTTACCAGCGGCACTTATGTTACCACAGGCACCTCTGCCAGTCCTGGCTTAACCTCCCAGGCTCAAGTCTCAGCCACTGGCTTAACCAGCCATCCCCTCCTGGGAGAACCCAGCAGAGGAGAGAGAGGAAGCGCAGGCAACACAAGAAAGGCGAACGTTAGGCCACAGCTTGTGAGCTATGGGCTCCTGGGCTGTGACACGCCACCTCTGGAAGAAAAATGCAACACCCACCTGTAGGCTCCTCTGCTGACTGAACCTGAAAAAATAATTTCTCCACTAGATGCTGGCCAGAGAGATTCATTTAATGGAGGGCAGCATTTTTTTTGTGCAGTAAGCACTACTCTGTAACTATCTGACTGTATTTACTTGGAGTCCTGGAAGACAAACTTCACAAACCCACCGCTGAGATCTCCTTCTCCTAGGAAGTCTGCCTGTGACCCAAACACAGGGGCTTCTGAACTGGCTTTGATTCAGCCACGTTTCCCAACTGAATATTTATTGTTCTGCCCCATTAGCCTGCATTATTCTCACTTACACACATATCCTTGGAAAGAAAAAGCAATAAAAGGAAGGATTTAAAGTGTCAAAGAAAGAGGGAAAGCTCCCTACACAAGTTGTTTTGGAAGCACCCTTGAACTGAAAAATGTTTCAAGACAGCATTTTGACTAGCTCTCCTACAGTGTCTTAATATTTCCTTATTACAAAGTATGAAGTCATCCTCTTACAGGTCACTCTGATAAGATTATATTTGCCAGTATATAAAAAAAAAAAAAGTGTTTGCAGTATTGCTGTCAAACTGTCTGGGGAGTCACCTGATAAATTAGCATTTTCATGTGGTTCTCCTATTCCAATCCTTCCTTCTGAAGATTAACATCTAAAACAGGATCGCTGCACTATTATCTTAGAAATATCCTCAAAATAACTGAGATAGGAAAAAAAAAGTCTCAACAAAATCTGAAAAATCCACACACTTAAGAGCTAAGCTTTTTAAAGTTTTATTTCTTTTTTTTCTCCTTTAAATCCAGCACAGCTTCCTTTTCTTCCTATAGCAGGGGTATTTAAGACATGAAATAATGTGCAAGAGAGAATGTTTTGAGTAACAAATTTTTCAAATCCAACATGTTCATCTGAAACTTATTTTTTCAAGTTGAATTCCAGTTGTGTGTAGGAGGCAAACGGGCAGTAAAAACCAGACCAAAATACAGCCCAGCATGCTACTGTCAGAGGGCAGCCAAACAAGGGGCATTCTAAGGGTGTAAACTATTTTAATCGCCTGAGTTTTTACAAATGTATTCCAGTATGTTCGACGTATGGCTTATTTCCTCAATATCCTCACCAGCTCCCCAGTGCCAGCTGGGTGAGTTCACTGCTCCTTCTCGTGTCAACCTCTAGCAGGCTGGAGGGGATCCGGTCCTGCCGCCTCACCTTGGGCTCCCACACCTGACCCTGACCCACCTGTGAGCTCCCACCCCACTCCCAAAAGCTCCCCGAGAGGCTGAACCTGCACGTACATTTGTATTTGTAAAAGGAGGACCTGGATGTGAACACAGGGACAGTTTTTACGCTTGGCAAGGCCTAACTCGCATGCAGATGTTCAGGGGAGAAATCAGACTCCCTCAGTTTGGAGGGGTCCCTGCACTGGGTCAAGCCCAGCTATTCTCCTGCTTCACCTCAGCTTCTCTGTACCCAAGTGTTTCTTCAGTTCAAGACACAGAAGTGCTGCCGATCAGACCACAAGGATGGAACAAGCTGCCACAAAGCCTAAACTGAGGAGAAGGCACAGATGTGAGAACGAAGCCACTTTGTAAAAACTAACTGAGGAAGATGTGCCATGGCATTTTGTGGCATGGGAGAGAACATGGGTTGGTGGCAAGAACCTTCCTCACTGTGAGGGCACAAGGGAATGATATGAAACTGCAGTGAAGGAAATACAGGACTGGCAGGGAACGAAATAAAGAGCAAGAAAAAACACAATTACTGCTTGTAACTGCAGCTTCCAGAACCCAATATAGCACCACTCAAACTTCAGAAAGGAGAGACCCTCAACAAATCACTGGATTGTGGCATTTTAACAAAGTAAACACATTTACCTTGCTGGAAACAGTTTATCTGCGTTTTAGCACATCGGCAGGCAAAAGGCCTTCTCCCAGAGCATGGTCTGCGTTTGACAAGCGTTGACACCTTTAATCATCACCTCCACATTGTACTTTTTTTATGCTAGACAAAGCTTGCCAATGCAAGATTTGATAGGGATGAAGAAAGATCAAGGCAAAAAGATATGCCAGAACTGTGGAGAGACAACAGACAGCCACAAAGATAAACCTCTGAGGAAGTTTTGAAACATAGAAAAAGGCAGAAAATTGAAGAAATAGAGCCTTATAGCATAGCTAAGTGACCAGTTACAGAGACAGAGCTCTGAGCAGCCAGTATCACTAGGATGACTGCTCAGAAATACAGAGCCTACAGGGACAGCATTTTAGAGCTCATCGCTCTCCACCTCTGAGCCAACACAACTGCCCAACAAAAGTCCCATGATCCCTTTCCCCGTTTTTTGAACATACATGATGAATCAAACAATTTCCAGACTGGTTTTCTTTGGATAATGACTGCAGCCCCATCTAGACCTCTGTTCAAGTCAGCTAAGGTAAAGCTGAGCTGTCATCAGGATCCACAGGATTTCAGCATCATTCCTTCCAGCTCCATGCAATCTCACTCCTTGTGCTAACACTGTGGGGTCATTGCAGCTCCCACAAGTTCCAGGTTTCTCAGAGCAGGACCGCTGGGTATGCACAGTGCCTGGCACTGCGCTGGATGTGCAGCACCAGCCTGTTTCAAACTATTTTAAAGCTTCCTCACTCAGAAGGCAAGGAGGGGAAAAAAAAAAAGGTCACACAAGCAGCTTTCTGCTGCTCTTTGCCGAAGCAGCATTACTAGGGCTGCCTGGCACCACGGGCACATGCACGTGTACCCTGCTCCTCTGAAGCACCAGCCCTGTTAAAAGGTAGCTCATGGCAAAGACTTGAATGAAGTCCCGTGCTCCCAAGGGACTCCTTCCCCTGCCCTGGTCTGGGAGAAGCAGACCTGCCCGCTGACTCTGGTGGCACTGTTTGAAGTACAGGCTGGAGTACTGAAAGTGCTTGGATAGACAGACACTTTTGGGAATTCATCGCTCTCTGGCTTGCTTAATAACTCCTAGCCAAAGCAATTCTCTGTTTTATGTGTTACAGCTGGTGACAGCGCTACACTTACTTTTTAAGTTGAGCTGCCCATTTTATAAATATTCAATCAAAGCCCCGTAACTTTACACTTGTAATTTTTGCTGACTAAGGTCATCCTATTGATTTTATGCCTCAACCCTACCTATATCCACAGCCATTTAAAGAAAATAAACAATCATTGAGTTGACCTTTCAGCTCCATGAAAATGCTCTTCTACACAAGGGATTTGGTAACTTTGAAGATCACAGGCGAAGATATTCCAGGTCCTACATCTCATCCTGAAGCCCCAGCAAGCAACATCACCACCAGAAGCCATGGAAGGCCAGCCAGTTTTCCTCAGGCGGTTCAGGCCCCTTTTCTTCCCCTTTAGGAGAGCAGGCAATCCCTGACTGATTAGCACAGTTGGTGCACATGTTAACTCCCTACTGCATTTTTAGCTCAATCCCAAAGATTCGATGAATACATTTGTATTTAAGTGCTCAATCACTTTCTTGCTGAGACGACAGATTCCTTGGAAGTGGGAATCCCAAACTAAATAAACATACCCACCAGATCCAAGTCTCAAATAGAAGCCACCGGGTTGCTAGATTAAGTTATTCTGAATGCAATTTTCTTAAGTGAATCTAATGCTTATGAAGCGCCGGAGCAACATAGACGCTAATCTCCAAATGCCTGGGCAGGAGCAGCATGCCAGGCAGCTGTGCCTCCTGCCACCAGTGTCCTGCAGAAAGGGACAAACCCAACAGCCAAACATGTCTTACAACCAAAACCAGCTTGGAGAGAAATGCCTGCTGTCCAGGACGGGCAGTTTGGGGTAAATGGGAGCCATATATGCACAGCTGGAGCATCACTGCACATGGTTTCCCCGCAGCAGCACCGAACACACAAGCTGAGGACAACCCGACTCGACCAGGTCAAGGACAGACTGCCTGGCTCCCAGCAGTGTTTCCCTTGAACCAGACACATGCTGGATCACCGTCCATCCAAGTGAGAGCAGCACAGGAGACCACAGCAGGACACACAACACACAGAGCTCAAATGTTCGGTGTCCGTATTAAAACAGGCTCTTGCACGTTTGTCTTTTTCTCTTTTTGAGAGAGATGGTGTTTTACTACTAGCGAAAAAAGAAAAAAGCACATGCCTCCAATAGGACTTCACAAATATTAAGCAGCAGTAAAATGCTTTTGTGTGGGTTATTTCCTTCCCATATCAGGAGGCATTTTTGCTAACTATAAACAGAAGTTAAGTACTCATGAGAAGCCAGGCCTGCGGTACCCAGGCTTTTCAATGCCTGCAGCCATGCAGCACTGCAACTATCTGGAAAAAGCCTTTTCCTCTTTTGATGCCTGAACCTGTGGAGCTTCAGGCTTTCTTCTTGAGCCATATCCTCCTTGGCACTTGCAGCCCATAACAAGCTATTCTTATTAACATTTTTTCTGGGCTGGGATTAAGTTGGAAAAGAGACAGGAATGACATTTTGCTTACACCACTTTAAAAAGTAAGCACCAGCTCTACCATTTAAAGTTTATATTGAATACGCTCCTAGGTATATAGAAAAAAGGGATATTTAGGACGTAAACATACACACATATTGCTATACAAAAGCTCCAACTTTGATGATTTGTAATGGGTGAAGTTTTTGGTAATGCCTCTGCTCAAGCCACACATAATTGCTGCCTCTGCACTGAGACTTCAGGAGAACACTTTGTTTTCCCCTTGTCCATTCACAATTACATAGATTTGCTAATTGCATCAACATGACAAGTAGGAGGCAGCAAAAGCTGAAAAGGTGTTCTCTTCACCAGTATGTGCCAAAGATCACGGTAACAATGAACTACATACCTAAGACTCTGCCTGGAGCTCTGATCAGGAGCAACCAGACCAAGCTTCAGACAAGGACAACCTAGAGCCACTGCTGTAACTTCTTCTGCCCCCTTTTCCAAATGGAGGAAATAATCTCATTAAGTGGGAGAAAGAAAACACCACCAACACTCATCCTATGACCATTCACGGCTTGGGTTTATGTTTCACTGTGGCCTGACTCGTATCTTAGACTGATCAGCCACGATTGCTTGAGTCAGAGCAGCTGAGAAACATGCTTGCAGCAATGAGGTCCCACTATTAGGGCTGAGCAGATTCTTGTTCTTTCCCGGTGCTGCCATTTGGCACGACTCACCAAGCTCCTCAGAAAATAGTGCGAAAATTCCTCTCTGGGCAAATGCTAATACACTCCATCAAGTTCTGCTTCCATACAACCAGGAAGCTTTGTGCTCCTCTGCGCTTGATTTCAAAGTTATTTAAGGAGATAATCGGCATCATTCGACTGCACTGAGAAGCCGTGCACTGCGCAGGGTGAAGCTGCAGAGCTTTGGTGTTGGATAAGCGGCTCTGGCTTGTGGAGCCCCTCAGCTGCCCATTTCCTCAGGCATGGGTCTGGGGTTGTGGAGGGAAGAGAGAGATCTGCGACAGGACCACAGCTGCTCAAGGCCCCCAGAGCATCCTGCTCCCATGCCAACTTGGGAATCAGAGCAAAGCTGTTTGGTGGGTGATATGGGAACAGGAGCTGAGCCACAACTTCTGCACTGTGAAAGCCTATTTCATATTGGGCCAGGGAGGTTTCAGCTGACCACAGCACCCAGCAATTCCCTACAACTGCATAGAAAGCAGAAGCAAATTCTCAGGAAAAGACAATACAATGAAAAATCAGGTTTGTAACCTTCTGCAGCTCCCATATATTCCCCTTGGGACTCCAAAATTTCCCCACAAGCAAGTGAATCAGCCTGCTTTAAGAGGAACAGAAGATGTAGCTAGGGAAACAAAACTCTCTCACTGAGGCTCTGTAGCCACTCATTTTTGCTATTTCTACCCTCATCCTTCCTTCTGCCCATATTATCCTCACAATCTCCCGGGACATCAGCTCTTCAAGACGGGAACTAACTCCACACCCCCGGCCATGCAGAAACACACAAAAAATATCCAATATTTGGGCTAGTCCCGCATTGTTCCTAGCAATCCAACTCTCTTAAAAGAATTCTTCATCGTTTTCAAATGGATATGCTGCGTTGTGCAAGTTGCCATAAAATGTTTACACATTGTATCCTCTAACCTATTTAACACATCCAGATGCTACAGAGAGGCAGCTGAGCCACGAGGAAAGAAACCCAGACCCCAAGAACACATAAGAATAGACAAAAGGGAGGTTGCAGAAATCCTCCGTCTTTCCATAGAATATTTAATTCATCGGGAATGAGAAATAAATCCAAAATTATCTTCTGGATGAATTTACAACATGGAGAAATGATCCTTCTTCAGTCACCTCCTCTGTTCCCACGTTCCCATGAAACAGACAAGACAGGTTTGCCACCCCAAAACTAGTCATGTTAACCAAAGAAAAAACCCACACGTTAGAAAACAAACAGCTGTCTCCATCTCCCATCTTCAGTACCCCCGCAATACTCAGAAACCACCAAAAGACATCTCGAGCACACAGGATGCACATTCACCAGGTGTTACTGCGGTTTGGTACCATCACATGCCACTTCTCCTGCAGCCACCCAAACCAACTGCTGCGCTTCTCCACTTACCCACCTATCTGATAAGAACACATACTGCGGCACCAGGCTTGTACCCGAGCTTGCAATTAACACTCTCCTGCTCCTACAAATACAACTTGGAAAAAGCTAATCAGTTGCCAGTAAACTAAGAAAATTTAAAAAAAAAAAAAAAGAAATAGGGGAGGAGAATGGAGAAGACAAGATCTCTCTAACAACAGCAGATTTTGGAAGATTCTAAATCCTTCTCAAATATCCTCTCCCTTCCAAAAGCTGCACTGAAATTAGACTTCCATTTTTTTTATTATGGTTTATTAAGCAAGTTGTGTCTGACTATAGATTTGTACTTTCAATTTTACAAAACAAGCTTCTAAAGCATTCACCTTTTTTTAAAAAAAGGAAAAGCTTCTTTTTTTTTCCCCCTCTACATACGGCGATGAAAGTAACTTTTTTCCCTTTCCAGGAAAGCTTTACTCTCCCTCCTCATAGATGGTCCTTGCCCTGTGTCTGGATGCCATTCCCCAGGGGTGCATCCCCCGGGCAGTTTGCAGTCAGCAGGTCCTTCCAAGGTGGAAAAAAAGATTCAGCGCCCCAGGGCGCCTTTTTAATCCTGGCTAACACCTCCAGGCAACAGATGCATCAACAAGAAGCGTCTTTGTCATGCAAATAGCAGGGCGCAGGTACACACCAGGCACAAATGGCTGGGGACTGACACCCCAGGGGAGACCTCTGCCTCCAGTGCTTGCTGATCTCAGCTGCTCCTTGCCCCCAGCCCCAGCACGCTGCCCTGGAAAGGGGAGGCAGAGCGAACCTGGAGGGCAGCGGCTGGGACCCCACGGATGTGAGCGCGGTGCGGCGCCGGAGCCGTGGTAAGCCATGGAGCGAGCGAGCATGTCACCTCCTGGATGCCGCGTTTTGATCTCGCGCGCGTTAAAACCCAACTGTCAGCTACGAGCCCAGCAAAGATTACAGTTCAATTAAACAAAAAAATTATTTAATAACTCAAGCGTGTAGCCTTGTGGTTAAACTGAAAGAACTCCAGGCTTATGTCAACATTGCAGCCCTGCAACAGAACTGTTTTATTGAAATAGTGGTGCTGCTGTAACATGCAAGAGCAGCACGGAACTAAAGTAGCCCCTCAGATGTTCAGCAGGCAGATTTACAATTAAAAACAAGATGCGTTTTCCCCCCTTCCTCCCCTCCGCCATACCCACAAAGGGCAGTTCCTCAAGTACCTGAGTCGAGAGCCTCTGCAAGATGATATTCTGAGGGCATTGATGCCAGATCTGTAAAGAATGGCAGCCCCACGGCATGTATATATGGAGAAAATCCTCAGTGAATAATTAAATTGGATTTTGTTGTTCCAAGCCATGCACCAGCACTCAGGACTTTCTTAGGAAGGTAAAATGGCAAAGAGGGGGTAGAAAAAAAATGTCTGAAGTTCCATAGTCCTCCAAAGGGCAGGTTTGAGTCTCGATGCCCTCTTGAAAAGCTGCATATTTTTCCCTATGATACATCCAAACAGAAGTTTTCTGTAGAACAGCGTTTACAACAACAAATATCAACAGACTGTGATCATCATGCTTCACTCTAAATGGCTGTAGGCCTCTGAACTGGAATTTATACACAAAAAAACCCCACAGCTATAGAAAGCAATATATTGCATGAGTTTTTGCATCTTTCAAATGCAGATCCATGTGTTTTCCAGGGCCAAAGCACCCTGCCATTCTGACTCCAAATATACACTAATTTAATGTGTTTTGCTGCTGTCAAATTACCAATACAGATCAGGCCCCTTCTTTTTGCTTTTGAAGTCAAATGCCACAGTCCTGAATAAAAATCAAGAACGTCAGAGAGCAAAACAATGCCATGACAGAGACCGCCAAGTAAAAAATCTAAGAGCCAGTAAGAGGGAAAACTGCTTTATCACAGAGAAGTAACAGCATCCAACTTCTCCTATCACAGCACGCACAACGGCAGCGGCATTTTTCCAGCAGGATGCCTACAAGCAAATTGTTTCCTGCTCCACTCCGATTCTACTAATGTAATTTCCACAGTTCATTTTAACACCGCTTCTCCATTGCTCTATATGTATACCAAGAGGCTTACGAAAATAAATAGGAATTGACTATCCAGAATTAAAAGTACATTAAAATCCATTAAACATGCATCTACACCAATGGAAACAGAGGGACCAACCTGGAAGAATCAGTGCTCGCCACAATGTAAGGGAAAGCTGTAACTACTGCATCACGGTTGATATTAATTCCTAAACGACCATTTCACAATTTCTGGCTGAAGATACAGAGTATGTTTCAAAGCAATGCTGCCAGATAGATAAAGCCTTCACGCAGACCAACTGATGGTGGAAATAAATATCAATCAGCAAAGAGCAATGCCACATCTGAAGGCAAAAAAAAATTAAAGAAAAATCCCATCTTCTTATCTTACTGACATGCAACTGTAGCAGTTCTGCTTCCAGCCCTTGATTTTCCTCAACAAACGAAGAGTTAAAGCCAGAAAATTCACATCTGTCCCAGTCACTACAAAGACGGCATTTACATCATTCTGCCATACATTATCCTACAGTCATAAACCAGGGCTCCCCCCCACAAAGCCCCCAGCCCTGTTCACAGATATTAATCTCAGCTTTGCCACCGTGATCACAACCAACACCTCTAAGAGCTCTCAAACTCCACTGGACAGAGGGTTCTGAACAGCAGAAGCTCAACCTTCATCATCACTGAAGCTACCCAAAAGACCCTGTTGTAAACAGACTCTGCAGACCAAACAAGAGGAAACCCAGCTTCCCAAAACCAGCCTTTGGAAGAGATAACTCACTGTTCTGGGGATGGGTGGCGACAGAGATCCATTAGGCATGTATGGGTCATTATTCATATTTGGCATCATGATATACCCAGAATAACCAGAGTATGATGGTCCCTTGCTGTATAAGCCACTGTCTGGATGCTTTCCTATGGAAGACAGAACAATGATTACATTATTCCCCATATATGCATTTCTCATAAGTTAGAGCACTTAAACAGGTACTGTACATATATAAAAATGTTCCGCATGTAAATGTTTCCTTACTCATGGAAATTAATGCTGACAGAAAGCAATACAAAGCAATTTGTAATAACATTTTTTTTTAGGAAGAGGTAATTCTTAAAAGAGCAAGTACTTCTGGTGAGAAGTTTATTTTTAAAATACAGAATAGCCTTAGAGTAAATTATTTTGCTAGTACCCATTCAAATCAAAGTAGACACACCAGCAATGACATCACATTTCTCAAGTAGCAGTTTTTCCCAATTTTATACATGCCTTTAGGATTTGTGGATTCAGAATTATTGCCAGTATGGGTTTCCAACATCATTGTTAGGAAAGGGAGGACAAGGCTGTGATAAGTAGATATAATAATTTCCTTCTCTCGCTGAGCCAGTGTGTGCAGTGAACAATTCATTTTGGCTATGCTCATTGGGAACAATTAAAGGGCAGGGGGTGGCTTTGAAGGAGATCCTAACAATTTGGGAGGAGGGCTGTTGAGCACACATGGTTCTACAGTCAAGAGGGAAGCCAGTTGAGGAAGGCTATTTGATAGGAAAATAAAGTGTTTGGGTCTGGGTCCTGCAAATGGGGATGAACAGGTCTCTCGCCTACACGCCCGCTGACAAGGATACTATTTGAAAATGAGGTTTTAAGAAGATGCAGAGGTGAAAATAAAACTATCCAGAGCTGAACACCTCCCCCTCACTGCCAAAATGTTATGAGCATGGACATCATTGCTTTTAGGCTGTTTAATGACAAATTTGGAGGAAGATGGCCACAGAGTCCTGAAAAGCACCAGGACTGAACTGTGTCTGTCTTTATATGGAATTTATAATCTGGTTTATCTTGTGATGATAAGCATTTGGTTTTAAACATAATCTCCCATCCTTCACAGCACACATTCTTTACACACGTGTCCAGCTTCCTAAATTATATTCAATGAACTCTGCTATTTCCTCTGTCCTTCTCAATCAAAATGAACCAGTCAGTACATTAAAAAATGGAGGAAGTCTGTTCATACTTCAGTTTGAAAGAGGAGATTTAAGTGACAGACTTTGGCTATGGGGAGAAGCAGAGGGTTTCTGAACACAACTGCACACTGTATGAGTGAAGAGATAGATGTGTTTAAGCTGATATCCTACAAACAGTTATTTCTTCAGTGAAGATCCATTTGGCCTACTTATCAGTTTCTAAACAACTGGAATACCATTTGGTCACTCAAGATAAACGCGCTGCACGTTCATCTCCTTTTTAAATATGCTTTGAAAGCGCTCTGGCATCCCTCCCCCCCAAAAAGGTACTAAATTTATGTTTTCCAAAAGAAACCAAGTTCCAGTTTGAGGACTGTGTGGAAGGTCACAGAGGGACAATATTGCAAGACAGGACTGTGAGTGTCTCACCTTCCTCGGGGTGTTCTCTGCCTTTATCATGGTAGGAATCCTGTGCTTGAGTCTGCCTGGAAACCTGACCACAAGGAATCCACCATCAGAAAAGAAGAAGAAAAAGAAGAAAAGTCATTGTATGGATGCCTGTTTATCAATCACACTGCTACAATTTCTTGAAGGAAGAAAGAAGTTAAGAGCACGAGATAAACATCTTTCTTTTTCCTCTTAAGTTGCTTGGAAGGCAACTGTACCAGAAACGTTTGTGTAAACTATTGTTTTATAATAACGTGAATAACTATAGGGCTTTGCAAAGCATTTCTAGCAGAAGCACCCTGCATTTAATGAAAATGGATCATTTCTGGAAAAGATTTGGCGCTCTGGCGGTCAAAACGCTCTTGGTAAAAAGACACCAAAAATAATAATGGAAATCAGGTTGCCCTCCTTAGCAGATCTTTAGGAAAAAAAAAAAAAAGAAAGGAAAAAAAAAAGAAGGAAATACAAAAAAAAAAAGAAAAAAATTAAACAAAATTTTTAAAAAGGCAGGTTCCCCGCTCGCCCTGAAGTTGTTTTAGAGTCGGGATTTTCTTCCCAAACTGTTTTACGCAAATCCCTTAAAGAGTTTACAGCTAATGCTCCGACCCTGCTGATTTTACTGAGGAAATTTCATGGCTGCTTGAGGTCTAATGCCACCGCACCGTCGGGGAACTCGCGGCAACTTTCTCGTCCCGGGCCGAAGCGCGGAAGGGGCCAGCCCCTCCAGCGCATCCCCGGGCGCGGAGCCCGCCCGGCTCTGCCCGACGCACCTCCGGAGACAGGATTTGGGGTGGGATGATTTCTTTTCTTATGGGAAATTTGGAAGACAGAGGCTTCCCCGGTGCCCCGCCGAAGCTCCCTCTCCCGCCGCGGCGGCCGGAGCCCGCCGGCATTCCGCGCCCCCTCCGTCCGCGCTGCCCCGCGGAGCCCCCGCGGCCGCGCACCTCGTGCCCGTTGGCGCCGGGGGCGATCTCGGACTCGTTGACGAGGGAGGACTTGATGTCGGCCAGGTCGCCCTCCTCCTCGGGGTGGCTGATCTCGGCGAAGATCTTCTCTTTCTGGGGGTCCCCCTCGTCCTTGAAGGGGATCATCTCGTCGGTGGCGCAGAGCTCCGGGTCCCCCCCACCGCCCCCGGCCCCCGGCAGCTGCGGCATCCTCACGGCAGCGCGGCGTCTGCTGCGGCCGCCGGCCCGCCGCGGGGAGGGGGGCGGGNNGCCCGCCGCGGGAAGGGGAGCGGGAGGAGCAGCGAGGGAGGAGGAGGAGGAGGAGGGCGGAGGAGGAGGAGAGAGGAGGAGAAGGAGGAGAGAAGAAGGAAAAAATCCCGTGAACTCCTCGGGGTTGCTCTCGGCAGCCGGAGACCCCCGCCTGTCCGCCCGCCCCCTCGGGGCCGAGGTACCCCGTCTTCCGCACGACACCGACGTCGCGGGGACCCTCGCCGCGACGCGACGCACGGCCGGAATTGGTCGAAATACGCCCGCTTGTGTCCCGACTGCGCCAGGGACCGCCCCCCAGGAGACCCGACCCCCCTCCAACCCCCCCAGGAC
>VZTF01005935.1:752626-770360 GCA_013397755.1 Cnemophilus loriae
TTTTTGGCCGTTTGACTGGGTTTTGGCGTTTCAGAGGGAGTTGTGGACTTTTTGTTTGTTGGGGTTTTTTGCATTTCAGCGTTGAAGGGACCCACACTTCGAGCACTCCCCGACGGCCAGCCCGGGTTGCCCGTACTCAGGGCGGGGGGGAGATGAACAGAGAGGGCAAACTGGTCCCGGGGCGGGCTGAGCACCAGCGCTCGGGGCAGCGGGACGACCCCCGTAGAGCTTCAGGGGGGCTGACTGAGGAGAGGGGGAACCGGGGTGCCAGTGACGACCCCTCCGGGCGCGATAAGCGGGGCGGGGGGACACAGGACACTCTAGCGTGCGAAGCGGCGTCCGCCGCCGGCGCCCCCTATATAGGGAAGGGCGGGAGTGGGGCGGGGCGGCGGCGCCTTTGATGTCCCGCCGGCGGCCCCTTTCATCCCCCCCCCGGTCCCCCCCTCGAGCTCTTTGTGTGACTAAATTTGGCAGGAGCATGGAGGCGCGCCAGGGCGCCCACGTGTGCGCCGAGCTCCCAGCTGAGAGAGCCGGGGTTTTCTTCCGGGTAAGGAGACAGCGGGGGAGATCAAAGAGTTTGGGGAGCTGGAGCCGAAATGTGCAGTGGAAATAAAGTAAAATCAAATAAATAAATAAATAANGAACCAGCAGTCCAACCCTTTTGTTTAAAGCCGCCGGGCTGTGGAGCCAAGCGGGTTTCGCCGGCAAGAGCCGCCCGACAGCGCGTCCACGAGCGCGGCCGGGCCAGGGCTGCGCGGCCGCGGGGCAAAACTCCCTTATACTGCCAGACAAACGGGCAAACGGCGGCAAAAATCCCCTTCTCCCGCCCGAGAGGCCAGTTCGGAGGTTCGGAGAGAGTCTTTCTAGGCAAAACCCCCGCGGTTTTCTCTCCCCCTGGGAAGCAATGTCGAGGATGGTCCCCCGAGGCGTGGGTGCGCTGGGGCCAGGCGCCTTTTGCGGCAGCCCACGCTGTGCCCCGCGGCTCCCCGGCGGGCCAGGCGCGCACCCGGCTGCTGAGGGGCAGCGGGACTCCCTTCGGAGCTGTGCGGTGCAGGGGTGGCACAGCTGGGCTGTGCGACGGCAATCCCGGCGGTCCCGCTGCCGCCCTGCACACCCTGCCCGCCCCGGGCCTGCAGGGATGGTCACCCGGCTCCCGCTGCTCCCTCGGAACTGCGAAGCACAACAAAGAATGTTGGGTTTTAAAATTCCTCAAATCGAGCCTTTTCGGTGCCTTTTCAAGGCAACGTGACTGAATTATGCGTGTTCCCTGGGTCTGCGTTTACCACCCCATTTAGATAACATCCGTGATTTATGTGCAAGTTGAATATATAGGCTGAATTCCCAAATTCCTTCTGAAGCAAATAAATCCTCCTCCTTCAGGACATGGGGTGAGCAGGGCCAGAGCAGGGATGTGATGATTAGCCCTGGTTCTGCAGAGTTATTTCTGTGGTGTCCTGCATATGCTGCTGCTGCACGGCATCACTGGGGAGCCAGCCCTGGGCTGCCTCAGGTTGTATGGATGTGTTTAGAAATATAGACTTGTTCTGTGCTTCTAAAACAAGGATAATACTTCTAAGGCTTTTTTTTTTTTTTACCCTGTGAGAATAAATGCATTGTGTTTAAAGAGGCTCTCTTCTCTTCTGACGAACGCCATAGGGAAAGCTGTAAATAACGGATCAGGATGTTTTGGGGGGAAAACCCAGTGTCCTCTCTCACTCTTGTGTTGCACCAGGCAGATGGTCCCTTTGGTGCTGCAGTCCCTTTCCAGCGTTTTTACATGCACAGTGTCCGGGTATCTGGCATACCTTTGGATGTGGGTTCAGGTTTGGATTGCAGACACTGTGGCTCACACTCCGTGGCCTGTGTCCAGCTGCTTATCTGCATGGGTTACCTGCTGTGGCCTCCAGATGATGCTGAGGCCAGTTCCTGGTAGCCTTGAGGGAACCTAGGTGTGGTGTGGAGGGGATTTCTCATTGCAGGTTTGATCATTTCTGTCATGGTGGCTGAAAAGGGATCCTTTCCAATGGTCACGTCAAGAGGATTCTGCCATGTGAAGGGAACTATTCTGTATTTGGTGCAGATTTATGTTTTAAATGGAGAAAAAACCAAAAAGGGAATAATGTGTGCTGGTTTTGAGGACTCATTTATTATGAGCTTTTATGAAACGTGGACTCATTTTTTAAATTTGTAACAAAGGGCATCCTGGCTGTGTTTCCAGCAGCTATATCAAAGAGTAACTGCACTTCTCATTTAAAGCTACTTTGAAGGAGATCACATGTAATAGGTATTAGGATATTAGGAGTGTATATGTGCTTTTTGCTTTTTAATTTACACATCCAGCTTTCCAGTTCTGGGATGCCATTAATGTTCTTAGCCCAGAATTACTCTCTTTAAAGAGCTATGTTTTCTTAGCTCTTGCGACAACATGGGCTTTATGAGATTTGAGTGGGCAAACCTTACCCCAGTGCATTTTTACTGTAAGAGCTTTTGTTTAGAGGAAGGCATTGGTGGCTCAGATCTCACAAATCTGTTATCTTATTTTGAGATTAAAATAGTTAGCAGTTAGTGGCTGCTTTCTTCTTTTCTTTTAAAGTGCAAGATAAAATACTGGGTAAGTGGCATGGTTTATTCAAATAAATGATGACACAAAGTAGCTTGCACAGTAACCCTTACATCGAGCAGCGCTGTTTGCAGAATTATTTCTGATGACTCATCAGATCAGATAATCCACAGCATGTGGCTAAAAGGGGATGCAGGACTCAGAGTTAGAACTAAACCCAGAAAGCCACGCTTGGAAAAATGCAAAATGTGAGGTTAATGTTGTATTAAAGGTAAGACCTGAAAAGAGCATGGCAACATGCTGCCCCCCAGCAGGGATTTTTAGCCTGGCATTTTTGAAAGGACCAAAGAGATGTTCAAAGGGAGTAGAGTAAAATATCCCCAAAGGGGCCTTTGAAAATCCAAACTTTAGTAGTTTTGTGGGACACCACATTAGTGTGAGATTCTGGCTGAAGAAATGTTTTAATTTCAGAGTAGTAGTTTTGCCCATTTACGTCAACATTTCCTACTTTCTTGGAGGGGGAAGTTCTGCTGCTGAATAAATAAATGTTATACGTGTCCCGGAACGGATGAGATTTTCTCCATCCCTGAGAGCCAGGATGCCGCACCCAGGGGCAGTGTCTGTGGGCAGGCTTTCAAAGGCCCCTCTGACCGAGTCCTGCCTCTGCACCTCTAGCTTGGACTCAGAAGTGCTGGTGAGTGTCTCACGCTGCAACTTCTTGGATGCAGCAGGGAAAGCCACTGAGGGCCTTTTGCTGGGAGTTTTGTGCAGGCATCGTTGGAAGCCTTATGCTGAAAATGTTTATTTCTATTTGTACAGTGCAAAATTAGAATCTGGAGCCCCATAAGTAGATGAGGTGCTTTGTGGAGCAGTTGCCCTTTTACAATAGCCCTTGGCATGGCTCTAGCTAGACCTGTTTTGGAATTCAGCATACATCAATTGATATATTCTGCCAAATATATAATGAACATGCAGAGCTGACTGTGCACCAGTGTTTCCCTCTAGCTTTTGAAATGGCGATCATTCCCTTTCTGTGCTCCCAACGAAATCAAAGCATCTTGTAATCCTTTGCTTGTTTTTAAGTGACAGTAGTCCTCTGTTCCCTGACAAATATTGCCAGCAGAAGCCTGGTAGCTCCAGACAAGGTCCTTTGAAAGAGGTGGGAGGGGAGAGAGGCTCTGCAGGCAACTTTCCAGCAGCAGCTGTGCACTAACGGCATGGGAGTGTGGGAGGCTACTCCCGGGTTAGTAAGACAGTTCAGCAATGCAGTGAATGTGTGCTCCTAGTACATGACTCCTTATTTACTTTTTTTTAATTCCCTGACCTCTGTCTGACCAAGTCCATGGCTGAAACGCAGCTGGATGGGGAGCGGGAACAGCAGCCAGGCTGTACCAAGGATCTTGCTGCACTTGGTGAAACACGCGGCACTCCTCCAGGGGAAGTGTTTAAAGCAAGTGACGAGGTGGCGAATTTTCTTTCTTGCTGAGAAAGTTATTTGGAGGTGGGTCTTATCTTACTGTACCATCTCTCACTTCCCATGGAAGTAACTGCTGTTAATTTTCCCGACAGAGGTATTAAACTGTAACAGCTGAATACCAGTCAAAGGCAACGGTGTTTGATAGGGAAGTGCCAAAGAAAGAGGAGTTTGCAGGAGTCTGGGGTATTGTTCAGAGCCTTGTGATCTCGGCGTCACAGCTTCACGGTTTCAGGTCTGGTAATGATCTGAAAATACAAGTCTTCGTGGTGACTGAAGGGCAGAGAGGCACAACCTATAGGGACAGCAGTTAGGGCTCACCTTTTGATGAAGAGCAAGATCAGCCTGAGATGCAGTTGGTCATTTCACCTTTAGCTCCATTTTCCTTTGCATGGATCTCATGGACTACTTGTGTCCATGTCCAGGCAGTTTTGGCTTGCGATTTAGAGTTTCAGAAAGGCTCTCTAAGGCTGAGGGAAGTAAAGGGATGTGAGCAAAACTCTTGCAGGTGTGGCTGAGTTGTCAAAGGAGAGGGAACATCACATGCGAGGAGATTTCAATCAAATTCTGCAGACCCTGACTCATAATTGTTCTGGAGCAGGGACCTACAGATGAGACCCTGAGCTGAAAAAGAGCTGATGAGGGATGACACTAAGGACAGTGTAGGGTAGAGGAGAAAACTGTAAGTGAATAGTTGCACTTACAATCCCAAAATTCCCTGTGTGATGCTGCTCTGAGTCTCCCAGACCACTTGTGGTTCCTGCTGAGCTCAGCCAGAGCATGGGTGTTCAGGTTCTCTTCGAATAAGCCCTGCCTAAGGAGGAGAATGGTTTCTGACCTGCTGGAGAAGGGTAGTGAGAGAGGGGGACCCTTTGAGGCTGGCTGGGCTGTTGCAGGGGGCTGAAGCAAGGGTTCAGATCGTGGCCCTTGTTGCTCATCTGCCAGGTCACACCATGATTGATCAGTCAACTTCTGGCCTGCACATCTCCACAGAAAGCTGTGCTTTCTCTCCTGTTTCTACCTTGCCTCCCCTGCTGCTTTGTGCTGGTCAGAAGCAAGGAGCAGCTGCAAAACTTGTGTGTCTGGGTGAGCCTCCAGTAGGCAGCTGAGCCGACAGTCCTTGCCCACGTAGCAAGGCTTTTCAACAAAACAAGAGACTACAGATAATAATACTCTTCCTGGCTAAAAGACTTTAATAACTTTTGCTAATTTCAGCACCTTTTTACACAATGTGTAATTAAATTATAAAGTTTCTTGCTGCAAGATGTTATGGAGGCTGACAGGATGAATGGATTCAGGAAAGGATTAGGCAAATTCATTTTGTCTATGAAACAGCTGGTTGGATACAACCTCCAGCTTAAAAAGTCCCTGAACCTCCAATTGCAGGCAGTCATTCCAGGCACGGGGAAGGTGACACAGCAGAGGAGTGCAGATTGCAAAACCAAAAACTGCAGAAAATGACTCAAATGCATGCTGTGAGGGAAAAGTCAGAATCTGAATTTGCAGCATGCCGTCAGTCCCTGGCCTCAAGCTATAACCAAGATTGATACCAGCTGATGTATGCATGCCGCTACTTTGTTGATAATGAAATAAAACTTTCCCTGGTTTATTTGTCTGTCCCTTGAGGAATTCAGTTTTGCAGACCTCTCTCACAGCCAAGACTACTTTTTATTACATTTATTTATGTTTGCTGGCCGTGAAGCATCTAAATAGTGTTTCATTTAAAAAAATCTTTATACAAGAAAGATCAGAAGCGTTCCGTGGTATTTATTTTTCTTTAAAGAGGGTATCTTTGGCATGCAGACAGGCTGTGGCTCACCGTTATAAGTTAGCAAAGGATCATCTGTCAGATATTAGCCATAACTAGAATAATATTAGATAACTAGAAAAATTAGCTTTTAATGAGATTTCATTTAATGTGAGATATATTATTTTGAATTTCAGTAAACTTTTCTATTTTTCCTTGAATGCAAACAAACACCTTGTTATTTTGAGCTCTCTTCCTCTTAAACACTGTGCATTTAGCCCTGATATGGGCATAGGATTCACCAGATTATTCTGCATTAGAAGAGTGCTATCTTTAGTGAGAGCAATTAAGGAAAAGGGGCTGCAGGCCAAAGCACTGAAGCCATATAAGGATAGCAGAAGCTGTAGATTAAGCTGTATATTAATTACTTGGTTCCCTACTTGGAGCTATGAACAGTGAATTCTTTAATTTTATGTTGCATTTTTAAGGTAGTTTGTGGTTTTCTAAAACCCAAAGCATCAGGAGGTTTTGTAGGTAGATATTAAAATGGTGAAATTGCTATGGATGTTTTGAAAAAAACAGCTGAAGCAAACTCCAGAGATGGATCCAGAGGGAGGGTGCAGGGCAGTTCTTGGAGATGTCCAGCTACATTACTGTATGCAAGCTCTTGCACAGGGCTGCAATAAGATGGATTTACTTCATCCACACCCTGACCTGGGCTGTAGATTTGATGTTGTGTGAATGAATGTCTCATTTGGGCAGGAAGGTCTCCCCTCCTGCTCCACTCCATGGTTTATGGAGCTGCCCACACAGCCTCTGTTACACATGGTATGCTCTCCAAATTAACAGGTTTGTGCCCCAGAGAAGCTTATGCTCTGGAGGAAGTTCATATCTTTGAACTTACTTGAATTATCCTCATCTGGGGAAATGAATTATCCTTCAGCTCATTCTCATGTCTCAGAAGCTCCTTGTCCCCTCAGTCATACTTTGGTCTCCCTCGTTACTGCTGCACATCCTCCCTGTGGACTCTTCCTGCAGCTGGGGAAGCCTGCAAGATCCCCTGGGGCTGCTCCTGATTTCCAGCCAGGCACCAGGGCAGCTGCTTCTTGCCCAGTGCCCAAGCAGGGGAGGGGGCCCTATTAATGTTACTTTGTTCAGTTGATCTGGGTCTTGTCAAACATATGTGCCTTCAAAAGTCCTGGCTCTGACCTGGGAAACAGGTGGCACCTTGTTAGCCTTTTCAAAGGGAGTTCTCCTGGTCTGCTGTGTAATTTAGGCCCCTGTGTTAAATATAACTCAGAGTGGAGCGATGCCTGTAACCATCGTGCTTGGGCCAGTGCCTGCATGTCGATTGAGCGGGGCTCTGCATAAATGCAAGAGCTCCCACTGGGCATCCTCCCAGCAGGCTAAGGGTCTCTGCCTGTGGTGGCTGTCATCTGTCATGCAAGGAAAGGATCCTTTGTGCCCTTCTCCCATCAAAAGCACAAATACCCATTTACTATATGGTAGAGGAGGAAATGGCAGCAGCAGCAACACTCTTCACATTGATTCTGAGGTCCACCCTTACCACAGAACCACAGAATCAATGAAGTTGGAAAAGACCTCTGAAATGATCGAGTCCAAGCTATGACTGAACACCACCACGTCAACTAAACCATGGCACCAAGTGCCACGTCCAGTCTTTCCTTAAATGCCTCCAGAGATAGTGACTCCACCACCTCTGTGGGTAGCCCATTCCAGTGTCTAGTTCCCCTGATAACTTACATTAGTGTAATATAACTTACTAATTGTGTAACAGTTAACTTTACTTCTCTGCCCCTTTTCGTCTGTCAGGAGCCTAAGTGCCAGTCATCACCGACGTGATGTGGAAAATGTGTGGCTTGAGATTGACCCAAGGGCTGAGCTTCCTTCAAAATTGCCGTGTGGCAGGAGGATCCCAGAGGGAGACACGGGCTACCATCAGGCCAAGGAAGAAAGTGTCCATGCCCCAACAGGATTGCTGGAAGTGGTTTCAACAATCTCTTCCTGGAAAGGCAAGAGGCTGCCAAACCAGGACATTTTACTTGTTGTTGCCTGCTTGCCCTGACTGAGTTTAGCTCGCGTAGCTGTGGGACAATGTGAGAACACCTAGCCGGGCTGGTGTGTTGGCTGCACTTTCCCTCAGCGATGGAAAGCTTTCTTCTGTGCAAGTTATAGTGCTGGGCTGTGCCAGTGACCAAAGTGCTTAACCCAGGAGGGTTTCTGTGAACAGTCCACCATCTCTTTAGTAAAGGTGAGTAGGTCTGGCCGTTCAGACACACCAGTATAACCAGAAGGCACTACCAGTGGGCATTTTGCAGGAATACTGATTTATTTCGTTTACATAAAAACTATATGGACAGCTCTCTAAGTTTGTAAGGTTTAAAATCTTAAACCAAGTGAAATGATTAGAATAACACAAACCTGCTCACTCAACTCTGTCAGCCCAGCTCCTCTCTCAGAAGCCCACCTCTGCAGAATGCAGCTTAGATACCTGTGATTCACAGTGCATGAGGAGCCTTTGCTGATGCTGTCTTGGTAAAGGTGAGAAGAGCTCTCCATAAAGCTGAAGGAGCCTCACAACAACTACAGTACCCTGGAGCCCTTGCTCCTTCAAATTTCACAGCATCTGGCACAAGCAGCTCTGTCAGCTGTGATGGTTAGGGAGTAGTGCATGCAGAAAAGCTGCGAACCATTTGGAGCAAAAAAAAGTGAGACACCTGACAGTGTGATGTCACACGGAAGTGTCAGGGGCACTCGATAATAATTGCACCTTCATGTTATTTATCAGCCATGTTTTGGGGTTGTGCTGGCCATTTCCTTCCATGTGCATGAGGATCTGCCCCACTTCTCCACTGCTACCAAATTTTGAAGTCGTTTGACAGGAGAGTTGGTCAAATACACCATCCATCAGGTTCATGTGGGTTTTTCTGTGTTTTAACCTAGAAGTATTTTTTTTCAGCAAGATTTTGGAGCAAGATTTATTTTCAGTTTCTTTAATGCAATTTGGAGCCAGAAAGGAACAAAAAAGCCTCCAAACACCAAAGGAAATGGTGCCACTGAACAAAGGGTCTCTTGTTTGTAAACTTCCATTTTAAAGTGTTGGTGCATATTCTACTGGAACAGTTTTTCATTTTTCACTTACACAGTCCAGTGTTTTAAATACTAACCTTTTCAAGAGTTGAGTACTTTTTAGGGCCCTTTGGAGTGTCTTTTCAGTGCTGTGTCTGTTTCTGAGGAAGCTGAGCTGTCTTCGCTCCTGTGTATCGATCCTCTTAGATAATGTATCCGAAGAGAAAAAGGAGAGAGAGTGTGTTTCAGTTTGCAGAGAAGCACAGCTAAAGAGACTGAGCTGAATCTGTCCTGTAATCTGTCAGCTGCAGAGCCTTCATCACTGAATGATCCTCACCTCATGTTTCTTGCAGCACAAGAACAGGATTCTATTTCAGAAAAAATAACAACCCAGGAACAAAATAAAAAAATCCCACTCCCTTGCTCCCCCCTCAATTTTCCTTTGAATCTAGACGTGGTCTAACCAGGAGAAATTTTTTTTCTCTGCACTTCTACCTTAATATTTCTGTCTACATTGCTGTGCCTCTCTCTGCCGCCAAAGCTAAGTGTTTGCTGAATTAAATAAACCATGCTGCATTGACAGAGCTTGTGAATGCTGCTATTGTCACCAGAATTCTTTTTGCTGGTCTGACCCCAAATCCTAATGCCAACTGTGGTGCAGTAATAAGTGAACAAGAATCGATCATGCTGATGAGACTAAGAGACTCTCCAAAAAGTAATTTTATAGGCTGGTGTTGTCACCACGTGGCAAAACTTTGGGTATGTTACATCTGGTCTGGTTTGGAATCACTCCTATCTGTCAGAAAAGGTTTCTTTTAAAAAAGTAAATGCTCAACACATTCAAGAAAAGCTCTTGTCATATGGTTAAAACCCCCCAGGTAATCATTTCAGTTACAGGGTTGTTAATAATATTGGATTCAATGGATTTCCAGTGTTTACATAATGCAATAGGAGATCCATGAGGAAATGGATTGTTCCTGTCTGTATTGTTGAGAAGAACTTAAGGCTGATGCAATATAAAGTCTCTAAGATGAAAAATTAGAGTAATTTCAGACAAGATAGTTTCTTAAGTTTTGAAGAGGAGAGGTCTGGATTTTCAAAGCAGAACTGTAATAATTAAAGTCTCCTAATTTTTCATGTCTTAAATGCCTACATGCTGTTGTATGTTCCAGAACCACATATTACTGAGAAGTTAATATAAAATATTGGGTCCATCTTTTTTGTGTGAGGTCTAGAGACAAACATGTCCAGCTTGGTCTCCAGTTGGTCTTTGTCGAACTACCCAGGAAAAGAACATCCCACCTTGAATCCTATTCCATTATTTCCTCTGGCTCCTGTTGTTACTTCTGCTTTTGGACATGCTGAACAGGAGCAGCAGCAGAAGAGTCACTTTGGGTAGTTCTGGTGAGAAGCTGATAGCTCAGACCAGTATTGGAGTTCCAGAAGTGCTGTTGACCTGCGGGTTCCAATTTCTCTTCTGACACATTTGCATGCGGCAGCACGATAGCCCTTTTTAGCAGTGTTTTCCTCTTCACTTTGTCTTCCTTTCTGACAATACAGCACAAAACCCTCGATATGGTTGTACAGAGAGCTGCTCCATGAATGGCTCGTGCTGTCTCCAGGCACTGGATTCCACTGACAGCACCCTCACCCGAGAACTACGGGTTTCTCCCAAAATGGGCACTTCCTGTGTGAGCTTTACAGAATTAGGGAGAATTTTCTTCTTCCGCATTAAGGCATGAGGAGAAGCGTCACAGTCTGTAATGCTTTCAGGTTTGTAAGCTCTGGGCCATCAGGGCTTGCTCTGTTCTGGCTCTGGTGTCTCAGAGGATTGCAGGAGAGCCAGCTCTCGTGGGCTTTGGAGGCAATGCAAGAGCATGGCAGGAGAAAATCCCTTCCTGCCTCAGCCAGGGGAGACAGAGACCTGCAGCTTTTACAAAATCTCTTGCTTAAACAATGATGCCAACATGCCAGCCTTGCCATGGCAGTGATCAGCAGAGCCCAGGTTACCATTTGACTCCTGCTGTGCAGTCAGAGGCTGGTACAAACCAAGCTGATAATTCACATCCACCAGAATTAAGATTGCAGCTCAGAAGCGACTCTTTAAAAGCTTTGGAATAATTATTTCACCTGTAGTTGGACTTTTTTTCTCCAGGCTCGACTTACAGTTTATAAATATGTGAGACAGGCAATTGGTAATTCAGTTTATAGTTTGTATGAACCCTGAAGCTTATGTCAATGCTGTTATCTATTATAGAAATGCAAACATGCTCTTTGATGTGTTATTCTCAGTGACTTGGGAGGATAAAGACGGAATACTCTATGGGCATTTGTAAAAGAAATTCAGAAATTGCAAGTCTACTAGGACCTAACAACATATTTTCATTTATTTTTTTCTCCTTTGCAATATGCTTGATTACAGTAACTTAAAAACAAGAGAAATATTGCATCTGTCTAGGTTTCTGCAGCAGGAGACCCAAACTGTTTTCCCTGCTATGCCAAAAGCCCTTTATGCCAAACGTGTTTTATATTATAGCAGAAGGGAAATTTGGTGCCACGGACATAGGATTTATTCAGTTGAACAGATTTCCTTGCTATAGGAGCACCTCCTGCTGGCTCTGCACTGCACTGCCCTTGGACTGTGTTTCCCAGACTTGGGAATAAAAAAGGAAGCCATGTGAGGTTTCTGGAGACAGAGGAAAATGGTCATCACGGGACCAGTTCTGCTGCTGTGAAGGGTGATGGGGAAGGCTCCAGTGACTGACACTTCCCAGTCTGCTACAGATACATATTTCTATAGTCCCTAATGGAGTGTTGGTACTCCACTAACTCGGTTCAGGGGTAACACCCTGTCTGCTCCCACATTTCCGCAGTGACACAGCTGAGGTCCACAGAACAGCTGGGAGTAAAACTCGGTAAAAAGGTGGTGAGAGAGAGCAAAAAGACATTGTGTTTGTCCCTGGCAGTGTCACTTTGTCCCTGAAAAATAGCTTGGAATGCTTTTCCACACAAAATGCCTTTTTTTTTTTTTAAAAAAAAAAAGAATGTATAGTGGCTTTGTGGCCATTTTAGTGAATTTTACATGAAAATATAAAAGCAAGATATTAATATGACCTTTTGGATTACTGCCACAACAAGCAGCTTCAGTGTTTTTTTCCCAAGCAATTTCTTCCTTGAAGGTTTGTTTTATATTTTTTTTTAGGAGGCAGTTATAAAGTAGTTTTAAAAAATAAATAAAGTCAGCCTACAAACGATACGTTAAAGCTAAGCGAAATAAGCTATCCTGACCAGAGTGCTTTTCTTCCTTGAAAACTAAACCAGTTGAAAATACTTGCTGTCATTCTGATGCGCAAGAAAAATAAGTCCAAAATATCAACATTTTCCCCAGAATGAGAACACTGCCAGCTCTCACATGTTTCCTTTAGTGATCAAAGCTCTTGGGATGGCTGGAGATGACATAAAGAAAACGTGGTTTGTTCGTTTAAATGCAGTGGGTGGGGAGCATGAGAGAGCAGAGTGTTGTAGGGAGTAGGACTCAAACATAAAATGAGCAGTAAAGATCTGTTCATCAACGCCTTTTCCTAGTAGCAAGCATTAGCACTGTAGCAACACTTAAAGGCTTCTGTTATTGTTATTCCTATAAAGAGGCTGTTGAAATAGGCACCAGTAAACAAGCACAAGGAGACACAGATTTTGTCTCCACAGCAGTTAAACTTCTGCTTTACAAAGGGACAACCCAGGGTTTATTGAAAAAACATTTTCTTTTTTATGCCCCTATTTTAATATTTTGACACACCCTAATGAAAACCCAGCAGGCCACTGCCCTGTTGTCATGCACTGTCTGGCTGTGTGTGCCCCCCGGCGTGTTTCTGCAGCCCCCTCCCCTTGTCACTTGTCACCCCGGGCTGGCTGGCTGCTCCTGGAGACGATGACACCAGGCTGATCAACCGGGTTCAGGTGCCACCCATTGCAAATGCCCAAGAGTCAGCCCAGACAAATGCTCAGCCAGGACAGTGCCCTCAGTACTACATCCCGTATGGGACACATTTTACAGAAAGAAAAGTCGGAAAAAAAATTTGGAAATACTGTAGAAAATGGTTTAAAACTTCTCTGGAAATGTTTTGGTAAATCTTGCTGCTTATAAAGCCAGACTCCTTTTATCTCACAGGGGCTGAAAGGCAGAAGAAAATTATGACTAATATATTTTTAAGAATTAGAAAAAATTACCTAACCCCACATATTTGGAATATCAGAATATTAGCATTTAAGGCTGTGATTTTCAGAAGAGCTTATGGGATTGTGGCACCCAGACCTACTCCTGCCCCCATGGAAATGCATATTAATTTGCTATCAGCTTCCATGCGAGGGATCAAAACTCTTCAGCTCTCACTGAATTTCCCTGGGAGGTTGGTGACTGTTGCAAAAATCCCAGCTCAAACCTCCTCACTGTCACTCTCTTTTCAGGGGAAATTCAGTGACTATTGCAAAAATCCCAGGCTGAACAACCTGATAACTCCTGGCTTTCAGGGCAGGAAGCAAACTCTGCGCATCCTACCCAAAACCAGTAGCAATCTCTCTTCTCCACTTCAGAGGGGTTTGATATTTTTGCCTTTTAGATCTCTCAAGCTGGATAAATAATGACCTATCTGAAGGTTGTGATGGGTTTCTGTTATTTGGGGCTTGAGAAGAATCCGTGTCTGGGCAAGAAAAAGCAATCCTAGATCTGTCTGGTGCCCAAAACCAATAGGTCTCATGAGCTGGGCTAGGGATGAAGATGGCTGGGGCAGTCACAAATGTACATTCCCAGCCCATTTCAGCTGTACCAATCCATTTGTACAATTTGACTGTTTGTGTGTGTGAGGGTGCTGGCATGGGGGTGCACACCCTGCTGCGTGTCACACACGCAGACGGACAGCAGCAATGAGAGGGACTGCTCGCAGAAGAAACAAATCTGCTTTACACTAGCAGCTCTGGATCTCTGCTTGTTTAGAAAAAATACTGCTGGTTTATCAAACACACAAACCAGCCGTGCTTGCCTGTGCTCTCAGAGCGATGGTAATTACATAGATTTTTGGTCAGTCCTGTCATGTTTACTCCACCAAATTGATTAACCTATGTAATGAGTACAGGACTGTGACCAATACTGACCCCACATCAAAGCCTGATATTGCTGCAGTGTGCTGACCTGAATTTTAATTGTTCAGTAGGTTTTGTAATTAAACCGCAAATGTGCTAAAGAAGAGATTAGGCATTTTAGCTAGCAGTGTATGCATTTTTTCCCAGGTGTGCCAATTGTGTACACTATAAAATGTCCAATGCCCGCCTCAATACACAAAGATCTAACAACATGCCATTTCATAGATGACTAAAGCCTCTTCTATTTTTTTTTTTAGCTTGATATCTTAAAATACAGAAAAAATGTAATTTGTATCCTAGAATTTTCTATATACATTATCATGTAGCACTAAAGCTCTTGCATAAAGGTATATAAATAAATCAACGATGAATAAATTAGGACTTCAAGTCTCTGTGAAGTTCCCACAGGCTTGTACACTTGGTCCTCAGAGTCCAAAAGAGCTACTGCAGACAGATGTGTTTTTATTCTTTAGGATCATCAGTGTGGTACATCTGTTGCTTCAGCTAGTGGCTATGCCAGACTTGAGAAAAAACACATTGCTCTTTAAATGAAGACAACTATCATAAATAAACAAGAACATTTGGAAAACTACCCATGCCTCACTTTTGTTTGAAAGAAACTTCTCTTTTGGAAGTTCTCGCAACATAAAAGAGAGGAACCGTGCTGCCTCATTCCACATGATTCTTTCCTCTTTCATTTTGATGGAGAAAAACACATGTTTCAACATCTGAGTTTCCACCAAATGTTGCCTTCTACCTCGTGCGCCTGCTCCTTTGGCAAGGAGAAATCCAGTGTCTCTGTTGGTGCAGCTCCCTGCTTTGTTTTCGACCACACAGAGGAGATGGAACTAGAAGCAGGTGGGTTAATCTGGAATTGGGTAGGTTGCGCTAGAAGGGAGCAACTGGGAAGAAGATCCATCTTTCATTCATAAAAATTTGTCTGAAACATATGGGGAGAATTAGGAGTTACATTTTCATCTTGATGAGCTGGGACTTAGGAGTCTGCCTTGAGGCTTACTCAAGACCATGAATCTGGTCTGAAACTATTCTTCTTTGGTGCGCTTGTACTTCTTCCATCTTACTGTGATTTAGTCCATCTACCAGTGATGGGTGTCACCAGGACTCACAAAAGGTGATTGACTTCGTGGATTTGATTGTGAGCAGAGAGCTTGGCTGAAGGAAGAGCAAGACCTAGGTTTGTTTCCTACAGGAAGACTGTTGTGAGTAGAGAATAACTAGGGCAAGATGACAAAATGTGGCAGGTTTGGGGAGATACAGGCTATTTGATAGCCAGAGTTCATCTAGAACTGGCAAAAAAAAGTAGTCATCTACCGATACTTGGGGGAAAAAAATTGTATATAGATATGTAATTTACTGGAATGGTGAGATGGTCCTCATCTTATCTTTTTTTTAATTAAAAAAACACCCTGCAGACTAAAGAGTACCCACCTGGCACTGAGTAGTGTCCTGTGGGCACGGATCTTAACGTAACACTGGGAATGTACTCTCCAGGGACAATCTCTGCTGTGCTTTTCTTTCCTGTGTGCTGCCCAGAAATCCCAAAGGCGTCTCTGGGAAAGTTTCTCTTTCAGTGGGGAAATGGTTTATTCAGCCACGTAGCTGAGTTCACCAACTGGATGTGCTTTTCCCCTTGCAGTGTGCTCCAGGATGCCTTGATCCGCTCTGAGAGCCTCGGAAGCCAGCTGAGCACTGCTTGGGTGTGAACTTCTCTGCCCATTTCCCAGCACAGGTTGCTCTCAGGCACAAGATTCTGCAACCTATTTTTGTTGGTCCTTCCATGAAGGTATTTTCTGCATGCTGCAGTTTTTAAGAGTGCTGATTTATGTCATTTTGGCAACGATGTACTGACATTTTTCTACCATTTTGCAATTGTTATTCATCCACTTAAGCATGTGACCAGACTTGATAAATCAGTGAGGACTCTTAAATGCTGACTGCTGGAATCTGTGAAGAATGATGCCTTCATTATCACACCTGAATATGCACAGAACTTCCCTGTCCAGAGGCACCCTCTCCTCTACAGAAAACACCCTACCTGCCATGCCTGTCTTTCTTGAATGTATTTGCAAGGACTGTGCATTAAGTAAAAAACCTGCGATCTAAAGAAAATAATGTAGCCCTGCTAAAAACACCAATGTGCTGTATATTCTTTAAGAGTGACTGCACGCACCTGTAAGAGCAGATTTTAGATTGCAAACAAGACCTCCACATTTTCCAGCTGCCTTAAGCTTGCAGTGACAAAAGACCTTGCAGTGCATAATGATGAGTCCAAGCAAAAACATATAAATACGCCAGATAAATAAAAGTTTTTGCTTGCCAGAGATCTCAAGCTCTATGAAATAGGTTTGGACTCTTACACTGAGACAACAGTTTTCAAATAAAATTAAATGAGGTAACTGAACACTGAAATCCTAATACAAGAATTAGGAGGCAAGAAAAGTCATAAACAAATTACTGATATATAATTTTAAGGTAAATATGTTAATTTAAAATAAGTTTGCATACCCATTTGAAAGATGTAATTTCAAGAGAGAATACCCAGTTTAAAATTAATATAATTTATTAACAATTAAAAATTATAACACAAGCAGAGGGAGGTTGGAGGTGAAATACTGAGTTTCCTTTGATAGGTAGAGTAATTATGAAGTATGCTTTTGAAGTTCAAGAAGAGAGCCTTAGGACACAACATTTTTTAAAGTAAAAATTGGCTTGCACTCTGTTCAAGTGATTTATTTTGCACTAAGAAATGGGTGTGAGACATGATGTGATTTAAAATGTCATCCCTTGATGGAACTGCTTGAGGGTGACATAATTTTTTTTTCTTTTTTCTCTACTTTTATTTATGTATTTGGCTGCTTTATTTCTAAAGTTTTCTATCTTAGAGAATCTAATGAAATCACGTAGATATTAAAAAAACCCCGATCCATCAACACCTTTACTGTCCCCCAAATAAATCTTTCCCCTAAAGCTCAGGAAGCTAAAAGCTAGACTCTGGAGGGAGCCACTGGGAAGGAACAGATTTTTCACCTGCATCTGTGTCATCTGTGTTGTGGCCAGCTTTGTGGAATACCACTGGTACATGCCACCAAATAAATGCATGGAACAGAGGTTGTAGGAGTGTTGCTTGTCTTCAAGACCAGGCTGTCCCACAGATCCCTGGACAGGGAGGGCTGCTCCTCCTCTGTCCTCTCCTGCTTTTTTGCAGGGACCCGGACGTGCCACCTCTTACAGGTTTTCTTAGAAGCAACGCGCTGTGCAATATGCGTGGCAGTCAACACCACGACTTTTGTGACACCTCTGCTTGCACTGGGCTTCACTGTCAGGGGCAGGCAAAGTGGCTGTTGTGGCAACAGGCCCAGAGGACAGAGCTCGTGCTGTGGCCAAAATACTCACTTGCCTTGCAGACCTGCCTCTCGAGAAGCTTTTGCTTAACCTCAGTGGCATTTCTGTATGCCTGGTGATTTTTATCATAAATCTCACGAATTTTGTTCAAAGCCCTAGCTGTCAAAGGCAAAGGATTTGTGTGAGAATGTCATAAATGTGACTTCAGTGTGAGTCCCATGACACTTTGCCTGCTGGTAGCTGAATAGATCTTGTGGGTCCTCGATGGGACAAGCTTCTAGACACACAGTAGAGCGATTGGGCAGCTGTAGGGCAGATCCACCTGTGCTTGTTACATACAGAAATATTAAAAAAAAAAAAAAAA
>VZTF01005935.1:770442-927965 GCA_013397755.1 Cnemophilus loriae
TTAAAAAAAAAAAAAAACCAAACAAACAGCAACACCAACACCCTCCCAAAAAATCCCACAAAAACCAACTCCCCCAGAAAAAAAACCCCAAACCAGAAGGCTTTCTTCTCTGAGCTCTACAGGCTGAACGACTGAAACCAACGGGACTGTATTTTGTTGCCAGCACGAAACAGTTATAACCTAATACACACGGGACACATATCTGCCGAGTAAGAGAAGCCACTTTTTTCCTTGTCATTTTTTCAGATAAAATTGCCATCTAATCTAAAAAAACATGGCAGTCTTGCTGAAAGTCTGTGAATGCTCTTTGTATGAGGAGCTGTAACAAAGTTCATAGCCAGACTTGTTAAAAAACACAGAAGTTAAAAATAGCTGCACAGTCAGGGAGCAGGATCCAGCTCTAAATGGGTGGCCCAGTTTGCTCTCACAGTCACGTATTGTAAACAAAAGTCCACCCTTTCGTTTTTAGGCTGCTGCTGATAGCCTTTTCTCTTCCATGGGGAAATGTTGGCGCTTCCCAATCATTTGACAACTTTCTTTGTGGAAGGTCTGTGCCAACGAAGTACCAGTATCATTTTGACTGCAAGCAGGACTTCTTCGGGAAGGTGTTATTCACGGAGGAGAGGTAGTAGCTTTTTTTTTGTTTATTGAAAAATATTGGAAAGATTTCTGCAGGAACTTTACAAGGAGCTCACAACACTTTTCTCCTGGGCCTGCTGCAGAAGTTGCTGCTGCCCTGGTTAGCAGACAGAATTGCTACTGCGGTGGGAGATGGATTGGCTCCTTTTCTACTCTGACAGCCATGAGGCTGCATGAATTACACAGCCTGGTGTTCTGGGTGGAGCAGTTCCGGAGGATTCATCCCAGCTGGGGCTCACACCAGGTGGCAAAACAAACTATAAAGGCCTGAGGGGCTGGGGAAGTGGGTTCCCTTCTTTCCTGCTGTGCTGTGGGCAGGGACTGCTGTGGGTGCTTGCTGCCCTCCTCGATGCACAATGGAGAAACCTGAGGCTTTGAAAAAAGAGGAGGGGGTAAGCAATATCTAAACTGGTATAAGTCTGTTATAACTGGAAGTTTGGAGCTTTTTAAAAATGCTTGCTTGAAAAGCTGAGTCAATTCTGTGTTTTCTGACTTATGTTGATCCCCAGCCTGCACAAAGCCTGTGCTGTATAACTTCGCAGGCTATGTCTGTTAAATATAGCAGAGAGGTCTCTCTATCCATCTATGAAATGGGAGCATAATATTTCTTGATCTTACAAGCTTTTCTTCCCTGAGATAATTTTTTTCTTTTGTTTTTAACTGTAAACCTTTTGAGGCTTGGCTCTTGTCTTGTGTGACTGCTTGGTGCCAAGCAGAGGTGGTATTAGAGGCAGACTGTAAAAAGTGCCATAAAATCCATGGATGCGAGGGCTAAAGAATGAAAAGATGTTCCTTTGTTTTAGCTGTTTAAAATGGTGACAGTCCATGGAAAGCTGTAGGCATGTTCTCCATTGCTAACTCATGTTTTAATATGTAGTCTTACGGGAGAAAAAACATCTGCTATTTTCCTAAAGCTGGTATTCCTAATACTTTACAGCTCTGATGCAGTGTGAGGGATGAAGTCAAAATACGTCTCTGTTGCCCAAGATATGTTTGATGATATCATAGCCTATGGTGTCCTACTGCTGAATCAGCTCTTGCAAGAGGCTTGGAAATCTGTTGCAAAGCTGGGAAACACACGGCTAATCCATAAAACCTTAAATATATGTAAAGCAATGTGCAAATGACACCTACTAACTGGAAATTGCTACAGATAAAAGAGATCTGGCAGCTGAATCACAAAAATATTATTCAGGGTAAATACTTACACCAAATTAATAGCCTAGACACAGTTCCACCGCTCAAACAGCCTTCAGAAGTATCAACTGATTTGAAAGAGTGGGCTGCTGTTAAAATAATAATGAATCCAGCCTTGTCCTTTCTCCTCGGTATCCTCCAGGCTTTCTCTGGTGGGGTGTTTTGACTGCTGTGAGGATTTAAAAGAACTTTCTTATCACTGATAAATATCAAAGCTGGTGAGACTGCTGTGTGTGGCTGAGAGTTTGCAATGTGAGAATGTTAAATACTGATGCTATACTTGATGCTATAACAATTTCTGCTACTTCAGCAAAAACTATCCAGAAAAGGTCTCTGGTCCTTTCCCAGAGGGGAGTTGGCCTGTTAAAATGAGTAACTAAGAACCTGACATGTTGTTGGCATAATCCATTTGCATATTCAGCTAATGAAAATCTACTTGTTTCAGTTTTGGTGAGGCTTGTGCTGTCCTGCAAGTGTGATGTCTTTTCTTGGCAGGTCAGGAACTGCTACCCATGCAGCGTGAGGGAACTCCTTCCTTCTGTTCAAGCTAAAAGGATGCTCTAGAATTTAGGGTGGTGATCTAGGAAGTGGCAGCTTTATGTTCACCACTCTGCTCCCTGCCTATATGGTGTTAGGCTTTGCTTCCCTGTTGAAAATAGGCTACAGGGGTGGTGTGAGGTTGCTAAAGGTTGTCTTTTGATAGTACAGTGGTGTTATGGGTCTAAGGTATACTTGCAGAGGAATATAATCTACCTTCTGTATATTAATCTAGAAATATATAATAATGATATCTAGAAAGCTTGGCAGTGGGTTGAACAAAAGCTGCTCCTTCCATTCTGAAGAAAAAGTAACAAGAATGTTACTTTAGTTTTTTTTAGTTAAGGACTTCTGATGCTGTAATTGCAATAGAAATTATCTAAGTTCTGCTTATTTTGGGTCTCTTTCAGTGTTCATAGAGAGGTCAACTGCTGAGTTTGATGCTGCCTAGACTGGGCTGGTTTGCTGAAGGCTGGGTATCTGTCCTGCATTGCAGGGTGCACTGGGGACATGCCTTCAGTGTGTGATTTCCAGAGCACTGCTCCCTCACATATGGCAGATATTCCTGGGTGGCTGCTATTGCTTCACAGGCTGTGGTTCAGGTATGCAACTGATAGACTGGGCATGAGACATAAAAGACTATTAGATAGTGCCTTCTGAATTTCATGCTCACAGACACTGTGAAAGGCTACCAGGGCGTTAGAGATTCATAAGAAAATTGTATATTCCTCATGCATTCGTCCCATTACGTGTACCCAGTGCTCAGCATCTCTAAGGACCAGGTCTGTTCTTCTGAAATTATAGCTAAGTTAAAACCTCAAATTTCTTAGGCTGAAAACCTCATTATAACTATTTGACCTCATTATTTATTGAAGAATACTGTCAAGTCTTAAAAAGAAGAAAATAACCTGTATTATACCTGTCAGAAGTAGGAAGGATACATTCTGGCACATCCATGGGTGTGTGTAGCCCAGCTGCTGAGCTGTTGGCTCAGCTTCTCTCAAGCAGAGCTACAGAGCCACATGGTGTCTCTGGGTGCTGGATTTTATACTTGGACCTGTGTATTAACACTCCTCCAGAGTGGCAGCTCGCTATTGGATGTACTTCTGAAGCGCCGCAAGAGTGCAAGTCATTCCAGCAAGGGTCTGGTATAAATTACACGTGGTAAATTGGCTCCAGATAAGTCTGGTTTGGACTGTGGAACACGAAGAACTTGTGTGGTGTGATAAAGCCTCCTATTTCTTGCTCAGACCTTGCCTTTTTGCAAGGAGCTGCCATCGCAGTCACAGAAATACAGATTTAGAGTCTGGCAGGTTTGGGTTGGCAGAATCCTACTGGATCATGCTTTGCACAAAGGCTGCTATCAGCTCCTGGGCTTATTACTTAACTGGGATACAGGCAGTGGGATCTGAGAGCTGTATCAGATACTTCATTCAGCTGTAGCAAGTTGTCTTTCAGTGGCAGCATGCATCTTGATTTTAAAACATGCAGGCTGAGATTATCGAAGAGGTAGATATGGTACAGTTGTTTAAACCTCAAAATGTTTTAAATAATTGATTTCCATGCATCTAAAGTAAAGATCAGTTACTCAAAACGTATTTATATTTGCAAAAAAATCAAAACTAAACAATATGACAAAACACATACTTATAAATAATTTAAAACATATTTTGAGGCTTTTAATGTTGCAAAATGTGTCTCCAACAGTGGGAAAACCTCAATAAATATGCTTTAACAATTCTTTTTATATTTAATGCATAATTGTGCTATTGAGTAGAAAAAAAAATTAGATTTAATAAGAAGTTTGACAATGTGGTGGATGAGCTAGCAAAGCCAGCCTTTAAATTTACACCTATTTAGTGAAAGGCATGTGCAATTAAAAGTAGATGAGAAGAAACTGGTGTTTATTAAGAATTCCTAATTATGGATCCAGTGCTGGGTGCAAACTGGTGCTTTATAATCTGATAAAGCTGTGTTGGGAGGCTCCAGGCTTAACATTAGGAAGCTGAGAGGGTGGCCAGACACTATAATAGGCTTTCTAGAGAGGTGATTTGTGTCCCAAGCCTGTCAGTGATAAGGGGCATTTGCACAGTGGTCTTAAGGTGTGTTAGTTTTTGGTCAGGCGGTTGAGCTGGAGGATTGTGGTACGTCCATTCCAACTGAGTTTTCTGTTTCAAAGGATAAATGTTCAGTGAGGTTCTGCAGGCTGTTAAGACCAAGAAGTGCAAAGCGAAAATGGTTGGGGGTATCTAGAAGAGACTTTATCTAAACTGTTGAGGTTTTGACTTGTTGCATCACATGGTCCGCTTGCCCCGGGGAATTTTAGTTCTATGCCTGAATCTTCCCTACTGATACAAACAAAAGGTGAGGTATAGATCTTGTTTTATGATACAAGAGGAAGGCTGGCTGCCCTTCCTTGGGCAGAGTTTCTACTGACTTTACTGGCTGCTTCCTTGGAATAACAACAGCAGAGCCTGCACCAAAACAACATTTAGATACTAAACAGTGGGCTTCAGTCTCACTTATAATGTAATCAAGTTGCCTGCCTGTAATTTCTCTTCCTTTTGTAAAATAGCTGTTATTTGAATTCTGCTTCAGATACTGAAGTTCCCTTCCTTCAGTAAAATCAGTTCTGGCAAAAGTAAAGACAGACACAGTAGTTTTGCAGTCTATAGATTTTGAGCTGGCTTTGACTGTGTGCCCATCATATGTTGTCATAATGCAGGTGGCTTCTTTGTAAATAGCTGCTGGTCTCAGTAAGCTGTAGGCTTGTCTACATGAAGTGTGTTTAATAACTGAGTTAGAGCGTGGATGAAACTGCATTAGCTTTTCTTCATGTCTCTATGTGGATACTCTTGATCAGGCTACCTTAATAAAGTTTGGGCTAATCCACATCCAGAGTTACTTAGCACATTAATCTGTTCTATGCCAACTTTTCCCATGCTTGGCAGGCTCATAAATCACCTGTCTCTCTTCTTTCTTTTGTTCACCCCCATTACACAGCAGTGTGATTATGTACTCAGTGTTTCTGAAGTATTCTCAGCTTGGTATTCCCCAGTTAGAAGTTAAATGTTTTGTGTTGTGCTCTCTGTGAGATGATGGGGGTACCTACAAACATGTGAAACTCCTGGGTCTCTGCAGTGAAGATGTTTAGGTGAGCACCCATCTCCCATACTACCAAATACTGTTTTGCGTGCGTTTATGGAAAGGGTAATGCAACACAGAATACTGTACATGGGTTCTTCCAGCTCTGAATTAGTCTCTTTTATCTGTCTCTGACCACAACAGATGTTGGCAGCCTTTCTACTCTATATCCTTAAGTCAGACTAAGAATATAAGTTCCGCTTAGAGAAGCCGTAAGGGAAAAATTTAACCCTCTCAGGAGGATTTTTACTGTTTTTTTTTCTTGAATGCTCTTGACTTAATTTAAAGGAAAAAAAGGTCAGCAAATGTCCAGATCTGGCACAGTGTTTGGGGCATCCTCAGATTATATTCCATAGAAGTGCTCATTGGTCTCTGCATTCTCGATCAACTTTCCTCTTGATGGGGATGCAGGGACAGAGGGTAAAAAGATCGTAGTGAATGTTTCTAATACAGTTTGCAAAAGAATTTACACGGAATGGTAGCAGCTCCGTGAAAGGCTTGTGAGTATAACCTTCAGCTTAGACACTGGAGACATCACTGGCCATATCGATGGAAAATCTCAAACAATCAGTCAGTTGATTCTATTGCATTTATTATGCTATGAAACATCCTTTAACAAGTTTGAAGTAGTTTACCTTTTCCCTGTAGGTGGAATTAACAAAAGCTCCACATAGCCTAGATCCTCTTCAGGATAACCTTGGACTGTTCGCTTTCATCTTAAAACAAATAAAAGCAAACAAAAATAAAGCTATAATTTGAAATAATTACAAATGCGCAGGTATTTTATTCCTGTGTTTTACTGAAAAAATAGCTCATCAGAGAGTCATAATTAAAAGAAAGCATGATATGCATAAATATATTTATACCATAATAATTTGAGAAGTGCCCATTGTATCTCCAAACAGACCTTGCAGACTGCTCACTGCTGCTCTCCAAGATGACCAGCTGTCAGAAAGACCTTGGCAATGGCAGAACCAAGCCAGCATTCTTCTTCCCTGCTGCCCTCATGCCTCTAACAGAGCCCTGTACAGCCTGATGTGTAGCTAGTTAGTTGTCTTCAAGGGAGAGGGATGTAAGGATCTAATTTTACTGACTGACATGGGCTGCAGAAGCATACACGGCTTGCTCATATCCTTTGTGGAGTTGGAAGCGGAGCCACTTTTTTTTCTTTTTTCCTTTATTTTTTTTCCACCACACAGAGACGCCATCACATATGTTCAGAGGCTGATGAGCCGAAAAGATCTGGGAGCCACATGTGACCGGCAGAACCAGCACCAGCCTAGCTTAGAGTTTCAGTGGGAGATGACTTTTGGGAAAGTTCCCACAGAAATACCATGGTAGCATTTCTGTCTTTGCTCAGCCTGATTTCATTTATTCTGAGGCTACTTTACACGTCCCTGGCACCACAAAAATACCTTTATTCAGGCATAAGGGGCACTTGAGATCCCATCAGTGCTCTCTGGCATCACCAGAAGGGTGCCAAAGGGCTGTTTGTGTCCATGTGGACCTGGCCCACCGTGTTTATTCACACAGTAGCTTGTGCTGAGTCACAGTGCCTGCCCCACAGCCAGGAAAAGGAAGGGCTTGTTTTCATTAGGGGACATCAGTGCTATCTGGAGGTTACAGAGTACTGGGGTGCAGAACGTGCCGAGAGAGGGTCACAAAAGCCTTTTTGGAATGCCAAAAGCAGGAACATGTTACCATGGAGAGTGATACAGTTGGAAGGCTGATATTTTCAATAATACAGCACAACAGTCTATCCTTAAGGCTTAATCTCCCAAGTGTAGGAAGGGGAGTCTGATCCCTCCTCTCCCATGAGAACAGAAGCAGAAGGCCTCAGGAGGCTGGGATGACTACACAAGCAGGTGAATCTCCGGTCAGTTCACTTGTTAAACTGTGGACATCGCCTTCTTGAGAGGCCTGCAGGTCCCTGCCCTCAGTTTGTCTCCAAATTAGTTGTACCTTCAGAGAAGGGAGAAACAAAAGCAGACTGGAGGAAATGTAGAGGAAAGGTCATATTTCCCCCAGGTTAGAAGTTTTTTCTATCCTAGGTGAAGTTTGTTATCCAGCTTATAGTGGACTTTTTGAGTAGACAGGATGTATGGCAGGAGGAAGTGGTGGTTGGGGTGGCAACGGCAGTAAGTGCTAAGGGGACAGCTGCTCTCAAAGGGTTGATTGTGTTCCTCTTGTTTGGTGTAGGAGATGATGCTGAGGAAATGTGAACTTATAGCTGCTGCCTTCCAGAACTCTGCTAGATTTGGGCAGGAGGAGGCAAGAAGATAAGCAAGGGCACCCCTCAGTCCTCCTTCCTGATGCTAAGAGGATGCAGTGAAGTCTAGAATTGAGAGGTTCTATCTCTGGGGGAACTGTCCTGATTCCTGACTGAGGGGAAATATCAGATTCCACTGATTACTTCTGCTATCTAAGTATTTTATATGTGAAACTTGTAATTTGGGGAAAGCTGCAAGCTAAGCATTTCAGAGGCAGCCACCCCCACTACTGTGAGACTGTTAAGACAGAGCTGGTCTCTGCCTCTGTGAACTTGTTCCCAGTTTATATCAGACTGTGTAGTAACCCCCAGCACCATCTCCCCAGGTGTCTCTCTTCTGTAGTGCCAGGGTACCACTAAGTGCCTCTAAGCCAGCATAGTCCTGTGTACACGATGAGTATTTATTCATTCATTCTCAGGAAGAGAGAAGGGTCTGAGACAGGCTGACTGCTCTATCCACTTTTAAGTAGGTAGGACATGCAGTGGCCTTCTGCAGTTCTGCGCATCTGGCCCTTTTCGTCACTTGATTCTCCTCCAAGCACCCTCAAATGAAATGTTTCGTACTGAAAATGTTTTGTGCCCGATGGCTTGCTTTCACTGTTGGAAGAAAAATGAAAGTTTCATGTCCTCCCTCTTTTGTTGTCAACCTGAAAAATCAGCTATTCCTGTAATCCAAGTCCCAGTATAATGTCAAATGTAAGGGACATATTTTGAAATGTCTTATCATGATAAGGGCTTTGGAGCTTCTCCCAAGAGACTTTTCTTGCTGGGAGCTGTTCTCTCATGCTTAGTGTGGTGTTTAAACAGCAATATATCCTGCAACTACTATAAAATAATGTTAAATTATTTTAGATCATGCCAGGCCTGTTGGTAAATGTTTTCTAATAATTGATTGTTGGAGTGTTTCCTAGTTGCTTGTGGTAATGTGGTCTTCTTCTTTGCAGGATTATTGGTCTTTTAAGTGAGATCCAACCACTTTCTTCAAAAGAGTGGTATACCAGATTCAGCTAAAAAATACTTTGAAATTGTATTTAACCTAAGGCTGCCAGTGTTACAGAACATGAAGGGATAATATTCTTTCTCTCTTCTGCAAATTCACATGCACGTGATTAATTGCATTATTTATCCATGACTAAATACTGCATAAAGCTCTATCTTTATCAGTCTCCATTGCAATTCAGTAGTGATATATTTTTAGATGCTATGTATAGTCTCTGCTAAGTGTTAATTTTTCTGTTTCATTAATATGTACTTTTACATATACATAGAATTCTAACATACTGGAAGTCTAATAACTGTTCCTTTTATGCTTGATGTATAATATTAATTGAAGAATATGGACTAAAGATGGGATATGAGCCAAATGGCACAACTGAGAGTACTACATTGACTTCCTGTACTCTTACTCTGTTTGTGGGCTGATTTTCATAAGAGAATTCCTAAAAGCATCCAAAGTTGCTTCTACGTGCCCAAGAATATGGAAAAGTCCCGTTGACTCCAGATTTGCTTACACTGCTGTGTGGGACAGACATGCTGGAGATTAGCTCTAAATAAGATGGATGAAATTCCAAAAGTGCAGGAGACAGCCTGAGAGACCTAAAATTGATCTAAGAATAACACTTAGAGATATGAAAGATGTAAAAGAACAAATTAGGTACTCAAAGTTCTCTTGTCTCTGCTAGTGCACTCCTCTCCATGGCCCAGTCCAGTGTAAACCTGGAGCTGACGTAATTCTTCCAAATTTATTTTTTTATTACCTTTTACTAATTAGGGCCAGTCCATTTCTGTGAAGTAGGCTATGGTGTCAGGTAAACAGGCCATCAAGGCTGCTCTCCTCCAGAGGTCTGTGAACCTGAAAAAAAGGCTGGCCTATCATCCAACAGGTAGAGATTGAGATTTGAAAAGTACCCATCCCAAATCATGTTAAATTCCTTGAGCACTTGTGCAGTATTGGAAGAACTTGGGGCTCGGCCTGCTGAATACTTGGTTATCTGCCTGCAGGCCGATTTTGGGGCTTAAGAATTCTCTTAATACTGGTGCATGTTCACGTGAGACATTGAGTAATGTTGCAATCACACACTATATCGCATCCTCTAAAAAAGGCTGTGAGTGAAATACACAAAATCAGATTTTCTGTTCTCTAGGTTAGTTCTTCTGCCTTGGTCTTTTGAACCAAGTTTTCTTCTGAAATCCCTAAGTTAAACTTACTAACCCCTTACGGCAACTAAACAGTTTCATGAACTGGCTACTGAGATCCTTATGGAAAAAAATCTGCACTACTTGACTCAGAGCAGGCTTTTTTTTTTTTTTTTTAATCATGATCCTCAGTGATATGGGACTTAGAAATAGCATTGCAGTTTAATGGGCTATTTCTCTCTTCTGCATAATATCGCTTTCTTGTCTGCATATTTTTATTCTGAGATGTATCTAATATTAAAATATATTTTGCCTGAAACAATGACCTCTGTTGCAGACAAATGTAGCTTTTCTGATATTTGACTTTCAAGGAGTGTTCAATAATAGGGTGTAGAGAATCTCTGAGTCTGTCCATCTATGAGCTTCAGTAACATTTGGCCACCTGAATCTGCAGACAGAAATTTCATTCTGCCATGGTCATCTTTTGTTTCATCTCATGCCTTGAACATTGCCTCCATCTTGTTGAAAAAATAGGCTTGGAAGAGAAGAGCAACTCCCATCTCCTACTTCATTGCCATCTGATGTTTTGGCTGCAGATGGTGGCTGACTAATGATGAACATCCTGTTCCCCTATGTTGCAGGAAGTCCACACAGAAGAGGTAAGAGCACAGATGCAAGGGCAGCCTGCTGGGCTCCCCACCCTTCAGAATCTGCACGTGGCAGCACTGTGCTGAGCTTCCAGAAAGTGGGAGTGACACAAGAGATTGCCATATAACTCCTGATGCCTTGTGGGTAATTGCAATGGTGATGCACCTGACTGACTGTTTTTTAACTAATTGCTGCAGTTTTCTGAGGTTGGCCATTTTAACCCATGGTTTGAAATATTTATGGCTTTTTGGAGAAATATAGGTCCCTTGTGACCATATCTCTGCTCAAATGTGATTATTCTACTGAACAAATGTGAGTAAAAATATAGTAGATCTTCAAAGCAACACAATTGTTTAACCTGGAGAAGAAATCACTTCAACTCCAAGCTCTACTGTGCCTTGTCTGGGTGGATGGAATAAAGAAATAAGAAGGCTCTGAAATGTTAAACTCAACTGCAGCAAACTCACCAGCTTTTGCCTGAGAAGATACTGCTTCTTGAGCTATACAGTGAGCATGAGCTATTTAGTCTCCCTTGAGACAGGAAAACTCTGAACTTTCCAAATAAATCCATGAATGAATCCAGTTCTGTAGTAATTGCAAGGGTCCTGAGCAGAACTTGAAGTTGTCTGGGCTGGATATGCTGAAGTACTCTTCACTCTTTCTAGTCTGGGCAGCTTGGAAACGTGTGTTCAGTTTCAGGAATACCGATCCTCAGAAGTGATAGAGCCTTAGTGCGTAGGTCATGTCAGAAAAGGTGTGCAGTGGTTACGCTCATCCTAGCATGAGGGTTGCTCATTAACTAGTTGCCAGTTAACATTATTTAATGTATAGGAAAAAACAGTAAATTTGCAGGCTAAGTAATTTCTCTGTTTTAATGCTCCACAGGTTCCAGTGTTTGGCGTAATAAAATTCATGTGGTAAATTACACTTAGGTTTCTTTTCGCTTGCTTTGCTTTTGCAATTACATTAATAAAGTCTCCAAAACTTACCCGTAAATCTTAAGGAAAAGAACCTAAGTAACTAGATAAGAGATTGTAGCCTGAGTGATTTCTTCTTTCTCCTACCTGCCCCTCTACTACAAGTGCGTGATGTTAAAAAAAAAAATTTAAGGATAAACTGAAACTAGTTTTAGGAAGCTATATGTCACAAGCAGGTAGATCTAAAAATAGGATATATCTGCTATTAGTGATGGCTGTTCTAAGCCTCCCAAAGCAGGCTAAGAACTCCTTAGGGCTTCAAGGAGCAAGATGATGGATGTTAAAGTACTGTCATTTTTAGGCATTTTTCAAAATAAGTGGCTATTTTTCTTGCCATTTGGTGCTACAGAGCGGTATTAATGGTAACTAATGCAGTGTAGGTTTAGACAAAAAGTAGTCACAGCAAAGCAATTTTAAAAGTCTCTCCAACATTACCTGATATTGTAAATAAATAGGAGCACATGATCACATGACCTGATTCATTGGCATGAGTGCAGGATACTCATGTTACCTTAAAGCAGCATATAATTTAAAATAACTTAAAGAAAAAGGTTTTCCAGTGTCCATTCTCAAGTATTCTGTATGTACTGCATTTCAGTGTTTTGCTAGATATTTTGCAGTTTTTACAAGTGCAGTCTTTCTGGCAAAGTTCATCAAGAGTTAGACATTTTACAAGTATCTGGTGGTTTGTGATCCTTCCGTTTATATTAATTTTACTCAAGGTCACAGGGGAAGCATTGTTTCTATGCCTTGGGAAAAAGCTGTAAACCTTATAGTAGGGTTGGTTTATAAAGTATTTGCAGCTGTTGATTTTTCTCCAACCCCCTTTTCTCCTGTTTTTTGACACTTTCTTCAAAAGGTTAGTAATTTTCAAGAAACATTATAATTCTATGATAGATTTAGATTGTGAGGTTAAATTTGGCAATCTTAGCTTCAAGTAACTCCTTTCCCTACAAAGAGGGAAAATAGAAGAAGACTGATTGAAAGAAATGTGCTAGGCAAAAATCTGCAAATAAGATTGTTGAGAAATAATGTCATTTTTGATTCAGAAAATACAGCTATTAAAACAAACAGACAGTGGAATAGTTATCCTTGTGGGGCAGCTATTCTGTGAGAGTTGCAAAAATGAGGATAAGGGTCCACAGTCAGCGGAGGGAAGGGGAGCAAAGACAGAGGATGTTCAGTTGCGAGTCAGGCGAATAATGATACTTCAGCATGTCTAATTGTCTAATGCTGCAGCCTGTATAAACTAGGGCAAGCTGTATATTAAAAAAATTAAAAGCAAGCCAAGGCTGTCAACTTTTTCTCTGGGTTCTGCTTTACTGCAGAGGAGTTGGCTTTGATGGGAGTTGTGTTTTCTGCCTTGCTTGCTGCTTGGCTCTCTCAGCATGGAAGTGGGGATATCATTCAGTCAGTTTCGAAAGATGCGGTTGCATCAACACGGTATTGCTGTGAAAGACTTTGTTTATAATTTTGTCTTTGAATTATCTCCAGAAGTCCCTCTGCCTTGCCTTCAGAGGTTTAAGTTGGCAAGTGCTCAGCATTGCTCTAAGTCATGTCTTTGGATGTGAATTGAGACTCTTCCTTGCGACCTTCCAAGTTGGCGCGTGGAGTGCTGCGCACAGGATGCGCTAAAGAGAACAGGAGTGGTGCCGGAGCAGGGAGGCTTTGCATCATCTGGCTTCAGGCACTGGAATTGCGTTGACTAGGAGCTTAATCTCCCTTGTAGTGAATGCAGAGACAGACTCCTCAAAGGAGAGACTCAGAGAGCCTACACTAGAAGCCTATCTCTTGCAAATTTTTTTTTGAGTACCTGAAAAACTCCTGTTTCCGAAACTACTGAAAGAGATGGGAGCTGGCACTGAGGAGAGAAATAATGGAAGCTAATAAAGTGTAAAAGGTTGCGAATTGCAAGGAATAGTTAGCTTGGGAACTTCTGTTTTCCCTGTGTCACAACATTCCACATTCCAAACTCACTATGCTATATCACAAAAACTGTTCCTCAGTTGCCTCTGTGGGTATTTATGTCTATTAATCCTCACTGTCTGCTTTTTCCTCCCTGCACCCTTTGAATCTATCTTTTAATCTTCTTGTTAAAGATCTTAATTTAATCTGTATATTGTATTTGGTAGTAAAAGCTGGCTAATGAAGAATTTAAACTGAACTAATTTTTCTGCAGTGGGAAGGGCTTGATGCTTGTGTCTCGTCTTGGACTGGGTCATTCAGAATCCAGCTCTGTTCCAAGCTCTTCCTAGATTAGGGTGCTGTCAGCTGCTCATACGGTATGCTAGTGAGCCGCATGCATCTAAAGGACTGAAGTTATTTTGGCTCCAGCCTTAGCAAACATTATTTAATTTCTGTCTGTCTTAAACCTGTGCAAAAATTAATGTAAATTAACAGGTTACTTAATATGAAAGTAAATGACTTAGTATGGCATCTACTTATGAGACAGAAAAAAGAAGCAAGCGTTTTGGCAGCATCACTTTAACTGGTTCTGGAGCATGGAAACAGTAGTGCTTTTCACATCCTCACACAGGATGTCAAAACATCAGGTAAAGAATTTAACCTCTCAAAACCAAAAGTCAAGTTCTGATTTTTGGGTACCCTGCTGAAAACTAAGTAGTTGCTGCCCATGTATCACTGTAAAAATCAGTACCTTGGAGAGATAGGAACACGGACACTGTAGATGGATTTGCAAAGTCCTTATGCTTGAGCAAGGATTAAACCACTGCCTGTGCTCCCCTCTGTGACAAAACTGAGTTTATCTGTGTTTTTAATCTTTACAACGTCAAGCTCTTTTTTGTTTCTGTTTGGGACTGGAAGTGTGAATGGGAAAATGCTGAAACGTATGAGAGGGCCTCAACCCAAGGGGTTGTCTGTTTCAGGCTGAAGGTTCACCAGACAGAGGTTATTAAGCCATCAAATTGGAGAGTGTTTATCAGAAGTAAGCAGACTTCTGAACTGCTTGAAGTTGTTCTGTGAGGAGTTGAAGGTCAGAGGTCAGATCCTTCATCACCTTTCCCTGCAACAAGCTTTCAAAGGTGAGAGCCAGCACTTTGCAAACTGCCAGCATAAACATCTCCTTTCATATAATGCTGGCAAGTGTCTGTGTATGCAGATATATGCATATGTCTCCAATTACCAAAAATCTTTCCAGAGTCAGAGTGAAAAGAAAGCCACAAATCCGTATTTTTAAACATCTCGATATAAACCCATGGATCTCGGCACGCATGAACTTTGGAGAGTTTGAAAACCTTATACTGGTTTGGATTTTGTCTAGAACACATCTCTACTCTAGTCAAGTTCAGTGTGCTCATGCCTTTTAGTAGTTATGCAAGAAAATACCCAGAGACAGATTTCTGTAATTAAAATGCTGATTACTGAGTAGATCAGCATGTGATGAGGCAAGAAATGGTGGCTAATATCTGATGTTATCTTGCAAAAGAGAAGGCCCTAAGCTTGAATTTGTTTAATGCTCATTTGGCTTCCCCTATACAATGATAATGATCATCTTTTGACGAGAACAGCTGTAATAATGGGTGAGAGCAGGAACGTTGCTTGCTTTGGTTTGCATTGCTGACCTTTAAAAAAAGGCAAAGGCATTTGTTTCAAACCTTTCAAGGAGCATTTTCAGAGTCAAGCTTCACCTTCTCACTTCTGCGGCACTAGGTGCTTACGGAGGTGACCAAGCGTGACCCAGCATCACCACCTGGCCGCAGACACCTTCTCTGTTGCCGCTGAAGGACACCTCTGTAGCTGACACTGGTTTCAGTACATATCTGTAAAAAATGTTGAACTATTTGTTTGACTTCTGGAACAAAGGACTGGATTTAATGACCTAAAAAACCATCTGAGAACAAGATATACTTGTATATAGTCAGTGTTTCTCATGAATTGGAAGCTTGGCAAAGAAGACGACCAAAATTACTTTATTCCTTCTGAAATTTCAGTGCTTCTGAAAATCGCATCCATAGAGAGCTGTAGTTAGGCACTGACAAAGAATCCTTGCCTTTAATTAAATTGTAAGTATTTCTGGGTAGTGATTACAGTTATTTTAATTATTTCCTCGAAGTACAATACTACTGGCTCACACTGGAGCTTTTCAAAATACATCTCTTTACCTAGAAGGACAAATAGTATGCTCTGATCAGTGAACTCATGTGATTTGGAGATGCTGTAGTTAACAGGGATTAGTATTTCTATGATTTTAAAGATTTAGCTGTCATCTTCCATTTACTTTTAAATCTCACTTTTCTTCTTTTTATCCTGAGGGCATTACAGAAGGAGTTCCTTGCTAAATTTATCTTGGAGTTATGCAAACTCAGAAAAGAAAATTAAAGAATACCCATACTTCTCACAAAAGGTATAGAGATTATTCAAGCTATATTGGGAGGAAAAAAAAGGCAAGAGAAGAATGAAGCAGATAAATAATTCTACCATGTAGATCAAGATGGCATCCCATCTTAGAGAATATTGTGTAGAGTGGAAAAATCATCCCGGTGCCTGTGGGGTGGTGGGTGTGACTTGCTGGAGCTCCCTGTTGAGTGGTCCCCTGGTCATGCTTATCTACTCCCTGTTACCCCAACTTTAGAACTGTGCGAATCCCTTCCCGTCACATGAGCAAGGGGATCTGCTCCTGCTCTTTGAATGAGATGACAGCAATGCTCAAATGAGGAGCACCTGTGGTGCCATATAATGGAACATGTTGTTCTATGTTAGGTTGCCTGACACTCCTTACTGTCTCTGCCTAGGGAACACCTCTACTTGGGTAATACACACCTCTGGTCACATCACAAGGAATGTGTCCTGCTGTAGACCCCACAAATACGATGGCCAGTATGTATCAAAAAATTATCCACTTTGAATATAGTTTAGCCACTAAATTCAGTATTTATGCTAATGGAGCATTAATACTGTCTATTTCCTCCATGGAGAGAAAAATTGTAGTGTAAATTTACAGATGCAAAATAAAAATCTTTGCAAGAAATCAACCCCTAGGGAATGCCATTCATCGGTGGTCTCCACTTGGACCTTGAGCCATTGATAACAATTGCCATACAGCCAATTTGTTATCCATTGGGTGGTCCATCTGTCAAACCCATATCTCTTCAGTTTAGTGACAAGGATATCACGTGGGCCAGGGACAAAATCTTAACATCTATTTGACACCTGAGGTAGTAATTTCCTAACATGAGGAACTGGAACTTTCTAGAGCTATTTACAGGTAATGCAAATACTACAAGGCACCATGAAACACAGTAGATGGAGCAAAGTTTCCCAGATAGAGAAGGAAGAGGTTTCTTCTTCAGAGAAAAGACTGACTTGTTGTGGACGGGTCCTATTTCAGTTTGTATTAGCTCCTCTAATGTCCTGTGAAATACTGATTCAGTGAGTATGGTGTTGTCTCTGAGGATTGGTCACCAGTATTAATTCCTGTAATTTTTTTCTTGTTGTCTGAAATTAAAGTAATTTTTAAGTGCTCTGCTGGGTGACAATTGCTATAATCACTCGTTCTTCCATATTTCAATATTAGGGTATCTGTGTTTTCCTCCTGATATTTTCATACTTCCCAAGGGGTCTTTTAAAGTGCTTCTCAGAGGTTGTCTAATTGTCTTCAAGTCATAATCCTCCAAACCATTGATTTATGAAAATAAATGCCATCGTAGCTTTTAATACTTCCATATGTAGCCTTGCCTGTAAAATAACTGAACAGAAATCAAATACTACCCACTTATGCAAAGTTTGTTTCTCATTAGAGCATTTCAAAAAGACATCTATTATGGTAATAATTTTAGCTATTCATATCAACTTTCTCTCAAAATTTGTGCTTCACCTTTTTCAAAGACTTGCTGAAACCTTTCTTCTAACCCTCCTCCAACTCTCATCTTTACTCCTTTTGATTTTTTAATAGTTTTTTGGTTTTTTTACCTTGCAAACCTTAACTGGTTCTGCCTTCTCATTTAGTTTCTTCCTCCTCCTCTATTTCCAATACAGATTATTCTTTGTCCTTGGAGCTTTGAGTGGTCCCATGTGAACACTCATCCGTTGTTACTGCTGCTTTGCTGACATGAGTGTTGCAGTGTGCAAAACAGGAGAGTCAGCAATGCTTGGACCTTGATTATGAGAAGACCCTCCCCCTGCTACTTAAAACCTCCCTTGCAAACACTGGAGGGGAGGGGAAACACATGGTGGAGCTGATAGATATTAATACACATACAATAACACCAATTGCCTGCAGGAGTAAAAAACCCTGAACACCTAACTTGAGAACAAAATTAATTTTAAAATGTAGGTCATATGCTAATACAGCTCCCAGTGTAACCTGTGTAGCACCACCAAGCAGAACACAGGAACTGACTGTGCCTTGTTTTTCTTGCTTGTTCTTTTTGCTGCTTTCTGTGTGTTTACAACGAAATTAGCTGTCAGACTCAATGGCCACATTAAAGAGAGGAATTTTTCATCTAATGATCAATAACAAAATGTTTTGCATAATTCTTATTGTGGGGGGTTGAGAATATTCCTCTTTCATTACTGATAAGTGAAGAGAGAAAAGTAGGGATTTCTCCCATGATCACAGTGATCCTGGTGAGCAGGCTCTGTTATGCTGCTGTCCTACTTGTCTAGTGCTCTGCAGCAGCTGTGCCCAGATGTTCTGGCCAGGGGGACTGATGAGCTTGGACTTACTAGCCAGAAGCTTGTTGTGCTTTATGGCTGCTTTCTGTGTGGTGTGAACAGACTGGGAGCATGTGCAGAGTATGACTTGATTTACATTCGTAGAGTAGACCCAGTAAAGCTGGACATCCTCTTTTCTGCCTGCCCTCCGCAGTTTGTCTCTGACTGTTGGCTGACAATTCAGCTCCAACGGGATGGCTTTTCTCCTGCTGTTGAGGTCCTGTTTTTATCACATGGTTCAGACCTTTGCAAAGTTCAGGACATTTCAGCAAAGGCAGTCACATATTTAGAGCCGCACAATAAAAAGTTATGAATGCCATATGCTGACTTGGGTTATTGGGCTGTTTACTGCATAATGATATTATTTAATTCAATACAGACGGCTGGAGAGAAATAGGCGATAGAAAAAGATGCAATAAGGGGCAATGCCAAAAGAAGAAAGAGGCAGAGCTCCTCAAGAACGAGCAAGCAAATGCAGAAGTGGCATTTGAGAAGAAAGCCTAGCATGTCAAGACAGAGAGATGGCTGCCTTCTTCGAACCCCTAGAACACCTATCTGGAAAAAGACTGAATATCATTGTCTGAGCAAACTGAGCTTACCTACGTTAGTGTCTGCAGGAAACGAACATGTAGGCAGAGAGTGAACAAATCAGCTCTGCAGAGCTGGGTTTACTTCACAGTGTGCATTAAAATGGGAATTCAGTGATGCCAATTAGTATTATAGGAGTTTATTTTTGTCCTGTTTGGCTGTTTAAAAAATATTTCTAAAAAAAATGTTGTATTCGAAGACCATTTTAAAACATTGCCATTTCGTATCAAAAGGCTTAAGAAAATGTAAGTCAAGCAAGACATTGTTTCAGGCAAGTAAATTTATTTTTCCTTGCCTTTGCTTTTAACTTCAGTAGTAATAAGGGGATTTACGCAGAGCAAGGTCTCTTGGTTCTTCCAGCAAACAATCAGTCTGTACAGCTGTTAACAGTTAGTTTAGTTCTTTAGAAGCTGCCTCCTCAAAAGGAGATTTTGTTTTAAGAAGACTGTCAGACTGATCACTGGCTAGGTGTGGTCTGACTTGGATGGAAGAGCTGGACCTGGTAAATGAGAGCAGAGGCTTTAATGAGTACTTTCACCCAGTATAGCAAGTGCATCAGAATAATGCATGTTCCCCATGCTGCCAGCACTAGGCTGCAAGCTGCTTGGCCACCTGGTATCCCAGGAGCTGTGGCCTCTGCCATGCACATAAAAGTTGGATTTCTTGGCAGACCTGGAGCAGCCTACCATGATCTCCTTGTGTTTGGATCTGGAGTAGTTTGGTATTACTGCTTATGTGCCACAGCTGGCACAGCTGTTCTGGCGTAGGCACTGCTGAAAGCAGGAGAATTGAGAAATATCACCCTGAAAAGATATAAGCAAGCCCTTTGGAAAAAGAGCAGGGAAGAAGGTGGTGTAGCTTCCCGCAGTCATAACACAAATTTCAGTTAGAGGAAGGACTCCTTAAATTTTGTGCTTCAAGGACCAATAGCCGTTTTGTTGAGCTGTTTCTAGAAGAGATGAGCATGTGGCTCCTGGCACAGAGCATATGAGCAGAGTGTGAGAGTTCTAGTATTTCATTTTTGCTACTACAAAAAGCAGTTGTTGCACTCAATTTGTGAAAGTAGCTGGATAAGGAGGTGTTGAGAAATGGCTTAGGTGTTGTGCACCCAAATGGCCACCCTTCTGAACAAGCTACTGCCCATTTAACTGTCTGCTCAATTATGGTGGCGCCAGCTTGTCCCGTATTTGTAACAGTGTGCCAGCATTTTTACAATAAACCTTCATTATCTGAATTTTATATTTGTCCATAAAATCTTGCTCTAGGCAGGTATGTGATGTATAAGATAGGAGGAAGGAAAAATCCAAATACCCATTACAAGTTAAGTTATAAGTGGGCATCATGATTTTGAAGAAAATATTGTGGCTTGGCCCGACCTAGTGGACTGGAAACAAAGGTATGCCTGCTGTTGAGAAGAGCTGGGATCCTTGTTCTCCTGACTGAGGGGAAAGCTGAGGGTCTTTCCCCTTGCTGATGACTGAGTGGTGGGGTTGTGTGATGCTCACATTGGCTGTCCTAGACAGAATGGCAGCTGGCATTAGTACTCTGCATACTTTGGTGTATTAGCCCTCCGTTGAACTGTGCTTACCACATCTGCTGTGATACAGCTCTCTAAGTCATTTCATGTCTCCACTGCGTTGCCATACTCTCAACTCTTGCCTGAGATGACATGACACATTTTCCATCCCCTTTAGCTTCTTTTGTCTTTTCCCTCTGCTTTTATCTTTTGTTTTTGACTTTGGTTTTCTTTTTCCAAAGTAGGCAAAACAAGAATTGTTTTATGATGTTTCTCAGCATCACAAGAACTCACAAATGAAATATTCAGCAAACCAGAGTTACCAATTCCCACATACCTCTGTGTTTCTCTGCTCTTTCTTAGAGGCACGGCTTTACGTGCTCTCTCAAGAGAAAGAAGTAATTGAAAACAAGAAGGTCTTTCCCTGGTTGTCATCTGCTTGACTCTCTTGCCTCTAGCTCAGCTGTCCAGGTGCTTCTGTAGTCCTCTAAACCCAGCTTTGACTAGCTTACATCTGTTGAAGGGCCTGCTCATTTACAGCACTCTGGTGACACGGACCCATTTATTTGACTAAAGCTAGCCCAGATGAGGTGTCATGACTTGCTCAAAGCAGAGCAGCACAGACAGCAAAGTACTATTGTAAGGAAAAGGCAACTTTCCTTCTCTTCTGGGTTACTCATTGTTTTTAAAGAAAAATTTGAGTAAAATATCTTTGAAAAGCACTCAGTGTTGTGAGAATATCACGTCATACCTGAGTTTATAATCCTACCAGTCATGTTTTCAGATTTTTATGTGCAGTTTAAAAGTGCATTGTCAGTTTTTCTCACTCATTTCTTACACCTGCAAGTGTTCACATTTGTGTAAATCAGGCATTTAAATGTCAAAACCCCTAATACAATGATGTCTTTGGTTCATCTTCCCCATGTTGAGGTAACTGCAGGGGCCTCTGGTTATTAAGTAATGGGAATTAGCAAGACAAATGTAAACATTTGTTCAAAGGGATTGTATTTGGAGACCTTAATTAGAGGGCATGAAGCCATTAAAGAGTAAAAGCCGGCTGGCCTGGGGCTGGCGGGGAGCGCTGGCCTTCACAGCTACAGCTTCACAGCCCAGCCAGTTTCTCTGCTGCCTGCCATTTTATTTGTTTTTGCAGAGACACAGCTGGAATATTCTGGTTTTTTCACATTTAAGGCTCAGACACTTTTTTTCGCTTCATACCCAATTGATTACTTTATGCAATGTTTGCTTTCAGCAAGTGTCCTAGAAGTATATCCACGTGCTTATTTCTGGCACCTAGTCTGGCTGGCCTTGAGATTTGTGGAGATGCAAGTTTCATAAAACTTTTTACATTTCTTTGTTAAAATTCATGCAGGTAAATAAAGCATGGCCTGCAAAAGCCATGGAAGTTTTTAATTGCATAGGAACAGCCCTGAACCTCAGTAGCTGGTTACTTCTCTGTTTTAAAACATACATCCTGAAGAATGTTAAGCAGAATATGTTATAGGCCTTTTTCTTGATTTTAAAGAGTGTGACAAAAGGGAGAAGAAAAAAAGTCTTATTTTTCACAGGTTGAAAAAAACCCAATCCACAAACAACAAAAATCTCCAAACAACATTATTATTATGAAAAACAAAACAACATTTTATTATAAAAAACCCTTCTCAAAACCTCTAAATAAATCCCAAATGAAGAGAAACTCTTTGCCGTCAGTATAATACAAATCTTTATTTTACAAATGTTACTTTTGTGGTTAAAAAGGCTGTTTGTTGGGCCTAGCTGGTCTAGAGCTAGCTTGCTTTGTAGAAGCTTGTATGGGGCTGTGTTTTGAATTCCGTGAGCTCTTGGTCATCATATCAATTCTTTCTGTGTTGTGTTTTCTTCTGCTTCCTTGTTACAAAAATTATATGCAGCATCTCAAAGGCTATGATCTGGTTATTTATTTAAGTGAAACACAGAAATCACTCCTACTGGGGGTTCTTATGGGTTTAAGATTGAATCCTTTGTTAGGGTCTGACCAATGAAGCTGTTAGCCTGATCCAAAAAAACTGATGTCTGGTACACAGTTGCAAGTCTAAGTGTTGGTGCTGGGTAGAGAGGACTGTCTGGGTAGCAATGTTACTAACAATGCTGCATGAATGCAGTCCTGGGTGGGGGGGACTGTGTCCAAAACACATAGTGGAATGAATTATAGCACATGACTGAATGGAATGAATTGGGTAAACCTACTTTGATGGCAGAATGACTTCAAACGCATGCCTTCTTCCTGCTCCAAAAGGCTTCTGCACATCTGGTGCGTAGGCTACGATCCACACCTCTACCTTGCAGGGTCCCTGATCCACCTTGTTGTTTGGTGTGAGGGTACTCCCTGCAAAGTTTCCTTTCGGGTGTCCTTGCAGCATCATGTGTTAGAGATTCATAAGGAAAATCCACCAGGTGCTGCTTGAGATTTTCAAATGAGAGGCAGGTAGCTATTAGCACTAATCCTCTTTCTGTGTTCTCCAAAGACAAGGGTGTGTGCAGGACAGGAAACACTTGGCAGGATTCAGCTTCCACTCAAATCCCTACATTAAAAATGAAGAAAACAGAGACCCTTTCCATCATCATCCCTGGCACTGGTGCAGACAGCCTGCCCAGGAAGGCAATATCTCCACTGGGATATATGATGGGGGATGTTCTCCAGCATCTGCCTAAAAGGCCACACAGTAGTTGTGTAGGTCTGAAGAGCAATAGGCACTGAAAATTTTGGTTAAGGCACAAGCCTGCTGCACCCGAGAGCCCCTGGAACAGCACTGAGATGAGCACTGTGTGAGGTCACGTGAGCTCTGTGACACCCAGCACTCCCGCTTCTCTTCTTCCCTTGCCTGTGTGTGATGGATGAGGTGCAGTGAGGAAGCTCTCCCACCTCTGCTAAAAGAAGGGTGATCCCCACTCAGTCAACTGGGCCCCATCAAGTCCCACAGGGCCCACCCAGAGCTGTTGGCTCGCTCAGGAGAAGGGGAAGGGGGATCTCAGGGGCAGGGTCGTCTTTGCTTGAGAGGTTCTGCACCTTTGGCTTGAGGGCAGCGTGGGTCAATGTGAGTTCTAGAGGACTGAGTAGGTGCTCATGCTGAGGTTTTTTAAGTGGGACTGGCAGTGAGGCTGGGCCCAGGAAGTAAGGGCCGTGAAGCATTCTGTAAGGAAGGCAGGCAGCTGGCATGACCGTGTGTGACCATCGAAGTGTTGTCCTTCTGAGGCTGTCTAAGACACATGCTGCACTTCACAGCTCTAGGAAGGGTTACTTACCACTTAACCACAGCACCTCAAACCCTGACGTGTTGAGTGAGAATTTACCTTGTTCTGGTTTTTGTTGTAATGACCTTCAATTTATTCTAAAGAAGCACAATGAAGTTATGTATTTTCTTTAAAATATATATAGTGCTTATAATCCCTACCTTTAATAGATAGAAAAGGGAAGAAGTTGATGTAATGGGTTGGTTGTGGTGAAAATAACCAGTGTTGCATGTGTATAACTAAGTGTCCTGTGAGCATGAACAATGGGAGGAGTCTGATTGTAGTTCAGCTCATATCAGTGAAGCTATGAATTATAAACAAAATCAGAATTCATCTCATTATGGCCTTCTTTGAATCCACACTTCCTTGATCCATAGTTATATCTGATTTGCAGTTAGTCAGACTCCATGATTCCAAAATTTCTGCCAAAACCCATCAGCCTTTCCCATGCAGATCTAAGCTTTTCTTCGGGAAGGAAATAATTTAGTTAATTTGCTGAATAAGTATGTGGAAGAGTTTTGTGGGTAAGCCTAAGGGAGAAGATTAAAATCACAAAACACATTTGAATATCAGCTGGCTGTATGAAATACAAGACAACGAAAGTCAAGACAATGACAACAGCAGTTTAATAGTTTACTTAAAAGTATGTAGCATTTTGCTACAAAACTACATATTGATCAAGGTTTTGAAACATGTGTGCATGATGAGGTATTATGGCATGTCCTATATGAAGGTAATATAACAAAAATAGCGACTGGAAGAGCATTAGTTTGTAGGAAGTCTGAGGATGCTCTTCCCTCTTTTGCTGTCTAATGATCAGTCTAGCTATTGCCACATGTGAACTCCTAGTATTACATTACCTCAAGGAAATCTGCACTCAACATTTGCTTTTAAACAAATTCTGGCATTAACCATATGATAAACCTTGGTTTTCCAAAAGCTTGATTGTTGTCTGCTTCTGACTGCCCCACTGGCATTGTATCTGTCTTAAGACACTCAAAGTTGTTGAGCACAGCTTGTGGTTTCAGAAACAAAAATTTGGCTGCAAAAATTTCACCAGACCACATAGCTGACTTGAGCAGGTTTCACCATCCCTTGCAGGAAGTCCCAGTCTGGGAAACAAGATTGGAAGAGACAAGAGAGTTCCAGTTCTCCAGGGGGAAGGAGTATTGTGGGACCACCCTATTCCTTACACTGCACAGGATTTAAAAAAAAAAAAACTAAGCCAAAACCTTTTCTGGATAGAAGCAGCTAGTTACATTAACATTACTTCATATAAATCCAGTAAGTGATTCTGACCATGAAGTGATTGTCAGCATAGGAACAAGGCCGAAGCTTAAAGATCAAACAGGCAGGTCCCAGGGGCATGAAGATGCATTGTGTTTTCATTACATTGCTTTTTGGGTTTACTTCACCAGTAGTGATGCAGTCTTATCGCTGCAGATGGACGCTATCAATTCGGCTTTACCTTGTTCATATTCATAGACCCTTCTGTGAAATATCTCAATCTCAGCCTCAAGGATGCCGCAAAAATCAAAAGCAATTTGTTTGGGTGGTCTAGGAAAACTAGCCCTTCTAAGGAGAGGAATGAACTTCCCCTGCTTATAAAATTAAAAAGGTAAAGGAAATGGGGCTTTGAAGGGCTTCAAGAACAGGGTCTTTTGTATTTGGCCTGACTGTGGACAAGTGACTCTCTGACAAACTGGAGGCATTCTTCATGTTATCCTAGTAGATAAGATTTGGATTTGCAATGTTTAGGCCTGTTAAAACATGAATTGAGGTTGTGACCAAGACTTTTCTTGAAATTGCTAGCAGTAACAATGCCTCTGCTTTTATGGGGTCTGTTTAAAGGAGGATGATGAAAAGGAAAAAAAAAAGATGCTAAAAACTCAGATGCTGCCTTTCTTAATACTTGCAGGTATCTCAAGTTTATCATGAAAAAATCACACATAAAATAAGAAATAGCTAGTCGAGCTGGTTCTACAGTGTTTCATTTAGAGATCTCAAAACTACTTCTCCTGTATGTGGTAGTACAATCTGTGTTCAAAGCAAGGCAAGCTGTTAGATTAGTTCATAGATAACGTGGCCACCTCTCTTGTTCTCCTGAAAATTCTAGGCTCGTGGCATCACGCTTTCTAACAAAGGAAGACTGAAACCTTTCTTAGCTGGGAGGTCTTTTACAGAATCTTATAACTTCAGAAAAGGCCATAAGAAATTTTAAATGCAGGACTTGAGATAAAATAACATTGCAGTACTATTGTATTATATTCTACCCTGCGGTCAAAATGAGGCAGGTATATTTCATCTGCCTGTGACAGAGAAGCTGAGACAAGGCACGGTCATGTTGTTCCTCTCAGGATCACAGTACGTGGACAAACCCCACTATTCCTCACTCTGGCCCTGTTGCATTGGCGACTGAACTAAAGGATCTGCTGTGCTTGGCTAAATGATGCTTATAGTTAACTACTAGGAATCTCTTTGGGGTTTTACCTTGGTTCTTTTGGTGCTTATTGTGGTTTACACTATCAAGATTCAGAGTGCGTGCGAGTGGCATTTTGTAGCTGAAAGGTGTTTTCCATTTGCATTTCCATTTTGTTCATAGCCCTTGAATTAAGTCACCATGGAAAAATGCCAAATAATACACCCTTTTTTTTGGCAAATAAATGTAAAAACCTTGATGCCTCAAGCATATTACATGCTTTGCAGGAAATTCCTAGCCTCTTACAACAAAGAGACAGCCAGGCTCCGTATCGACTCTTCAGAGCAGATCAAAAGTGCAGTTACTTGCAGAGTTATGGGGCTGAATGTCAGAACTCGCCTCTTTGAGCACCATTTACATGCACCCCTTTCTAGGGGCCTGGTATCCAAGACGAGTTCTGTGGTCACTGTTTGTCTTTCAGGGGCATCGTTATACGAAGCAAATATCCATGACAATTTCAGAATGCTAAGAAGAAGAATAGCCTGTGCATCTGTATTTGTCAGTTATCTCAAACTGGAGACCCCAAGCATACAGCATGTTACCAAGGTACTAGTACATATTTCACTAGTAATAAGAGAACTCTTTGTACTGGAATACTTGTATGTGTTTGGGGTGAATAGGTACCTTCCGTCTCATAGCAAGGAATTTAGGAGTTGGACACCCTGTTATACAAGGATTGTTTGATCTGTATCTATACAGCGCGTGCTGATAAGCCTAACTGCATTTTGACGAGAAATGGCTTATGTGGGACCAGACTCTGTAAAGCAGAACTGCCCAAGACAAAGGGCAGAGCCTAGAAGACACATTATTGATAAAGTCACTTGTGCTGTAGCAGAAGGATGTAAATTACCCAGTCCATGTTCTCTTTCTGTTACATCAGCCTGTACTGCTTGGTTTTGGCATGGCAGTAAAGTTTTGGGAAACTGGGCTCCTATACTGATGCAGATCAACACACAGCAAGGACTGAGCAGTTTGCATATGTCCAACCTCACAAGACATTGCTTGTCTCAATTCTCATCTCCTGATTTCCTGGGTATTACAGGCTGAAGGGTGGGATTCTCCCTAGGGAGACGCGAGGCTCTTGTGGTGTACTAGGACTGACGTCTTCTACACAGGCTTCAAACAAAATTAAACTTCATGTCTGAACAGCTCTGACTTTTGGGGGGAAAAAAAATTCAGAGCCAAATCTGGACTTTGCAATTCAAGACCGTAGGACAGCTTAAAACAATGGTTGTATTTGCACTGTGACTCATGCTTGGGGTGTGGGTGGGTGACTCCGTAACTGTGGCTGAAGAGCAAAGTAAAGCCAGGGGCAGGACTCCTAACCTCATCCTTGCATTTCATTCCCACATAGCGAAATCTGGTTCAGAAGCTCAGTTAAGCTGGTACGAAGGGACCAGTGGGCTTCAGCTCCTGCCACAGCTGCAGCCCCCACTGCGTATTGCCCTGGACCGGTGAGGCTCATCCCTGAATGTCACCTTTGTTTAATGCCAGGGGAAAATTTTGGATAAAGCCGATCAGAGGGAAAACATAATTTGCACGTTCCACAAGTCTCTCAAAACTAAATTCTGTAATTTTTTTATTGCTCTTATGCCCTCTTGAGCTACTAGAGTAAGCTTGTATTGCATTATGGATAAAACAGGTGTCTGGACACTACAGAATGTATTTTTTCTTTTTTTTTCCCCAATCAAATGTTTTGTTCAAAATGGAATAACCTCATTTTGCTAGTCCTGTTCACCTGAACCTTATTTCATGTTGTTGGGCACTGAGGTACCACATGCTGATACAGGAGTGTAAGTAACTTCCTCCTCTTTAGGATCTCAATGCTTCTATTGTGTGCTTGCATTACAATTCCTTGCTTCAGCTTCTTTTTGCCTGCCACAACTCTTTGAAGACCCTGGTAAAACTTGGACTTTTAGCAGTTTCTGTAATGTAATATATTATTTTATCAGATAGATATGGATATCCTATAGAGCCTAATGATGTAAAGGAGGGAAACTGTGAAAGAGGTGCCAAGTTCAGTGTGTGAATATTAGTAGCTTTAATGACAGAATTCATGGTGGCAACCCTGAGTTGAGAGTCCTATGTCACTTAAACACAAAACCCTCCCCACTCTGACAGTACAAAATTAACTTTGACTTCAGCAAAACCAGGATTTAAAGTTTTAGTTTCATAAAGGAGTTGAGAACTGAGTTACTGATATATATCCATATGATCAGAAACTTACATTTATAGCTCAAAGACTTAATTGTGCAGTGTGGAAAAAAATGCTCAGGAATGCTGTGAAAAACTTTCCTTTTCCCTGACCTTTTATTCTCGCTTATTTGATAGCCTATGGAACCCTGTCTCTGAGTTGTCTGTCTAGGAATGCCTAAAAGTTTGAGCCTTCTTCTTAGATTTAAAATTTGCAAAGCATTGTATGGCTCCAAAGTCAAATTTCTCTGTTACTTAATATTTGTGTGGAGCCTTAGGTGATTTGCATGGCCTCTGGCCCAAAGACATTGCAATCTAAATGAAACTCTACAATACAAGGTGCTTAGAGAGATAACAGCAAGCAAGGAAATGGAGGAGGAATCTACTGGACAGGTTTATGGACTGTTTGGGATGCACCATTACACAGCATGTCAAAAACTTTGCATTTTTAAAAGTAGGGCAGTGATTAGCCTGCTATTATGTGGAACAGCGTTGTGGATTATTGAGCTATAGGAAATAGTCTTAAGGAAGGAGTTGCATGAAGCCTATGGAAGCGGAGCCATAATAATCAGACTGTGTGCTGCAGAAATAAATATCCTATTTGACTAGAAAGCCTAAGATTTTCTTCTGTACTGAAATGGGCAGTGCACTGCTCAGGAGCATTTGAATCTAAAATGAACATGTGAAGTACCTAATACACTTGGATTTTCTCTTCTAGTTGGTTTTGGATTTTTCTCTCCTAGTTGCTTTTGAATTAACCATTAGCTAAAAAAAACCCCTGCTTTCTCCTGTTCCCCAAAGCTCAGCTCATACTCAAAATAAGTATTTCTGCAGGTTAAAAAAAATTTGACCATTTTATTGTTTATTTTTTATTAATTATTATGTCTTTAGCTAATGTGGGTTTCTGAAAAATCTGATTTTTGAAAGACTTTTTTTTCCTCTGAACCCTTTGCTGCTTTCCTTATTTTTTTCTCTACATCAGCTTTTTCTTCCTACATCAGGTCTAACTTTTGGTAGCAATTACAGGCATTTTTTTTCTCCTGTGCTTTTGGACTGATGTCCTTGAGAGCTCCAACCCCTCTAAATATTTTTCTGGAGGAAACTGCCAGTTTTGTGTTCCTTGCTCAGTTAGAATATCAAGAATTCTCTACACTGTGCTGACACTTTTGGTTGCAAGACAAGTCTTTTAAATGCACTCATAGTGTTCAATTTTAATGTTTTGTGACTATCTGGAACTGATAAAATATCTTGATAATATAAAAACATACATAAAAAGCATACATGTTCTCATTTCATTAAGAATGTATCATGCTTGTAATCCTGAATGCTTACAAAGTATCAGTCTTCAGACAGGGAAAAAACTTGGATATGTTAAATTTAAAAAGTTATGTTTTTAATCTGAAAAAGATGGTACACATATAAATAAACCAAAATAATTAGTATTAAAGATACTGCTCTAACCTGAGATTGACAATATCCTGGACAAATTACACTTATAAGCAGATCCAAAGAGATCTCCTAAAGCACTGAGTATTTAATTCTCTCACAGATGACTGAGCTAACTCCTCTGCTATTGACCCTTATTTGTTCTGACATCTTTTAATATGTCTCTTACTCCAGAGTGCTTAGATGTAGCATGACCTATGATATTCCTGACAGTCTGACCTCCTAACAAGGGCATAATGCTCTGCAAGTTAAGTAGGAATTCAGGATGGTTTATCTACCTCATTCTCACATTGAGCCAAGGCTTCGATTTTTAACAGGAAATTCCGCTGGAAGAAGGAATATCTTACCTACCAGTCATGTAAAAATTCAAAATGTGAGAAACTTCCTACTTTATTTTGATGACAAAAGCAAAGTTTATTGCTGATTTGCAATGGCAGCTTTCTGTTACCCCAAAGTAAGTATCAGCATAATACTCTGAAATAATTTTCTGGTTCAGGCAAGTTGGCTTTCCATTATTTACTGGATGATATTGCTATTCTTATTCACTGTTAAATCCAATTTGGGCTTCTGGGCTGAGGGTGCCAATTTTAACTAATCTGACACATTCATTCTACTGTATTGCAAAATATACTGAAAAAAGTACGCCCCTGGCCACCCTAGTAGTGCTGGACTCCATCAGAGATCCTGCAGAACCTTGGCTGGCTCTCCTGTGGGATGCAGCCCAGGGTAGGGGAAGGGAAAGGAGGGTAGAGGGAGATGAAGGCAGCCTTTCTGTTTTCCTGCTGGTCCTGCCACTCTCGTGGCATCTCACGATGCTTTGTGGCCCGGAGTAGTCTTTAAGATCATGTACTTGTTTCTGCCCCTGCAGCCTGCGGTATGTGCTGGGACTTCAGTGGAGCTGGCACGTGACAACTTGTGGTTGTGCTGTGCAGGGCTCATTTGAGGGTATCAGCAGTAACAAACATTGCACCGCTTGCCTTACCTGTGGGAAGTACTCAGTCATTTATAACTAGATTGGCAAAATTCAGACGAAGCGACTAAAAATCATGTCCTCTGATGTAGGCTTTTGTGGAAACTGTGCTTTTTGTGAAGGGCACAGAGCCAGTCAGCTTTGCTGCATCTTTACCTGTGCCGGTAGGTGTGTGGATGGTAGTGAGCACGTCTTGCTCTCATACCAAACCTTCAGATTTTGGAGTGTGCCATTCTAATGTCATGGATTGCCTCTGTGCCTCTTTCTGTGAGGCCAGCAAACTCTGTGCTGGTCTGCAGGTCAGAGCACTGGCTCACCACAGCCCCTTTGCTGCCCTTCACCTGGGTTTTGTTCTGATAGAGAGAGCAGGAGGTGTCAGGTGGACAGCGCACGTGAGGCTCATCAGCATCCGAGGGAAAATGTGAATCTGAAGTGGGAAGTGCTCTTAGGATTCCCTGAGAGTAGCCAGACCCACTGAGACCAGTGTTTGGTCGACTTCATTATACCATCCTCAGCAGAGACTTGTAAATGTAAGAAGGAACCACTCACTGATTAGGGAGCATGAAATATGAGCACAGCCGGGGGTTTTTCTCTTCCTACTGCTTCTGCTTGGAGCCAAAGCAACATTGTCCTAACTTATAATTTATGGCTGTTCTTTATAGCAACAAAAAAAATCGGAAAGAAGCTTTCTGGCCCCATTTGCTAAAGTACTCTTAGTCTTAACACAGTCAAATGATTCATAATTAGAAAGAGTAGTGTACTTTACTCACTCTGTTCTGGTTATACAGAAACTCATTAAGCACCATGCATCCAAGTGCACTGTTTTGTGTAAACAAGACCTCTCAGAGAGATATAGATGTCTGATAAAGATGAAAAGAAAGACAGACTAATACCAGGCCACATTAATAATGGCCATGTCATGTTCTTAGAAAACAAAAGTCATCTGCTGTGCAATTATTGCACATTTCACAGCAGGATGGGGGCAAGGTAAAGAACAGAGATGTATAAGGAAAGGCCAGTTATGGATTTTAGATCCGAATTATTTAGTTGCGGCTAGGTTTGAAACCTTGCATGATTTTTTTTTCTGTGATGAAATGGGACAGTTTCTGTTGTGCTTTCAAGTGCTTGGGACTGGTATTTTGTGGATGTTCTTTGCTGAGACCTCCAGGATGCAGTTGTAACTCATACTGAATTCATCTAACCTTCAGCAGTTGAAGCTGACAGCATTTTTCTTATTTCTAGGTAAGGTTTAGGTTACTGATGCGTTTAGCCGTGGCCTCTGTTGTTAATAATGTATTTTAACTAATTGGATGGTTCAAACCTAAAACTGTTCCTCTGGCTGTGTCCCCTGGTCCTGTGTGGATGGTTTGAGCTCTCTGCATTAGTTTAGCTTTGTCCATAAGAGGCACAGGCTCTGACCACATGAGCTTCACAGCACTGTCATGTTCTCTGTGGTTTTTGGAGGGGGCAGCCCTTCCAAGCTGAAATCAAAATTTGCTCTGCTCCCTTCAGCTTTTCTTTGCATACACTCTGATTCTTCCTTTTGGAATTTGGAAACCAGAAGTGGTACATGAGCACAATGCAAGTAGAAATAGCATGGGGAGGCTTTCAACCCAGTTTTATGGAATTGAGAGAATGAGGTTTGCCCTGTGTAATGAGTCCTTGGGTTTGCTTAAATATTGAAAAACAAAAGTCAGTCCCCCAAGCTCCCCAACCTGTGGGAGATCATCCGACTTGCAAAACTTGAAGTAGCAATGTCTCAAGACCATAAACACCTCTATAATATATAGTTAAGCATACAGAATTTAATATATAAAAATAGTTATACAATATAAAAACATATGCTCGTGAAGCTGCACCTAATGAACAGTATGCTGTTTTCTGGTAAAAAGCAGTGGCTTGGACTTGACTGGTGTGAAAAGATGTAGTATGTAACTTCCACCATATGATTTGTTCCATTCCAAAATAAGCTGAGTTTAACTTAAAATGTGTCATTAACAGCAGCTTGCATTATCCACATTAAGCTACGTAAAGGTCAGGCACTTCCACTGAGACTAGATAAACATGCCAGAATTATAATTGCTTGCATTTGAACTGAGATATTACAAGCACAGTTTGCATAAATATTTGTACTAGTGTACTTTTATGAACTGAGCCATCTTGACTTCTTCCACAGATAATCACATAAACTCAGTAAACTCTAGGCTGTAGGTCCTTATGCCATGCCTTTCACTGACAACAGTGCTCCTGTGTAGCATAGTAGGCCTGATTACCACCAGTGCTGAAGCAAATGCTTCAGCCTCTTTGAGTCTCTTTACAACTAAACTCTCCAAGGTGCTTTCTGAGTAAATTGCTAGTTCCTTCGTTCCCTTTTCCACACACCTAGTGGCTGTGGCTGATGCTATGTGTTCATGATCAAGAGCTCCCAGAGCTCAGACTTTGTGATCACAATATTTCTTCAAAATTATAATAAAACCTCCTAGGGCAATAGGGTTTTAAAATAAAGGCCAGATGAATATGAACATAATTGATAGATTTTGGCCTTTTAGTGTAACTTACCTGTTCTTCAAAGTAATTTGGTGAATTTAGTTGAGAGTTTTTTGTTTTTTCCCTTCTGAGGGAATGGCCTGAAGTTGTGGCAGGAGAGGTTTAGGTTGGATATTAGAAAAAGATTCTGCACCCCAGCGGGTGCTTAGGCACTGGAACAGGGACCCAGGGAAGTGGTCACAGCACCAAGCCTAAGGAGCTCAAGTTGAATTTGGACAGTGCTCTAGGGCACATGGTGTGATTCTTGGGGTGCCCTGTGCAGGGTCAGGAGTTGGAGTCAATGATCTCTGTGGGTCCCTTCCAACTCTGCATGTTCTCTTGGTTCTGTGATTCTTCATATTGTCATTCAGCTCTTTTTCTACCTGTTAAATGTCTGATGGTATCTAGAAGTGACCACAGTGCTCTTGTCTACAGAAATATCTTCTGTTGAAGGTACTTATCACTCTTTCCACATCTCTGTGGTCAGAGGCTAATGGTCACAGAAGTGACAAACGATTCCCAGTAAAACTGAAAAAGTGTCTGCTTATGCCCTGGAGCCAGAAGGGTCCAAGTTGTGAAGCAAAGATTCAGTTTCAAGGAGTCTTCCTTCAAGGAGTTTGGGTCTCAGAATAGGTGTTCACAGGAATTGCTCTGCAATCCAATTGGAGATGGGAATCATAGTGCAAGGTGTATCTGCATCCTATGTATTTTCTGCTATTGAAGATGCATAAGCAATAGATTCTCAGCTGTTATACAAAAGCTTCAATACACAAACAGTAGTTCTCCAGTGCTGCCTCTGAAGGACACTCAAGGAGAGAGCCGAGATATTGCTGGAGAGTTAGCCTGAATGGGTTGAGCAAAGATAAGATAATATTTGCTAGGTAGAAAACTACTGTGATGGTGCTAAATGATTAGTGGACAGTTTTGCTTTACATAAAATGAGTCCTGCAGTTTGTACTTGCTCAGCTTACATGTAAAACTGTATTTTCCTGCTGTCAGATGCCAAATGACGTGCCTGCTGTCGATCCCAAGAAGTCTGACTGAATGGAGATACGCTCCAGGTGAGTGCACTGAAAAAAAGGAAGTAACTTTCCTCTTCCAGTGAATCTCATACTGAATTTCTCAAGTGGCTGAGAGCCATCCAACCTGTATCTTGGAGACCCAAGGAAGGGGAAGCAGTGGATGCAGTTCACGAGATGATCATGATTGTGACCTCTCACTGCAAAAACAGGAACGGAAGGCATAAAACTGCATGTCAGAGAAACTTGGCCATACCGGCCTGTGCCCTCCCTGCTGACTCATGTCCCACTACAGATGCCACTTTGGACTGGCACAGGAATTATGATTGCTAAGCTTTGTCCCTGGACATAGGATTCATCTTCAGCCTCAGAGTGCATTTGAACCGCCTGCAAACTGCACGTACTCAAAAGGCAGAGCCCAACAGTCCTTACACTAACCTATGTCTGTGCTTATGAGACTCATAACACTGAGTCCCTCTCAATGAGGCAAATCAAACCAATGCCGAGCGTATTTTAACATCCTCTTTAGTCCCCAGTGTATTTCCTTTCTACTGCTCCAAAATGTAGCTGACACAGAAACACTTCTATATTTTCCTCTCCTCTTTTTTTTTTGCTATTTTTATTATTCTTCTTTCCCTATATTTCTATCATTATGCTGATTGATCATCAATGACATACAGTTTTTAGGCTAAGCTTGATAAGTTGGATCCTGTGGATGTTTCTTGTTTACCGAATATCAGTGACTCAGATTTTTTGGGGGGGAATCTATTGATAAATTAGGCACAACAAAGTATTACAGATTATGGGTACTGTTATTTCAATGCAATGCTATTATGGAACATAATACTAAAAGCATAATTTTCTCCTGTTGAATACTTGCAGACATAGTCAGGTGGGTTACTGGAAAGACTGTGAATAAAGTACCAAAGTGGTCAAATTGAAACTGAAACCCTCAAAAGTTGATGGGTGTTTTGGTTTTGTTAATTGTTTGCAAAGATTGGGGTTGCTTGAAGTAACCAAAGTGCCAACGTTTTCTAATGGAAGAACAGAAGTGTGCCAAGTGCCTTTCATAAGTATCTCCAGAGGATTTATTTCAATCACAAATCAAACATAACTAAAAGTAAGAAATGCTGCATGCCCATAAGAGCCAACCACAATGGAGTTAACAATGAATTGATTTTATGCCAAACTGTGTTACGTCCCAAACCAGCAGCAGAATTCAAACCCACTGCTACACTGGGAAACAATGCAGCTGCCTGAATAGGATTCTTCCTCCCTCCATGGCTGCAGCATAGTGTATGTTTCAAAAGGCAGGGGCTCTACTTTTGCCAAAGAAATTGTCATTTTTCTTTGCAAGTTTAAAGGCCAGAAAAATAAATTAGGAAAGAAAAGCAAACAGGTCACGCAGTGGCAGCAGAATGGCCGTTTGTACATACTGGAAAACACCTGGCACAAATCAGAGAAGCAGAAATGCACCGGTGACAGCTTCTAGGGTAGCCCTCGTCCCCTGTCCCAGCCCCTCTCCTCCCTGTCCTGTTGAATAGTGTCTTGTGAAACAACTGACTTTTTCATCCAGTATGTTGAAATCCAAACACTGCTGCACGTTTGACAGGTAGGTTGCTGCTAATCTTACAGATTTAAAACTGAAAACGTGAAAGCAGAGGATAATTGGTCAATTTGTAGCCAGGAGGTGGTACTTGTTTGAGATACATGCAGATTGTGCTTTTCTCTATCAGTGCAAAAATCCCAACAAATGATCTGAAGGAACAGCCAGCACTGGGGTGAGGTTGCATGTGTGTGTGTGGTGTGCCTGGTAGGGTTTTTTTACCCGCTCTCGCGAAGCACAGGCCTTAATGAGTTCCAGGGGGACAGTGGCTTGTCAATCACAATATACTTTTCAAGTAATAGTCATCTCTGCCCCATCACAGAACCACAAGGCATGAAATAATTAGAAAGCCCAGAGTAACTGCTCTGTTTTACAAGAGCAAAATCCTTGTGTGGATCATTTACATAAACTTGTCACTTCCCATTACAGTTCTAATGCAAGCTGGGTAATAATCATGGGACCAGGAGAGGGGAGGTCAAGGTATGATGCTCCTCCATGTTTGAAGCACAAGGTACGCATGTGCCCAGCTTTCCATCCCCCACTGAATTAATGTAAAGTATCTTTTATTTTCCATTAAATAAGAACTATTCATGCTGCTATGGTAGCAGACCATGTGCAGCCTTCTCTTCTTAAGAGAGAAAAAAGGCTTTTGCGTCAAGCCATTGTTAGGGGAGAATTCACTTTGAGGAGCATTTCAAAGCTGATCCGATTGGGGAAGGAATAATGTTAAATATTTGGTATGAAATATTTATAAGATGCACACATGAACATCTGACAAAGTAGCCTGGAAAATACACATTCTCATCTTTGACAATTTTAGCTCTTTCCTTCTGAATGAGAGGGTGGAGAAAAGGTGTGTGCAGAGGGAGAATTGTGTGTGTGTATAAATGCATCTAAACACTCGCACACATGCACACTCGGGGCAGACACACTTGCGTACGAACGCCTGAATGGGTTGATGGGATTTAAGGCAATCTGCATCTGAATACTGCTCTCCAAAGATGGTGGCAATAAGGGCTTGCTGAAGTCTGTTTTAATCATTGTAAAGGAGGAAGCTCTTCACTAATGCCTATCACGAGGGGCATCCGTAGAGTGATGGAGGTGATGGCTGCTGCTGTTGCTGCTGCTGTTTTCCAGCAACCATTTTGTTGGTGTTCTTCACAGCTGTTGTCAGGCACTTTTCTGTCACATGAAAACAAGACTCTGCTTTTTGCACAGATTGACTTTTCCCACCTGCATCCCAGCATGGCTGTTTCATTTCACTTTTATTTTAAAAAATGAGTATAATTAAAGATGTGCAAAGAGCAGATTTACTTATAGGCAACCAGAATTGTTGGGGTTTTTTTGCATTTTCATCTCTTTCAGATAAAGCAAGGCAAAATTTTTTTGGCTTTTTTTTTTTCCCCAAGGGTCTTGAAAGGTTTCAGAAAAATGGGTTATCACCTCATTCTCGGTCCTTATGACAAGGGATAAAGAGAGAATGTAATGGCTCACTCCTTATGGCAGTCACAGTAAAATGCACAGGGATGGCATATATTAAATAACCAGGATAAAGGAAACCATGTGATCTGCTCTCCTTGTAAGGGGATCTAATAGCTCTTTTAGAAACCTTATTTCCTTTTCCTTTTTTTTTTTTGCTTTGTCTCTGCTTTGCCTACCCCACTTGTACCAGCTATAGGATGCTGTTATTCTCTGATATAAATGCCTGTTTGGTTTAGGCTGTAAACAGGTTAGAGCAAGACCTTTGTGTCTGTAAATATCCTTTTTACACATCAGTGCTATACACACATTAATAGCAATGGTCTCGATGAACTAAAAGGCTGTATATTTCTCTTCCTATAGGCTTGGGGATTCACTCTCCCTTTAAAAATTGCTAGATCAAATGCTCTGGGCAGGCTCCATGCATTGTACAACATGTTTTTATGTAAGCAGCCGGCTTAATAGCAAGGCAGCATCGTTTGCCCTCATCTGTCAGCTTTTGTCTTTGAGTGGAAGTGTGGGGCCTGGTGAGAGGTAGGATATGAACTGTGTCCAGACTCTGTTCCTTATCTCTGAGATCACCAAGAGGGAGGGCATTGTTGATGGATTTAAATCAGCTTTTTCTCCCCTTGTGCACAACAAAAGTCTAAATCCCTTTTCAGGCCAGATTGCTCCATTTCGCTGCATGGGCTAGGCAGATTGGAAACATGTTTGTCACTCAGCTTTTCTCCCAACCTAATCAGTAGACACTGGGGTGGTGGGATTTCGGTGCTCAGTGTATCACCCTTTAATCTATGGAGTTGGCCTTTAAAAGCTGCTGATGCTGTTGCTGCTATGTGTGAGCTGCTGCTGTCTTTCATTTCTGAAGACAGATATAAAAATAATGTTAACCACGAGCACAAGCAGAGGGTTTAGCAGGGATTTGAATCTAAAATGTGATACTTAACACTGACCAGCTTGATTTGGTCCAGCAGAGCAGAACTCCTTATTCTGTTATAATAAAGTGTGTTGTATGTGGAGATGATGGCAGTGGGATTTACTGCATCTGTATTTTAGTTCTGCTGCGGAATGGGCCTGAATGGTGAATAACCATAGGCCACAGGAAGATATGGTTGGAAAAAGGTGGCTTGGCAGATTTGTCTTTGGGTTTTGGATTTGTCTCTGATGAACCCACAAGCTCACCAGTGTCTTTGTACTTCTGAGGTCCATGACAATGCCATCTTCATCTGTGCCTGGTACACAGTCCTAGAGGGACAAATTGTCACAACGAGCAGATATGAAGAAGCAGGACAGCTCTTGTGAGTTTGCAGAGGTCAGAAGAATGCTAGGAGGGAGAGTTATGTGATAGGTGTGATGAAGGATGTTAAAAGCACTAAAAAAACGTAGGCTGTTCAGGCCAGAGGCTGCAGCTCTGTTTACACACAAACGAGTCTGTATCTGCTTGTACACACACAGCTACTTGTTAACACAGCCTGAATCAGATATTGACTGAGGTCTCTAGACAAATACAAGATAATTCCTTCCAGGAAAGATATAATTCATTGACTAGGTATGCAATAATATTTCTAATTTTTTTATGCCACTGAAATAGTCTGCATGAACTACCTTGCATCCTCTTCAGCCACATTTGTGCTGTTCTGTGGTATTGTAAGGTACAGGTAGCATGCAGAGTTGCATCTACCAGCCCCACGCAATGCCTTGTTTGGCCATGAGAAGCCAGGTACAGAAGGAATGTGGAACTGGGTGTTTGTGAAGCAAGGATGGTTCAACAATTCAGCCCAAATGTTCAAACTCAACGTTTCGTTGTGAGGACAGGCTGACTAGGTTTTTCAAGAACCTATTTGGTTCATTGATGGGGAGGAAGGCTTGCTCCTGCCAGTCTGGCATCCCAGATTCCCAACAGCTTGCCCCTGGAGGTGTCAGGTCCCTGCCTGGAGGTCCAACCAACCTGAAAGAATAGGAAACTTTTTAATTTCTTTTTCTTTTCATCATTTAAAATACAAAAGAGTTTTTGAATGGAAGTTCCATTTTCAGCAAGCTTGAGTTCTTTCTTTTTAGTGGTTGCAAACTATGCCAGTTGTTTCATTTTAGTGCTGAATAACTCAGTTTAGTTTTGGCTACCCAAGGACAGCAAGAAAAATACCAGTCTTCTTTCTGAAACCCTCCTTTGTTTTTGGGAAATAAGACAAATTTTTCAAGACTTTCCAGATTCTCTTTACCCCTAGTAGAGGAGAGAGAATATAAAACAAGGCATAAAAAGGCAAATTTCCCCAGATGTTTCTACTGGTACTGATTGTCCCACCCCTTATTCCTTCCTGATTTAATAACTAGGAATGCTTTTAGCAACTTCCAGCATTCAAGTACAAGATTTCTAATGAGATGGACAATGTCAATATCTACTGTAAGGACCTGTGGCCTCATTAAGAATTAGTAATGATCTTTCTGAAGATGCCATTCCAGGGAGTAACTCTAGAAGTGGCAGTTGAGGCACTTGATCTTAAAGGCCTTTTCCAGCCTAGAAGATTTTATGATTTCCATGTCTTGCTGGATGGGTCAGTAGCAGAGAATAACTGAGACAGATCTTAGGTAGGGTCTCTGAAGAGATGAGAGGCCGTGATGAAAGCGCTAACAATGACAGAAAAAATGTGAAGGAGTGTAACCCATGTCCCTTGGAAAAAGAAACTTCCTGCTGGACATAGTACAATGGTACAAATCCATTGGCTGCTGGGAGAGGTCCTTAACCCACCTCCCCGGTGAAACAAGTGTAAGCAGTCCATACAAGGACTGGACGGCAATGAGAGTCTGATTCCAGCAGTGGGAAGCAGGGAAAGCAGGTGGGTGCCTAGCTGATCTCTCTCTTTTAAAGCAACATGTAGCTATGTATTTATATATATTTATAGCCAATTAATTAAACAAAATTCCTTACAAGCTGAGACTGCACAAGACAAGATTCATTCAAGAACTGCCTTTTTTTTTTTTTTTTTCAATTCCCATGTTCAAACAGAAGTCCCTAAGAAGGGAGGGCTGGATATTCCACACAGAAAAATGTTAGTTTTTCAAACAGGTTGTTTACAGAAGCTTTTATGTTAAATCATCTCATTGATTAACAAAAATTTGGTCCCTGCCTATGCTATTTCCATCTGGGTTGGCAATTAAATGCGGAAAAATTAGAGAAGAAATTCAGCTCAAGTTAACTGAAAGTTTTCAAAAAAGTTTTACTTCTGCAGAATAATTGGTGGGTTTTTTTTTTTTCAACCGGGATGTAAATGAATTTTTCTTATTCAGGACAAAATAGTGTCAAATGTAACATTTTGTTTAATGGCCCTTTTAAGGAGAGGAAATGACAAAGTAAATGCAATCCGTTTCATCCAAGAACTTGGTGATTAGGACCCTTAATTTGTGTGTATGGGAGGCCAGGATTACATTTTTTCCTCACCTTGAGGACATTTGAATTGATATCACTCAGATATAAGAGCATTATTTAGGTGGAGGAGAGAGAAGTTCTTAACTCCTCTTATTGCTGTAATTTTATTGGGAAAATACTTGAAATATTTTGGAGGCCATGGAGAGAATAATTTTGGGGCTTAGTGCACTCACCTGGGAGGAATAAGATCTGTGCTCCTGGCTGCATTACACCAACTACTTAATTTCAGAGTGTAAATGTCTCCTGGAGCAGGGACTGCAATCCTTTTCTTTTTTTTCACCATGACTCGCCTAACTTTTTAGTGATGAAGTTGTTTTGCTCGCTGGGCCCTGGAGAGGGTTTTATTCCATGTAAAATATACGGCTTGAGCAGGAGAGGCTGTGACTGTGTGAGCCCAGACAGGCAGCCTGGCAGGTGGGTTAATACCTGCAGACTCTGGCTCAAACTCTGTCTAGGCAAAGGAGAGATGGTAGCCAGGTCAGCCTAGTGCCTGAGTGACAGCTCTGCAGCTACCCTCGAAGACTTACAAATGTAGCAACAACTTTTTCTTTCTCTATTTTTACTAGACAAAGCTAAAAATATTGGCCTGATGTTAAAAATAGTTGTGGGAATGCAAGAAACCACAAAAAACCTTTCCTCGGTTCTTTTTTTGACATCCTAGTCACAACTGTAACTTGAAAAAGGTAACTAATAGTTACCTTGATTGCTTGGTTGTGTGCTTAAGAAAGGAAAACTGAACTTCAGTAAGACCCTGCCTTCTTGTCAGATCACAGTGTATGAAAAAACATTGGGACTATAAAATGAAGACAAATATCAAATATTCATATATTCTATATAAATCTATTCTATTCTTCTATAAAATAGAAGACAAAAGGTAAATGAGCTTTCAATTTTCAGGAGGACATTTGTATTTATTTCCCTTGTTTCTCGTGTTTGAGGCTGAATTTTGGGACACAGCTAGTAGAGTCAGTGCAAGTAGCATGATTTTAGCAATAGAAGCATTTTTAATCAGAGAGATATCTCAGAGATAGTACCAATAGATTGTTACAGTTTCCTTTCCCTTGAAGTCTGAAGGGAAGGAGGGATAAAACACCTGAATTGCAGGAAGAGTAATCCTGTGTGGTCAAAAAGATTATCTAGATGAAAAGGACTTTCTCGCAACTTTAAACTGTTTTATTCCTTTTCTTGCCTTCTTATTCTCCCTGAATGAAAAACACTGAGTCAGATCAATTTTATCTTTTTTTTCTCTGCTTTTGCACTCTAAGACTTTCTTCTGCTCTCATGTTAGTGCTTACCCTGCTTTCTTCCAAAGCGCAGGTCCTTTCCAGAGTGACTGCAATCAAAAGATTCCCTAGCTGAGAAGGATGCCAAAATAAACTGCTTGAGGTCCCCACCTCCCAAGATTTTCAGGAATCCTAGCAGAGACTGATGAGTTAGATTTGGCACCAATTTAGTATTTTAAATATATTATTTTTCCCCTCTAGGTCATGGATATTTAGACAGATGTGTTCAGAGATTTGCAAAAGTTAAGGGAATGACAAGGTTAGCTTTGTGTTGTGTAAGTGGCCAAAAAAACCAGTCATTGCTGCAGCAAGTGAGGAAGCCATCGAGGCCCAGCTGTTCAAGGCTGTGGTGGAGTTTTTCTTCTTTCTGGTAGTAACAGCCTCTGTTTAACAGAGGTGTTAAGACCCTTATGGCCTGAATTCTTGCCATCGTCATTCCTTTACAGCAACTCATTATACCTTTGTATTGCCTGAGTTGCTAAAGTGTTTACTTAGGCCTCGTGAGAGACAGAACCAGCATCTGGCACCACCTGTGAAAATCCCACTTGTAATGGCTTCACCTCTGCTCTTCTGCTGGAAGCAAAGCCTTTCTCATAAGCAGAGGTGTGATTGTCACTGCTGTGGCTTCAGAGAAGGAAAGCCTTTTAATCGAGGTGTTACACCTGAACGGCTGTTATCCCTGCAGGAGAAAGAAATAAAACCCCCTCTCATGGGACCAACAAATAACTCATGAGTCTTTCCGCAGAGGAGCGGCAAGGAAAGCATTTCACCTCGTCTTGTTTGGCTTGGCAAAGCCAGAGTGCTCATAAGAGGTGAAGCTGCTTCGACTTGCCTCCCCTGCTCCCAGAGCCACGCAGCCTCTGCTGCCAAAAGCGCTCTTCTGTCGCAGCAGTGCGGCAGGTGAGCGTCTGCCAAATGACAAAACATAAACCTCCTAACAAGCAGCTGAGGGTAGGGTGGGGATTCCAGATAGAGACAAATCTATGTCCCTCAGGAGATCTGGTGCAAACCCATCAGTATAAGAAGTATTTCACTGCTAATTAAGTTTTGATCCTTTGGCTTCACTTAAAACAGTTTGAGAGTATATCAAGTTGGAGAGCAGGTGCTGACTGGCTTGAAGCCCTGGTCTATCAAATCAGGTAAGGGTTTTATATTCAGAAACTCCCCTAGAAGGGAGACTGTAACTTGCTAAGTGATAGATATACCCAGACCCTTTCAAGTATAATGCATTATTGACAGAGTTACAATGCTTGTGACTTTTATTCCCCCAAAACCTTGCAAAATTCCCCTCTGCTCTGAAAGAGCCTCCTCTGTCTCATGTTCTGTCCTCTTCATTTGTGTGTATGGAATGAATGCCGAAGGAGATATATAGCCAGGTGCAGCTTGGAAATCCCAGGAGTAGTTGCTTCTGGTCTTCCTGCCTTGGTTTGGAATCCAAACTCAAACAGGAAAGAAAGTCTGATTTTAGAGGACATGCCACCTCTGTTCCATTGTCTTCAAAAATTCCAAAGGTTAAGAGCAGAAGAAGGTTGGATGCATAGTATGTCTTCTTCCCAGGTGCCAGAATATTTAGAAAAGTGGTGACCTTTTATTAGTAGCTCTTAGGAGTTCTTGACTGACCAGAATAAAGGAAGGCCCACCAAATGTGCAACTGAAAAATAATTAGCTGCATACGCAGGGAGGAACTGAGATAGAGGTCATTAAAAATTTGGGTTATGTTTTTCTGTATCTGAAAAACTTCTTAATGATCTCCGTGCTACAGAGAACAACAAAGCAGATTAGAATAAATAAAAGCTATACTGTGCCTCCCTACTGATACAGCTGCCTGAGGACTGAATACTGAATGGTACATACTTACAGCAGGTTGCAGATTGACCAGTTCCAATTGTTCCAAATGATAAATTGCCTTAGAATCATGGTGAAAAGTTACTTTTTTTTTTTTTTTTTTTTTTTTTTTGTAGTTTGCTCTCTGAAATTTGGGTCTCTAATGCTTACTTCTTAAAAAAAGAAAATTTTTTCAGTGTCATAGTACTTCATTTCTGGAGACAAAAGGATTCTTCACCCACCTCATCAGTTGAATGAAAGGGAAACTTAAGAGACAGAAAAATATTTGCAGTTACTGAAGTAATTCTTTTACTATTCCCCACTGCATGGTTAGTGAACTGGAAGTAAAAAGGCACTTATTAGAATTTCTGGTGTGCCTTCAAGTTTATGCTGTTCGCATTGAGAATCAGAACCTGCTAGTGTACTGGTGATCAATACTGGTAGATGGATTTCCTTCATTGTAGTAAGGTTTTCAGTAAGGTCTTCCCTCAAGTGTTGTGGTAGTGGCGCACTTATCAGCTTGTTTCCAGCCTTGTGGAATTTGGCAGACAGCTGAAGTAGGAAACTTCTTAGAAAAGGCAAAAGAAGTGGCACAGGGATGTTTTCCTCCCCAATAACTTGCCTTGTCCTGAGAAAACTTTGCGTGGCTTTCTCTTACTGTTGAGTAGTGCCCTTCGGTGGCTCGAGGTGTGTGGTGCTTTCAACACTTTAAGAGATTTTTTCACACTACAGTGCCTGAACAGTTTACACAAGGCTAGTGGGACAGCTGTTGTCTAAACCAGTAGCATTTTTTGGATGTAATTGCAGACAAAATTTCACTCTGCAACAGATAAATTCAGTCCGGTGTGCCTTGTACTGAGCAGCAGAGCCGTGTTCCCTAGGCTCCACTAGTAATGTGTCAGTCAACAAAATCACTTATGCTGGTTTTGTAATGGGGGCTCTTCATGTGTGTGCTTCAATCATAGTCCTTTCCTACCTGAATAAAGAAATTTTCCTAATCAAACAGAAATAGTAGAAGGATTTTGTTTTCTGTCAACAGATCTATTGTAAACCATCCATTGATAAGTTATGACAGCTACACTTGCTGAGAAGTATTTCACTGAGTCTAAATGTAAGTAAAGAAAGTTGCTCAGTGTGTTGCATGGATAAGAAGTGGCTGAAGTGTGATGTGACAGAAATTACAAAACATGGGTGCATATCCAGAGCATCCCTGTTTATATCACAAAAAACATGGATCGGTGTGTGTCCATTGTTATGTAGTACCTCTGACATAAATGTGTGAAGATTTTCTGAAGAAATTGGGCCTAAATAGTTTGCAAGGTGAAGGATCTGTGGAAGAGTCCTGAGAACCTCTTTCATCTGAACCACAACACTGCAGACCCAATGTGTTTGAGTGAATTTGCCTTTTTCTTTCAGCAGGGGAAGTGAAAGAGGGTTAATAAATTAAGCAGAACATTCAATAACACTAAGCCATCAGCTCTAGTGGTTATACATTTCATTTGCTCTTAATTTGGAACTATGGGTGATTGTTAATAGTGTGAACCCAGAAACAGAAGTTGGGAAGGAAGTAAGAACATAAGGTTGTGGTTCTCCAGTTAAAATGCATTTATCATGGCAGTTCTCCATCCTGCTGTACTCCTTTTGTGAGGGTGAAGCAGTGAGGATGAAGGCTGCTTAGCATTAGTCTGCCTGGGCTTGGTTTTGGAGTGCGGTGATTTGAACATGAGGCTATAGCCAGAGGATGTGCCCTTTCCAACCCATCTCCTTTGAGGTAGCTTCCAACTATTTCTAGCCACAGAGCATCGTTGCCTCCTTTCTCAAGGGTCTTTTAGGTGAAGCTAGCATGAGAGGCCATGGAGCAAGAGAGAGGCTTGGCGTCAGCTTCTAAAAACATAAAATGCACGTGGATTAGGAGACCTCAATCTTGTACACAACAACTGAAACATGTAAAGTGATCTGGGCAAGCCCCATGAAGGCATCTTCTGAGCATGGTCTGCCAGTCTACTGTCCTTTTTCGGCACTGCCACCGCACAACCAGTAATCTACAGTGCCTTGCACTCTTTCTGGTTGCTGGAGACCCTCTTAGATCTACTTTAAGTTAGCAAGTCTGTTCTAATGTGAAAGGGGGGAGAAAAAGGCCCCAAGTTTTCTTAGGTTTTTCCTCTTCCTTCGTGCATTTGGTAGAGCTTGGTTGAAATGGTGAGTTAGTGTCACTGGCTCTATTGCTTTCTGAAGTTACTATCAGATGGGTCCAAGTTTTGGCATGTCTGAAACTGACCCATTGTTTCCAAACTGTAGCCCCACTGAGCAGCTCAGCCAGTGCTGTGGCAGATATTGGCAGCAGAAATAAGGCGTAAGTTATGCTCACACACCCCTGTATTGAAAGACTGTCTCAGCTGAATTCACTGAATTGTCTTCTATACTAGATTCTCCTGCATGAGGCCGAAAAAAAATCATGCGTTCAAATTACTGTTAGGGGCCACTGTCTTCCCCAGCTAACACCGCCTGAGTCTTTTGATGCTGATCAGGATGTGGATAATTTCCCGTGGAAGAGTTGCAAGATGATCTTCAAGTACCAAGAAATAATTTTTGAATTGTTTTTTTTTTATTCCACACCAGGTTTAAAACAATGCTTGGAGCTGGTGTGCTGAAGAAAGAAAGCTAAAATAATCTCAATTCTTCCTCGCTTTAAATGTAGCCCTTTCCTTGAAAGGGGTGGAACCCCCGCACATCGATGTACTGCCATCAGTTCTTGGAGAAGCCTGACTGGCCTGAAAAAAATGTTTATGCAACCAGCACTATCCTCACCACTGCCTTCCGGCCTTTCTGGGATGGATATACAGCACCTCCAAGATATGGCAAATGTCAAGTTGCTTGCGAGGCCACGTCCCCACGTCTGAGCTTGGAGCTACCAGCTGGCGGTGGCAGCAGCCCCGTGCAGTCTGGGTGGTTGCAGCAAACAGCTTTGAAGTTCTGCCCTTCAGCTATCTCCTGTTGCACGCAGCTTGTGATACATGAGTCTGTGTCCTGCAGCTGTCTCCGTTTAAGTCAGCAGGCGTTTGAAGCAATGCTGGCCACCCCAGGGAAAGGGGCAAGAGTTGAACAAAGTGTTCATCTTCAATTAAACCGTTGGAATGCCAGTGCAGAGTCTGATTCCCTGCCACTTTCTCCTCTAAAACCAATGCCATGTCTGAGCTTTTTAATAGGGAAGAGCAGAGGCAGCTGTCAAGGTCTGCTAGTCAGTTCAGGTCTGAACCGAAGGGAAAGATCAGTAGTGGTATCAAATGGTTTGTAATAGGGATAAGCTGAGTTTTAGGCAGTGATTTCAGCAAGCTCCAGCTCCCCTTTAGACTACTGTCTTCAGTTTGAAACTTTGCTGCTGAATATGTTAGAGGAAACCAATAGGGTAGTATCTAGGAAGCTTAACCAGCAAAAGGGTTTAAAAATATTTCCTTGCAGTGAGCCAAATTCAGCTCTGGTGTAAGTGCAATTCCTTCTAAAATTGGTCCTGAATCTGCTGCTGAAGATGGGTTGAAACCAGCAGTCCAGGTCTTTGCCTTGAATTGACCAAGCTGGTTGTCCTCACCAGGAAAGACTTAATTATGGAAAAGATAAGCTAGAGGAAAATATGACCCACCTGGCTGCTGCAGCCATTTAGTCCTGGGCTGAACTTGCTCAATTATCTCTCTTTTTTTGTCTTTCTTGCATATCAAGTATGGCTGCCTGTTTGGAGCCACAACAAAAGCAGTAACAACAGACTTTAACACCTGTGTTTCCTCCAGCTGTGAGTCTCATCTTTTTTTTCTACAAACAACTTTATCCGCTTCAGAACGTGGGACCAGTTCTCAGAATTACAAAGGCTGCTCTGCAACAAATGGTCTCCTAGTTTGCTTTATCTGTTCAAACGTGTGCTTTTTGGTCTAACTTCACTGTTTCTATGACCTTTACATGCTGCAGGGTATGCTCCTGACTTACAGAGTGAGTTTGATACAAATTGCATAAGAAAAAAATTTACCGTGCAGGCTCATATGTTTAAATCCATGGTTATGTTCTTAAGGATCTGACTTTTTCCTCTCCCTTACCAGCTGTCCTCTGCTAGTGACTAGTGCTGATAACAGCCCTGCTGAGAAAGCAAATGGTAGAAAGCAAATTGCTTCTTAAAAAAAAAAAAAAAAAAAAAGGCAGTGGGGGGAGTGAAGAAGTAAAATGAAAAAGAGGGTCAGAAAAAGTTATTCTAAAATACAAACTACTGTTATGCCTGGATAACTAGACTGGCAATCTTTGATATGGCTGGAATCATTGCCACCGAAATCAGCAGAAAGTTTTGTTGTCATTCACAGCAGAAGAGTAGCAAAGGAATTTATGGTATGAAAGTTGTCTGTCTTCTAGTGCATCTGTATACACCATGTGCTGGGCCACTTGGCAGGCCAGGAGATTATGTAAAAAAAAAAAAATATCTTGGGAAGTCTGCTGTCTTTGTTTAATATATAAGAAATGCTATTCTTCCATAACCAGAGCAGCAGCTTGGTATCGGAATTTTTAATACAGGGTAGGGAATACGCGCAGGAGGAATGAAAGCTGTCCTGCTCCCATTTAATGAACTTTATCCTGAGGATAGAATCAGAATGGTATGGTGGGCAGTAACATAAGAGTAACTTCTGTAATTTCTTATTCTGTAAAAAGTGTTTTATGTTTACGAGAAAAGGAGACGATCCAAATAAAATTATATTGTATGGACTTTGCCTGCTGTATTGCAGCAGGAAAAATTAGTGGGGATAGAAGAAAAGTCACTGCAATGCTCCAGAGGGTGTAGTCATGAAGCCAGGAATGCAGTATGTAGTTGAAACCTTTTGGAAAGCTTTGAAAATCTAACCCTTAATTTCCAACACTGAATGAAATTTAGGTCATTCTGATCCACCTGCTTCCCCTCAATGGATCTGAGAGAGGAATTCTGTCTGGGTAGACACATCTCCCAACCTAGATAATTAATTACATTCATTTATTTTAATTTAATTAAACCAGGAATAATTTTACATCACAAATTAGTTGTCACTATTTTATTTTTTTTAGTGTTCATATTTAAGTCAGCTGCAAAGATCAAATAGACTTGTTCATTTCCCTCCTCGCTTGTAGTTGTTTTTCAGTCTGCTTCCTGTTCAAGTTTTTATGCACATTAGAGTTTGCTTTTTATTTAAACTCTACTGTATGTTTTCAACAATATTACTTAAACCGTGTCTAATCCTGCAAGCTTCTTTCATGCCATTTGTGGTCTGCTGGACTTTCCAGTCTCTTTCATAATTATTTGGAGCCTTAAGCATGAATTGATAACTTCAGATGTGCAAAAGACCTCACTATTCTGGTTAGGACTTTTGTCTTTTGTTCTGTTGTCTGATCTGTAAGACACCATCTTATAGCCCAAACACTTGGTTTATAAATATGAACAGATATCAGGTGATTAAATTTGGGGGACTGCTACATCATTGTTTTGAGAATTAATAGGCAGCCTTGGACTCTGATAAGCCAGTCCTTAAAATGCTTTGTTCTAGCAAATAAAAAAGGGTGCTCTTGATAATTTCTCAGCCTATTCTAAGCCACCACTTTCCGTACTTTGACAAGAAAGAATCCAAACCTTGCAAATATACTTAGTTTAACCTGGAATATTTGTGCATAGATAATAATAATAATAATCTCATTCTCAACCTGTATGCATCTTCTAGTTCCTTTACATTACTTTCCTATATGAAGTGCAGAACACATACCAAGCTCAAAAATGTATTTGCAAAGACCTCATGGTCTTTGTGATCATGTTTTAAATGGTTCTTCCCACAACAAACAGAATTAAATTGTCAAAAGACATTAAGAGAATTTTTTCCTCATGTAAAAAGAGTATTGGTTTTTGTTTTGACAAACATGGTAAAATTATCTCATTACACTCAGTCTCAACCTTCACAATTTCACATAGTCCGTCTTCATATAGAAGCTTATGTAACATGATCAGGAAAATACTGAGTCCAGTTTTTTTGAAGTTCATGAGCTTTCTTCTCATTTTAATTTTGCAGGACTTTCCTATACGGATGGAATATCTGTAAAATATTATGTTACAAAAAAAAGGAAGGGGATTTTCTACTTGAACTGTTTTCTGTCAGGGCTAGTTCAGATAGGTTGGGCAACGAAACTATTGTAAATTACTATTTTTGCCTGTGTTTCTGACTTCTCATCTGGCTCTGCCCATCTCTAATGGGCAATGGTATTGAGGGCTGCGCACTTGCCTCTGGGTCTGTCATGAGGCTTGGCTGGAGCTGGACCTTCTGAGAATTGGCACAGCACAGTTTCACACGCTGCAAAAATAATTTCTTGTGCTAATCCCTTGTGGCATTTACATATTACACAAGACCCTCTTTATAGAAGAAAAAAACCAACATTTTCCCATGACCATAGTTAATGTACTGTAAATCTGTGAACTGTTGGATCTGTGAGCCACATCTCAGGATACTTTTTCCTCCAGAAAAGGACTTGGAAGAGCAGTGTGCTCTCTATCATGGAGGAAAGTTCTGGCATGGTTAAAATATTAATTCTAGGCTCTAGAGGTCTAACTTAGAATTTCTGCTCATCTACTGATTGCCTTGTAACTAGATGCTAGGGCACTACATGAACAGGAACCCAATATAGGTTATCTGTGAAAGACAGAAAATTCAAGAGTTTGAGCACATCTGTTCTGCCTCTGTCTAAGGGTTCACTGAGACCTCTATCCAGGTGGTTACGAGAAGGTGCACGGGGAAGAATAAAAGTAAGGAAAGAAATATACTTCCTCCAAGTACACTCCCAATTCCCAACATTTTGTAAACCTGGTGTGTGGTTTTTTACTATTTGACAGCCCTAAAATATCAGTTTCTTCACGTTTCTGGTACAGGTTCCCTGTCAGCCTGTACAAACTTTTCCATCCACAATATCTTTTTGCAAGGAGTGCTGTAACAAACAGAACTCCTGTCTTTTACTTTTCATGAGCCTTGTTTTTGCATATTTCATGTTGTGTCCCTTAGTTTTTAAGCTGGAAGACACAGCATACAGTCAATTTTTATCCATTTTTTCAAAGACACTGTTTAATTTGTTGACCTCTGTCATGCGTTACCTGTCCAGGTTGTCTCTTCTCCAGGCTGACAAGTCTCAGCCTGCTCTGCTGTCCTTTCAATTGCCTACAATGGTGGCTGTAATGCTTTTTCTCTAGAGGGAATCCTGGGGATGATTTGGCAGCAAAATCATGTCTGTGTGTTCATACATATATACACATACACACACATATATATATATATATATATATATAAAATACAAAGGTTTGAGAATGGTACTATGCAGCACAAGACTAGTATTAGATATTTATTCCAAAGCTAATATTAACAAGATAAAACTATGTAATTATATTCTTTTGAAAACAAGAAAAAAGTGACCATTACCTTGTAAACAACCTTGTAGCTTCCTCCTGCAGGCCCCCTCTCTTACCTGAGAGGCTCAAATGCATTTATGTAAAAGCTGGAGCTCTGGCAAAATGCCCACTGAGGGCAACTGTGTAACCAAGCAAATGCCCAAAACCTCTGTAATGCATTTATTGAGCTTGTCTCTCAACACAGTCTATTTTGTGCAATCTTTTTAAAGAAAATGAAGGCTGAATCCCACTGCTGCACAAAGACTTCTCACCACTCGACTCACAAGTGAAATGAGGTCAGGTGGGGTGCCAAGACCTTCTGAGTTTCTCCTCCAGGCTGCTTGTGTGCTCAGGCTGAGTGCATCATGTACATCTCTGTGGCTTTGGGGATAGCTGGGGAAATGCCCACTGAAGGCTTTGAAAGACACGGTAAACTTGTGGTGCTCAGCTTGGTGCGAGTACCTGCCATGTTCATTCCCTGTGCCAAAGGCAAGAAAATTCAGAAAAATGTTACAGAAGCTCTGAACATCCAGTTTCCTCACCACTGACCCCAAGGTAAACATCTCCCTGATTCCTCACTTGGGCTTATCATTGTTACCTTTGTCTGAGCTGTGAAACCTATTGTTTTTGCACTGAGGGGATAGCACAACCCAGGGCAGGTAAAGTGTGAGAAAACCTTCAATTTATACATGATATGCATAACGACATAATGGCATTCTTTGCTAGGAACTGCAGAAAATCCCAATATTCTGTTTGTTTGGTTGGGTTTTGTGGGGTTTTTAGTTTGGTTTTTTTACCTTTCCTGACAGCTGAACTGATGTTTAGGAAAGGCAGTTCATAGTATTTGCAACCTAAGTGAAAAAAAGCTAGACCCAGTGTGGGCAGTAGGATAGAGCACAACCCATTGCAACCTAATGGAGCAAATGAATGCCTGTTCTTTAACAAATAAATTGGGTTTTGACAGATAACTTTGCTTAGATCTCTATTGAATTAATGTAATCTAATAAAGGTATTTTTGTTGGTGAATTTGGCTAGGAAGAGGTTGTATACATGGAAGGAACCCATAAAAGGAGGAGCAAAAGCCTACTGGTGAAGCAGATGAAATGGGGCTGATGTAGACAAATAGAAAGAGTGAAGCTCCTGTAAGGACTAGGGTAAGTCCCCCGCTGGCAGCTAGAGAGAAGGTCCTGGCACAGCCTGAGAAAATCTTCTACCTTGGCTCCTTGTGCTATTGTTCCTATAGGCTGAAGGAGTTTCTTTTTTTGTGCTTGTTTCCCCAGTCTCTATTCAGAATCACTTGGATGGGTTTCAGAAATGGAACTCAACTGCTCATTTCAAGAGTAGGGTATAGCAGGGAGCAGAGGTGCTTGAGTAGAGTCTAGTTTTGTCTGCCTTCCGCATGTGTTTATGCAGGCATCTCTGCCTTGCTTGGTTCTGAAGCTGCTTTTTTTCTGAGATTGCAAAGGGCGTCACGTCTCCATTACATGAGTCTCAGTTGTTTACAAACTGTGTGTAAGGGTCTGCTCTGCTAAAACATGGCAGAAATAATAAGAAAAGTATTTATGTGTTTTTTAACTGCACCTATTCCAGGAGTTCTCTTTTTTTAAAAAATTTTCTTCTTTCTCAGAACCAAATTGCAAGTATCTTAGTCATTTGCTGATTCAGGAGTGCAGCCGTGCTGAAATCCTCTCATCCTCTCCTCCTTCTACCTTTGCACAGACAGAATGAGTAATGCTGTGTATTTTGTCCACAAGGTGATAGATGCAGAAACTAGTTAGGTGCTTAAATATTTTGGTAACAGGGTACCAGACGAGCGCAGAAGCTAGAGAGATTGGTTTTTTCTCTTTTTTTCTTGAGATCTCATATTTTATCTTTGTTCCTACTCATGCACCATGATTTGCTTGCTTGTAGGCTTCCTAAATCCGATGTGGTGGTCAGTGCAAATGAGGCCCTATCAGATCGGATAAATGCTTCTCCCTCTACTTTGGTGACACATTTCTGAGCTTAGCTCAGACCAGCTTTCCTGCCCATCAAAGAACTTTGCTTGAGCTGCAGACGAGGAACAATCATAGAGTCCACTCTCACGGCTCTGATGGAAAGGCTCTGCATCTCCAGCAGAAAATCACTAACAAACTAAACAAGGGCTACTTAATGATGCGTGAGTTTGTCCAGGTCCTCAGTCACTGCTAAAATGCTTTTGAATCATCTGTGCACAAGTGCTCAGAGTTGCTGTGGAAGTGCCCCAGGCTTTCACAGCAATGCTCCTGTGCTTCGTGTTCACGGCAATTCTCTTTCTAGAAGCCTTGAGCAGAAAAGCATCAAGACAGTGAGATGCTGACTTTGACTGATCCTCCTGAGCCGTTTTTGATCAAACACTGTCTTAAGCCCATGGTCAGGAGTCTTTTTGAAAAAAAACAACAAAATAACAAACCAGAGATCTCTTTAAGAAGTAAAGATCCACCTGTCTTCTAGGAAAAAAACACAGTCTGGCAATTTTACTTTCCCCTGCAATGGAATAGTTTCAGCTAAGGAACACAACCTTTCATAATACTCAAATAAAGTATGTAAAAATACAAGCCTATGTGGTTTTTATCTCCTTGTGCTTCAGTTTAACAATAACCCTGCATATGACTCCCTTCGCTGGCAAACTGCTTACAAGAAGGCTGCCATTTCTGTTGCTGACATCTCTTACTTTTTACTCCTCCAGACTGTGTAGCATATTTAATTAAATTTTGCAGCTTTGGTATGAAGTTTAGGAAAAGATAAAGATAATGTTCATGGGGAGAAAAAGGAGTTCTTTTAAAGTCAGCTTCATTAGCTATCGGGCTATAGAGTGAGGGTCACTTTGCCCAGACTGAAATAACTGGATCTCCCTAATTGCATTTTGCTTGAATTATTTCTTTATTTCAAACATGTTATGCTTGTTAGTGATTTAATATGACTGCAGGCACAAATTAATTATACCTGGTAGCTAATTGTAGGAAAGCTATGGTGATCAATGTTTATGCTTTTTTTTTTAATGTCTACCTTTAGTATACATACTTGGATCAGCTCCCTCCCAATCATGAATAAATATTTGCTGCTTATAGGATCCCATGCAAATTGGATTAATTTTAGCATATTCATGGAAGAAGGACATCACTGCCTACCCTTAGTATTAAGTTAGCTGAACAAGCAAAGGTTGGGGTTTTTTTTTCCCTGCTTAAGCAGTGAATGAATGAGACAGAAAATTCAGCACAAGTTTGCTTATCCCAAATGGTTTGGGGGCATCCAGGGTATTTGGAGAGATGGAGGTAAAGTCAATCAAAGAATTGACAGAGAAAAGCAACTCTTCCTGGGGCCCTAACCTTGAAGAATTTCAGTTAAGCACTGCTCAGCTAAATGAAATAGTAATTGGATAAACAGAGTGGTGGATGTTTGGGTCTGGATATGGACAGAACTCCGCACATGCCTGTAAGGTTTTCTCTTTACATTTACAGCATCTCATGCAGCCTTTGTGTCTTCTCTGACACCACTCAACTGCCTCGCATTCTGTGGCAGAAAAGCACCACAACTTTGGCATCGAAGACTCTCCTTTCTCCCCGTTTAATTATGTGCCATTTCAGATATACTTTTTTTCCCATGGCACTGTAAGGACAAAGGAGCTGTACCATTTCTGTATGCCACCAGCCATGCTCAGCCCCTGCACACGGATCTGGGCATGTTGGGAGCTGATCCTGTGTGATGCTGACTCTCTTCTTGTAGGCAAGTGGTAACTTTTCCCCAGAGCTAAATCCTGATGGTGCCCTCTAAGTTATACCCTTTTCAGGGGCTTGCTTCTCTTTTCCCAGTGTCCTAAAAATGTGGGTGGGTCATCCCTTACTGGAAACTGCATAGTTGAGAAACACTCATCTCTGCATTTGTCAGCTGAACTGAATTGTGGAATAAGCCTTGAAGTGGAAAGCCTTTTTAGTCAGAGATGTGACTTTTGGCTTTTATTTTTTCCTGACAGATTGATTTTTTTGTAGGAATGCTGTTCCTTCTGAGACAGTAAGTTGCTGAGGACCTGGACATTGTTCTTGTGCCTTGATAAAGTATCAGGAACAATCTGGAGACAAAGGCACAGGGGTCAGGCAGTGCTATAGCATGAAAGTCACTAGCCAGCTCTGTAAGCTCTGAACTATGGAGACTCTTTTTATTCACTTATTATTGACTGAGAAGGGCACTGTCATGCAACAATATTTTGGGTGTGCAGCATTTAGATGAGGTAGTGTGCACAGGAATTTTAGGGTCCCAGCTCTGGGCCATCAGGATTCAAAGACCTCAACCAAGATTCTGAAAATACCTGAGAAAAAACTGGGATTTTTGTATCATCACTCAGACTTACCCTTTCAGTGGTTAAGGCAGCTGGATACAAACTGTATTTATTTGGTTCGTGATGTCTTAGAGGATACAAGCCCTCTGGGCCAATGGAAGAAATGACAGGAACAAATTCAGATTTTGATTTTGAGTCCCTTAGGCTTGATCTTTGACACCAAAACAAAAGGATCACTTCTTCTCCTGCCCCTGTGGTGAGCATTACCAGTGTGTTGCTTCCTACCCTATAGAAGAGGAAAATACAGAGCTGAATGATGTAGAAAAGTTCAGCAAAGAAATGGTCACAATATCATAACTTCCAGTCCTTCTCAGAACAGCAAATCCGACATCTCTGTACGAGCATGTGGACATGCACATGTAGATGATCCATGCTTGTGCAGCTCCTTCAGCGGATCCCGTGCATGCCTGCCTCCTGTGATGTCTGTGCCTCCGAACTCCTGGGATGCAGCAGAGGTTTGTGCGATATGGAGTTGGTTTTTGCATGGTTGGTGGCCGTTTGTCTGAGATTTCCAGATGTTACATCTTCTAATTATCTGGAAATCTGGTGGAATACTGCCCAAAGCAGTTGAGTTGGCCGGCGTGAATTGTCTCCTACATGTCTAATTAATTTAGTGTGCATGTAAAATATCCTCCCATGCAGAGAAGACCAGGGAAAAAAGTGTGAGTTATTAACAAAAAGGCTATAAATTAGAACTCCAGACCTTCATTTTCACATTTCTTATGTCAGTGCTACTATTCTACCAACGTGCAATAATGAATATTTAGCAAGTGTACTTGTCTTTACACGATATCTTCTGTGACATTTTAATTTTGTGTGTGTGTGTGTGTGTGTTAAAATTCAGTGGCTGACTCTGTCCGTTTCCTTTCTGCCCCACACTAGATTAGATATTTAGTGATGACCAAAAGGAGCGCAGCAGATCCACACTGATTGCCATTGCAAGTGACACAGGATTGGGGAAAAGAGAAGAGTTATGAAGAGGCCAGTGACATAGACCTTTCTTCATGAATCAATAAAGTAAAGGAAATATAATTATCTGAATGTTTGTACAATCAGGATAGGATGGAACACGACGGTAAAAATATTAAAGCTCTGATAGCAGAATGGGAGACTGCTTGAGAAGTGATGAGTTTAGAGCTTGGTGGAAATTTTCTAGTCAGAGAGCAGTGTAACACTGATTTCATGACATTCCCTAAGACATTAACCATAGTTGGAGAGATGAGCAAGGAAAGGCAAAATGTAAACAGAGAATGTCACAGCAAATCTAACTGGGAATTCTCTGCAGTGCCGCATTCTGCCATCAACAATTCAGAGAAACTGATGATAAACTGGAGACAATTCCGGGAAAAGATGAGATTGCTCAAGGACAAAAACTCCTGTAGGGTGTGGAACTCTGAAACTCACTTTATAATTTACCAAAAGGCAAATAATGTGAATTATCTTGGTCAGAGTCTGCCAAGGCCTAATGTAGTACAAGGTTTGGAAATAGACTCTTCTGTTTGGTAAAGGATCTAACTGCTGGAAATTGAAGCAAATCACGTTTTAACTAGTGAAAATGTGTGTATTTCCAACAGAGAGGATAACATGGGAACATGTATTCTTAATTGAGAAACAGCTACGGAGTATGCAATTCCTTTTAAAAAAATAGTAAATTGGCACCCTTGCTTTGGAAGCAAAACTAAAGGGAGTATTGTTGCCTGTGGAAGGGGACCCATTCCAATTTTACAGGAATGCTTATTCAGCTGAGCTAATTTATCTTGACCAGAAGTATATAAAATAAGAGGACTTTTTCTAAATTTTCTGTCTTTAAAATTCCTGTAAATATTGAATGAATTCATGTAGTTTGACATTTGTGAGTATTTCGTGCCTTACCACCACAAAGTATTGAACTATGATATGGTTTTAATGAGCCATAGAAGTTGCTCCAGGTGTGCCTTGTAAGTGTTTCTTTGTGGCCAGCATTTCCCACTGGATCTTCAGCCACAAGGAAAGATTATTTCTGGTGCCTGTTGTTCCTAGGCCATTGTGAGATCCTGACGTTTAGAAAAGAGGAAAAACAGTGAACCGAAAAATCCTACCCTACATTATTCTGGAAGGACTTTGTATTCCAAAGTAACTGTATTTAAGGGAGATGTTTAGCAAGTGCACATTCAAATTTTTTTGAGGGAGGTCAAGAAATATTAATCTAGACGTGTGGGAACCAGAATTTCAAAGAAATGTGAGGGGTTTTTTGAGTGCAGTTAACATGATGTACATGATAGAGATGCAAAACTAAATAATTTAGAATCATGTGAGAGAAAATTAAAATCTCATTTTATGAAGAAACTTTTCATAGTCTCTTTAAAAGTAATAGCTTCTAAAATGAATTGCAATATGTTTTAAACCACATCTTCTAATGCTCAGTCATGCTGATTTCTTCAGCAGTCTGCATATAGAATCAGAGATTGTACGTTGTCTTTTAGGAAACTGTAAAAATACATTGGAAAGGGGCTGTGAACATAAGGCAGAACCATGTTTTCTGTGCTCCAGTCTATTGCACCTTCAGAGCTGATATGCAAACAAATGCTTTTCCTGGTACGCTGGCCTTGAAGATGCAGTTTGCATCCGAAATTCAAAGAGTCTTTTCTCTTTTAGCCCTACCTTATTATCTTGTTCCTCTTTTGTCCAAAGGGGGGAGGAAGAGGTGAAGAGGTTGATTTTAAAAATTTTTTTAAAAATACTCATAAAGTAATTAAAGGTTCTTCTAAGTAAACCAACTGTCCTGCAGAAAAGTCAGCTGTACTTCTCCATGCATTTTCAGTAGAATGGTTTGGCTTGCTTTAACTTCTGTGAACCCTGGTGTGGATTACTCAAAACTCCCTGGTAATAGTAATTAGATGTGGGGATGCCCCGCTGTGCAGCTGGCATTTATCAGCATGTATTGCCTGGTGAACTGTTCTATTGACAGTCTACTTTCATCTTTCATTTTATCAGACTGCATTGTTTTCCAGAATTTCAACAGGATATTCAGTGGGAGATTCTCTGGTGTGGAGGGCTGTGGTGTGAGCGTCCACAGCGGGAACCTCACTGCTGTCAGGTGACTGCTGTCACCCTGGGAGCTGTTTTTGAGGTCGCTTCTGTGGCCACAAGGGTTAGAAAGTTGTTGTAGTTGTTCTAGAGTGAAGAGTATGTCTCAGAAATAAGGGGTTCTAAGGAGGAGGAGTGGAAAGGAGACATCAAATATCACAATATTCACAAAAAAACTATGCAGGGCAACCACGCTTCTTGCTCTCACTGTAGAGATTGGCTGAACCTGGGAACGACTGTGATTTCTGTTAAAAAGAAAAAAAAACTTAAAAAGAAAAAGGCACTTCAGCGTTTTTCAGGCTGAGGTAGACCTTATATTTCTTTCCACTTGCCATGTTTTTTTTGTCTGCACACGTGGGTGATTGCATTGTACACAAGCAATCTTTCTCACTTCTTTTTGGCAGGCTGCTTAGTGTGTTTTCCTCCTCAGTGACAGTGCTTGTACTCCTGGAGCTGGTTGTGCATTGTCACGGAGGGAATGGCTTAATTCCACTACCAAGGCAGAGGGGATAGTGTGCCTTTGACTTCAGCTCTGTGTTTTTTTGTTAAAATGAATGCGTGCTTTCCCATTGATACACCTGCCCATCTGATAGCTTCCACCAGGTCCGGGCTTGACCCATTGTTCTACCAACAATATAGTCAATTCAGTAGTTAATGCATGTGTGAGATGAAAGCTGAAAATAAATCTCTCTGCCAGATACAGTGCATGTTTTAGTGCTCTGGTTGCTACAAAGCGAGCACACTTTACAGTATTCAAGTTAGAAGTTGTAGGAGTTGCCTCAGTATTTTTCAATGCCAAAGGTCATGTCTTTTAATCTTCCATGACAATAAAACTAGGCTAGCCCTTATGAGAAGCAAGTGACATCATTTTGCCTCAGTAAATGAGCTTTTAAACAGGTAGAGTTCAACTCATTGTTGCCACCAAAATGCGCAGCAAGAGATAAAATTAAAATTTTAGTATATACTTTTGAATCAACATGAATAAAGAAGAATAAAAAAGCGGGCAAAAATAAAATACCAAATGGGAGGTAGTTAAGGCTAGACTTACATGATGTTTCAAAGCATGAATTGTCATGTGTTTAAATTATGACTGTTCCTTTATTCTCAGAATGTGGGTTAGATTTTGAATGTGGAACAAGAACTTAGCCTTTTTTCAGAAGCTGCATTCTTAACAAATTATTCTCGAAATGAAACCGTTTAATGAAATTGCTTTTTAACTGCTGTATCAAACCATGCATTATTAACAGATGACCATACATAATAGAACATAACACTGCAAGGTAACAAGAGCTCTGCTAGCCTTACACAGTTTTAAATTTTACCACTTTTACTTTAAAATATAACGGGTTAAGCGTAGTCTTTGTTGGAGGTCAGTGACATGTCTAAAGCACGACTCTCTTGGCTCAGCCTCAGCTCTGGGAAGTTCAGGGTGTTTTGCAGTGAGCAGGTGGGCGAGTAAGGCGTACACTGCAGGGCAGATTACACAGCTGTAAGATGTGGAATTCCCCTCAAAAGGATCGGCATGTCTTTGATAATGAATTCAGCACTGAAATAAAAAAGATTTCTGGTGCAGAGGAAGAAAATTGAGTTTGATTAGTTTCAGATTAACTCTTTTTGTGTTTATTTTGTCTTCATTTCCCTCTCTTTACTCCTTTTTCCCAAGAGTTGGTTTTCAAGAGAGAATGCAGGGAGTTTTCATGTTTAAAAGGTGGCACTGGACTCTTGGAATAAACACTTCAGTGCAGCCTGCTTCTTGGAAACACAGAAACTACTGGAAGGTAGTGCATCTGGAACACTGGGTTCTGCAAACCCCATGTTTTCTCAGTATCTATTAGGAAATAGATTCACTACTAATTTTCTCCTTAGAATTCTATAAGTAACTATTTTTCATTGTATATTTTTGTGGATAATGGCTAAACAGTGCACAAATTAAGAAAAATGGCTGCAAGACATTCAATGCTCCATACTCTAAAGGGACTTGCGAGTTTGCAGCACCTAGCAGGATTTGAAATATATAAAATATATTTAGCTTTATAAAAATGTGTTCTGACTTATTAATTTATTGGCTGCATGAATGAAAATACTGGTATTTAAATGCTAGATTTCTTTTCTTATATCCTTGAACTCGCTTGCCATTAGCAACAGTTCAAGTGTCAGTTAAGACCTGAGCAGACACACTCTCCAAGTTTTTTGCAAGTGCCATAGCTTTCTGCCCTCAGAAACTACCAGAAGGTGGGAGCTAATGATGATAGGCCATGTGGAAACAAATCATCTGCCAAGCACTTCAGAAGTTCTTATTTTATTTTGAAACACCAGAGTTTTCTCTGCTCTTGCTGATCAGTGTGAATAGTTTCATGGCAGTGCAAGTCAGCAAAAAAAAACATTTCTCTTTTGCATCTGATAAAAATTTTATTGCCATATCAAGCTCCAAATAAAACTCCTACTCTTTAAGCAATTCCTGAAAAACACAGATTAATTTGGGTTTGAATAATACTCCCAACATGTTAAAGCTGCCAACTGAAAAAGGAACAGATAATTAGGAGATGACAACAGACAGCACAGAGCCAACAGAGGGAAAACTGGAACACAGCTAGACAGCAACACTGGCCATCTAATCCATTAACAGCCTCCTATAATTGTTTTGCTTTTGCATTAAACTGGTATAAGCACAAAAAACATTACTGCAGTTTTAATCTCCAGCAAAAGAAATCTCCTCCTGCCTAACAGCACGCAGCACATACACAAATGTGACTTCAATTAGCACTACCGTAAATTTTAATTTAGCACTTTGTAGGAGCATTTAGTAATGTATGTAAGAAACAGAGGCTGATGCTCCATTAAAGACATTCCATGCAATTATCCCATTGATCTGTTGATCCCTTGATTCACATTTGTGGGATGAACAGGAGGGGGAGGATTTAGGAATTTAGAGCTTATGAAAAATGCTGGAAGAAATTTTTCCCCTGAAGTCTTCTGCACCTTTTCCCTGTAGCTGCACTTTGCCTGTTAAAAATGTGTCAGTGCCACCTTCCTGATGCCTGGGGACTCAGCTGTCCTGTTTCTGTAGAGGCTGGGATGTTGGGGGTGTAGCAGCACAGGCTCTCTCATGCTGCCCAGCCAAGCCCATTGCCCTCTGCAGGTGGAAAGCACCCACAACCCACCCAGCCTTCTCTTTGCATCTGCTGCCATTTAACGCCCTTGAGGTTAGAATTTTGTCCCATGGACATCTGTTTTCTCTAAGCGTGACTTGGATGACCCATGGCACACAGAAGCATTCTCAGTAAATTTTGCACATTAGCCTGTGAACCTGACAGCAGCCCAACAGGTTAATAGTGTTAATTATTAACAATGGTGTGCATTTCAGTGCTGCACAGTGATGCTTTCTGGTTGTGATCACTGTGACCACGCAAAGTTGACTTGAAAAGTCTCCAGTATCCAGCTCTGTCCTGGTGCACCTGGTTCTCCTTTTTTATAGGATTATCTTGTGTGGGTAGCATAAAGGTTTAATTCTAGCAGCCAGCTGTGATTTGGGTTTAGCACACTAGAGCACCAAGAACTTCTTTGTTGTTGTATAAAGTTATTCCCTGGTGGTGATGCTTATTTGTGTTTAAACTGCCGATGCCCACATTTATACAATTTGCATTGTTTAAAATGTCACTATTATTTGTTGAAAAAAATTTCTGTTAGGCTTGACAGAGTGTATCCTGTGATTTATGCTACAGCCTTGTGCTATGCCATTTTAGTGAGGATCTTGAAACAGGGCCCTGTGGTTTCTTTTCCCCTTTTACTGTTTGTTCTGCTCTTTAATTACATTCATATCAGCTACTTTGAAGTTAATGAGACTGTTGGGATATGTAAAAGAGAATCCTGTATTGATTTCAGTCCTAATATCTTATCTTTGCATCTTTTTCTTCCTGAGTGTAATGTGTTCTGAGTCACAGTTGCTGACATGTTGTGATGGGTGCAATAGCTTTGGCCTGACACAGAGCCTTATTTCACAATCCAAATGTAAGAGGAAATAGATAAACACAAAAACCCAATCTGCCTTCTCATTTGCTTATTAAACCTGGCATATAGGGATATAAGATATTAAAGTTGCTGGGTTTCGTATACATCCTAGGCTATAAAACATACTTTTTTCCTGTTACTTTACAAGCAAGCCTGCTCCTGACTTCTCGTCTTCCTCCCCTGCCCAGAAAAGAGGAGGAGTCATATAGTACACGGCAGGTGATAATTACGATGTTTGGATATTGATTTTAGGTACAATGCAAGCAAAATAATTGTTCTTGTGCCCATTGGCTAGAGACAGGTTCTCAATACAGTCGGAAGATGACAGAAGAGGGTCTGCTAATGTGAAGGGTACAAGTCCAACACCAACTGCTCACATAAACGTTTTGGTATCTGGAAAAGAATATTGTAAGCCATCAGATTTTATCTGGCTGTTTTTCCAGCCAAACAAAGTAAATAATCACTTTGTGGTTTTGGAGCTATTTTTGAACTTAAACCCTTCATTTAAGCTCAAGTTCACCTGTTCCATTGCCAGATGGAAATCTGTGCAGAAATGTTACTGAGTAACTATCTTTCAACTGCTTTTTCTTAATTTTATTTGGCAACCAAGAAATGCCAGGAACCAGGAGCTCAACAGACATACATTCCACTCCACCACCTGTTTGACCAGCTGAAGACAGTGAAAACTAATGGCATATTTTAAAATCAAATTCTTCATATGCTGCCTTTCAGTTTTACAACTCTACTATGCATGTGCTCTCGTTCAAAAAGACTGTCCTATTACATTTTGATTTTGTCTCATTTACAATTAAACTGTGATTTACACTTGTGATACCAGATCATTTGCAGCTATGTGAGAAACCTGTGTTGGCAGCAAAGCATTGTAGTGTTCAGCTTGGTTTCAGTTTACAGAGCATTTCCAAATTCACCCAAAACTGATTAAAACATTACTCAAGCAATAGAATTTCATTCTGGTTCCCTCCAGAAGGTTGAATTTGGATATGAAATAGTATCAGTAGTACCTTTTGTAAGTGCTGACACCAAAGTGTTTAATGACACCTGAGGCTGTTTCACTCCTGGTATTTTCTCCAGATCGTTCACCACAAGGCTTATTCTATCTTCATAAGGGATCAGCTTGCACTGTCTGTATTAGAAGACTCTTTGTTTCTTGTAATTGTTTTACTAGAGTATTGCATGGGAATTAAACCTTATTCCTATAAGGTTTAGAAACTTCACTTCTGGCTGTAGAAGTGTGGAAAGTGGCCAGGACCCTGTACAGGAGAGTATGAGCAGAGTCAAGAGATGGCTGGACTGTAGGGGCCTGTAACAACATTCTGTTAAATTTTCTATCCAATGAAAGATTTAAGGACATTCGTAATGTGAAGTAGCCAAGGATTTTTTGTTTGTTATGTTCTTTCTAGAGTTGTGTTCTTCTAGTGCACATATAGGTAGAAATGCTTTGTAATATTGGCAACTAAATGTATATTATACCCAAGGTTTAAATACAATACTCAAGTTCCTTTCTTGAATATTCCAGTGGCATTTCCAGCCTTACTTCTTTATCTCTGCTGTGCTGAAAAACTTTGTCATATTTCAGGAGGGCACCTAAAAACTATATGTAGACAAGGACGACCTACTTAATAGTCAGTGCCAAGAAAAGCAGTATGTTCAAAATCAGTTTCAAAATTAAATGCAAAAATCAACTGGCCTTAACATGAAAGTGTAGTTTTTTCCCTGTGAATAAGAAGTCTTCCTCCTGCAAAATGAAGCATCTTCAAATCCCAGAAGAAGCAGTATCAGTTGGAAACCAGGGTAAGAGTCACTCTATTGCAATCTATCAGTGTTCTGTAGCAAGAAAAATTCCACACACTCAGTACTATGTATTCACTGTAAGCTGTAAAATTTCAATGTATGAGACCAGACCACGAGGACAACTCTTTTCTATCCTGTATACTTTTTGACTATGTAGATCACTTGAAAGGCCACTTCCCTGTTTTCTGTCTGCCTTGCTCCCTCGCATAATGATGTTTCCCATCTTCTGAAAGCTCTCTGAGATGTCTGGGTAAAAATCTCTACCTCAAGTCTTAAGTATTTTCAATTATATGTACACACAATTGCCACATGTATTTGGATGGCACAATGTTTTAATGATTTCCTTCACTGCAGATTTCTGTGATTTCATTGTAATTTATAAAACTCTGTATTTTTCTATTCAAAAAAACCCCAAACCTACCCAGCCTAAACTCTATTCATCTATTTATTTATTTTTCATTTAAAATAAGATTATGCCTACTACAATTCTATCTGTAAAAAATGTCTTGGCATATCCTTTTAGAATGAGTTTATCTGCCTATTAATCTTTTCTAAAATTCAAGCCTTTCCTACACTATTTTGCAGTAAAAATATATTTTAACACGAGTGAAATTCCCTCAGTACAGTTTTATTCTATAAAATTATGTTGTCAAGCAATGATAGAATAAAATTTCCCTGGATAAATAGGGCCATTGTAGCATTTTTTTCTATTTCTATTCCAAAATTTAGATTTTACGTATGATAAATCATATTTTTGTTATGTAGTGGCAGGAAGCTGGCCTAAAATTCTAAAATAAAATATGCTTCATTGTCGCAAGGAAATCTACTCACCACCTGAGCTGCTTAGGATTTTGATTCCTATACAATAAATATGAGGCACTTGAGGCAAGAAAAATTATGACATAATTGGCACAAGTCCCATCTCCAGATGGAAGAACTTCTAAGACTGACACATTAGACTCACATAATTTATGGGAGAAATAAAATAACTGAATCCACCTCTTATTACTCCACCCAGAAGCAAGGTTTAAGCAGACATGTTCTTTGAATTAAACCCAAATTTTTCCCTGAAGTCTTGACTGAATACAGAAAACCTTGTTCTGAAAGATACAGAAGGGGCAATTGCTGTAGTTAAGCCTGAGCTGTGGGACCCAAGAGCAGTTCTCAGAGCCATTATAGATTTGTTTCTGCTCCTGCAAATGCATCTGAGAGATCTACATTTCTCCTGCTACTCCAATACCGGAGTTCCTACCAGTCTCTCTTTATTCTTACAATGCTTTGTGCGGAGGAAGAGGGTTATTCCTCAGCTGGAGAATGGCAGGATGCAATTGTGAAGTAACTTGTTAGGGAGAGGGAGTTGGACCTGTGTCTGATGTACAAGACCCGACTGTCTCCTTTGGGCAGCGGCTGTTCTGGCTTATGCAGAGCTTGGGCTGTGTAAGACCAGGCTGCCAATGCGTGGTGATGCAAAACCACTTGTGTGCCAAGCTCGATGTGTCTGTGCACAAGGACGTGCTTACCAACACTGAAGGTGGCAGGCAGGAGGAATATTTGAACTGGCTAGGAACTGAGATGATGGTTTAATGAAACCATCTCATACCAAACATCTTTAGGGGATCACTTGAGAAATGTCAATATTCACTTATCTTCCCATCTCTAATTCCTCTTTGTCACGGAGTATACAAACTGAAGAAGAAGAAACATGAGTATGAGGCCAGTAAAGGTTGGGAAGCATCTTTTGATGAGTGTGTTTTCCTAATCTTCTGTCCTCAGTGAAGGCTGTGCTTCCTTTGGTTCAAGATAAAAAAGACTCTGTTAAATATTTTCCACTAGCACTCAATATCACCAAACTCAGATGCCAGTGGCCTTCGTGCTAGATTGTAGGGTGCATTTTCGTGACAATTTTAAAATAAAGAGTTAACTAATTTGTTAGGTCATTTAAGAAGGTATTATGTTCATAGCTTACCTCAATATCCATGCAGATATAAGGAGATGACTCTTTCAATAAATGCTGCTGCTTACAGCAGACACTAGTGCTGGGTGGGAGGCCAGAAGTGGTGTCCTAAAGTCTACTATTCATCTGCTGCCCACATGCCAGTCTTGCAGTTGAATACAGTCATCAGAGTTTAAAAAGAAATTTCCTTGTTTTTGCTCTCTGGCCTTTGAAGTATCAACAGTTCGAATCTATTTATGAATGTCCAAAGTAAAGGTGTGACATGCTTTGTCTGCAAAGTGGCAGGAAGTTGGCATCCTGCCTAACTTTCTCTCTGTTCCCAGCTTTAATGTGGTAAAGAGATTGATGGGTTTTTCATTGCCGGATTGTTTGGGTTTGATTTTGCTTTTGGGGTTTGTTTTGGTTTGTTTGTTTGTTCTTTAACTATTTAGGTTGTGCTCTTAGCTGGAGTGTGACACTTTGGATTGGAGGGTGTACAGGAGTAAAAGAGATGGCTTTGGTTTGCCCCGCTGTGGTAACTTTCCCACTGCGGTCACCCTGGAGCACAAGAGCTGTGGTACTCAGCCACCCCCTGTCTTGTATCCTCTTGGGATGTAAAAGTCAAAAGATGTTTCAGGTTCTGAGGGTGTTTCTGCCGCACCGTCAGCTGGTTGCAGAATTGTGATGAGAAGCGTGGCATGAAGGGAGAGCCAGAGTCTTCTGGGTCTGAGCCTGAAAAATGGGAAAAAGAGGAAATGAGGAGGAGAATGGGCACAACTAGAGGTGTGCTCCTCTGTCAAATAGGGGTTTTAACAACTCCCTTGGGAACCACCTGTGATTTTAACAGCCAGTTCCGCTCCACTGTACCGAACTGCCTCCAGAAAGCTTTGGCAAACACCTTTACAGAGAGATTTGTAGGACAAATAGACAGCAGAGATTTTTCTTTTTTTCCTAACCTTACCATTTATAAGTTGACTTATGCCCTAAAAGTTGGCAGATTTGTACTGCCTCCAATCTGATCTGTTTATTGTAATAATGATATTCCATTTTTAACTCCTGCTGTTGTGATTCTTGTCAGCCACAAAGCTCTCTGGTCTCTTGTGAAAATGGTACTTGGTTCTTGGTCTCTTGGAGGATACAGTTGGAAGATAGGAAATCCTGTTCCTTTAGGGGTCTTATTCATGTGGAAGTTTCTAAAAATAATGTTTATTTCACACTTTAATTTGTGTTTGGCCTTGCTCATATCTTCTCTCATCTCCTTTCTATGTGCTTCAGTAATTTTATTTTCATAACATACTTGGAAATAAAGGCTGCGAAAGGTTTGAACTAATGATCTGCCTGGTCAGGTGGTCTGAGCATTCAGTCTGTAATATAGTGCTGGTCTGGATCATACAGTACCCTCTAGGGGTCCTGTTGTCCAATCCTTTTGTTATTCCTGTAAAGACTTACTGAAAGGTCCTCTACTGTTGGGAAAGAACTCCTTTGAAGTGGATCCTTTACATATAACTTCATATTTGTAGAATTAAACTGCGGCCTGAAATAGGGAATATAACACTCTATTAAATTCTGGTGTTCAGATATCTGTAAAAGTTAATCCTGCCTTCAATTATAAAATACATTTCTACCTGGTGACAAGGATTAGAAAAGTGAGCTAGGTAGAAATCTCAGGAGCACACCTTTTGTTGTACATCAGATCAGAGATTCTGGAGTTATCCCCATACCGTGTGAATGTACTCACTGCTGGTCTTAACAAGACATGAGCAGAGCAGGTTGCAAATCTTCTCTCCATGATATGAAGAGAAGGGCATGAGGTCCTTGCAAAGCCATTTATATCTCACTCCTGAGCTGGGTAATGAGTAAGGGAATGTAGCAAGCCTGGATGATGTGCATGGAGGTCGTGGCTGTAGCCCAGCGAGGTAGCCCTCATTCAGTATGTCTGATACCACTGCAAGTTTGTCTTTTAAAAGAGGGAATATGCCAGCCATGGCAAGAGAATGCATGTGTGCTCTGAAGGTGGTTTTCTGCAGCCTCTGTAGTGTGGAGCGTATTATTGTGGGTTGCTCTTTCATCTGCAGCACTAATCAGGTCAGCTCTGTGCAATCCCCCAGTGATGCTGTGACTCATGTGTTTGTGTTCTCCCTGTAGCTCACTTTTAAGTTGAGTTAAAGTCTAAATCTCTTAGCTGTCAGTCTCTTTGGACACATTAAAACCTGGATGGGATTAGTATGCAACACAAATATGACTGCTGTCTACGAGAACTTTCATACTGACTGCTTGAATGGAAGATCCTTGAGCTCTTACTATCTACCTTCCTGCAGTCCCTTTTTCTTGTTCTTTCATGGCTTGTAGTTCTGTGAGGCTGGTAATGCATACACTGAAAACTACCAAGAGACCTCCTGTGAGCGTCGTTAAGACAAGACTTAAAACTTCTTTGAGATTAGTTGAAAGTCTGATGAACACGCCCCCCTGAAAATACCAGCAGGAATTTTTATTAAATCTTTCTGCATTCATGCTTAGGCACCTGAGCTGTCTGTCATTTGGCATTTTTCTTTGCTTAAAATTAATGAAAAGTAATTTTATTTACAGTGAAAAGTAAGTATATGGATAACAGAGAGAGATTCAGAGTACAAGGAATGCTGTTCTGTGTGTGAACTTCGTTGGATTTTGGAGGGCAAAGCTGCTACCTGTTCCTTCAAGAAAGGACTCACAGCTATTTCATGCAAAAATTCAAAATGAGTCACTTATCACCTGTGCTTCCCTACAAGCAAAAGGCCTATGAGGAGGAAATCTACATCTAGTATTGTTGGTGCTTCTGTAACACATTACCTTTTCAGAACCTTATAAAAACATTAATTCATTGAGGCAATTGCTTTGCCCAGGATCACTTGACCCTTTGCTTTCAGTTCTAGAACTGATGTTGTTATTGACTTGAACTGCCAAACACTCAGACTGAAAGCACCCCATGAAAGCTACATCCAGTGAACCATTAACCTGTTGGAGAATAACGTGGATTGTGTAAGATTTACAGAAATTATAGAACCTCTGGAAACTGTATGTGATTACTCTAGCAAATAAGAGCAGGTAAAAAGATGACAGAATGCAAAATAATTTTCTATTTGTTCTCTGGGATGATACTAATAAGCCTCTCTTATTTTCACGAGGCCAGTTTTGTTAGAAATTCTATTCAAAGGGCACAGCTGGCAACAGCTGTCTGTAGTATGAGGTGTCTATTTTAGTGCTTTCAATTCTCTGGTGTCTTAAGTTAAAAACACTGCATGTTCAACATGGTTTCTTTTGCATGCAGGCTATAAGGAGTAGCTAGCATCTCAGCAGAATGGCTGTAAATTATGTTATGTTATTGTATGCCCTCTCTGCCAGACAGTATCGTACTAGATGTGCCCTAAATAAGAGCAAAAGCATAGTCTAAAAGCGTTAAAAAAGCACTTGAAAGTAAAGAGCGAAAAACTGTAGGCTGAGAAAAAGGAAGAGTTGTGAGAGCAAGCAAGCAGTGGAAGTGACAGGCAGAGGTCTTGGTGCCGTAGCTGTCAAACCGTTACCGCTCTGCTCACGGCGCCCTGATAATGATCTCAGAGCAGTTGTAGCGGCTCCTTCCACAAAGACATGCTGTGTTTGATCAAAAACTGATGTCAGAGTGCTGCAGTTCTCTCCAGGAGTTTTAAACGTGAATGTTTGTATACCCTAGCAATGCAGGCTGTGCTTGAAGATCCTTGGTCTGTCTAAGCCAGTGGCAAACTCATTGGGACAGAGGGAACGATAGTGGCTTGTTCACGCATTGACAAGGAAAAGGAGGGAGGACTCTGCTGTGCTGGCCTTTGTGGTCAGGGGCTGATCTGCTCATTACTGGCTCTTTTACCAGCCTTGCCAGCACTCTAGGCTGGGCTCTCCCTCTTCCTGGGGTCAGGAGGAGGCACGCTCTGATCTTGGAGAAACACTCAGGAAACGGTTTAGCAAAGGCAAAAGAATTTCCTCCATGAATTTCCATGTTAGAGAAGACTCTGAAAACAATACTCTGGCCCAAATGAATGGAGCTATTCATTTTGGTGGGGTGTGGGTGGGAAGAGACTAGGATCTAAAAGACTGCCAGATTTTGTACAGGCCCTGCACTATTCCTGCAGTGTGTGTCTAAGAGCCCTGGCCAGCCTCTTCCACGGCAGGGAGGTAGTAGTGAGCAGGTATCCTCTCTGAATCACGGCTGCTCTCCCACCCCCCTCTAGTTGTTGTGATACCTGCTTTCCTTCATAATCTCATCTGAAGCTGACTTTGCCTTCTTGGCTGACATCCTGCCTGACCTCCTAGCCCCTTGTCTTCTTTCCCTCACCCGCCTTGACTTACAAGCCGAGGGCAACACTCCCACTCACTGAAAGAGCCTTGCTTCTGTTTTCCCAAAACACTGGTCCTCCTCTGATCGGTTTGAGCACCGCTTTTTCTCTCACCTCTCCACTTCTTTCAACAAAGCATATTTACCCCCTGCCCCTTGCCTCACCCTGCCCTCTTGAGACCTCCAATCCATTAATGTCTATCACTTTTTTTGTCACTCTCGACATCCTCTCTTTGCTCTCTGTTCTCTTAAGTGACCTACGCTCTTGCTTCTCTCTACTTCAGTTTTTCCTTGATCCTCAGCTCTTTCTTCAGTGCCTCATCAGAAAATCTGCCCCATGAACCCACTCAGCCCAGCTTCATGACAGCAGCTATCACCACTTTGTGCTTGTCGTCTTCCCTACTGGTTTCGCTTCTTCTTCCCTTGATGTCCCTGGCCATCACTTAAATTCAGAAAACACTTTCCTTAAACTGTCCTGTCACCTGTCTCTCCTTCAGATCGTTTTCTAAAATCTCCTTATGTTTTGATACAAGAAACATTTGGGATAGCAAACATACGTTGTTCTTCTAAACATCTTCATATGTTTCATTCTTCCATGCCCTTTGTTATCTGCCAACTATTTTGGTATGTTCCTTCATACTTGAGTAATACATTCTTGCTAAAAATACAAAAATGTATCAGTGCATGGATACATCCAGACAAGAGAGCTGAACTCTTTTCTTGCTGTCTGAACAGGAGGAAGATACTATACTTTATTCTTTCTAGGAAAGAGTCTCCCCAGTCTGCTAATTTATCTATCAGCCTGACCACATACAGCTGCTATTGGTGGGAATTGAACACCGTTTTTCCTCTAAACTAACCCCAAACTATAATTTCTGTAAATACCTTCTGTGCTGTGCTGGTTTTGGCTGGGCTAGATTTAACTTTCTTCACAGTGGGAAGATGGGTCTAAGTTTTGGATTTGTGCTGAACACGGGGTTGATAATATAGAGATGTTTTTGTTATTGCTGAGCAGGGCTTACACAGAATCAAGATGTTTTTGTACTGCCATGTTTGTGAGGAAGCTGGGGGTGCACTGGAGATTGGGAGGAGACACAGCCAGGACAGGTGACCCAAACTGACTAATGGGATATTCCAGACCATACCACATCATGCTCAGAATATAAAGTGGTGGGAAGAAGGAGGAAGGGGCGACATTTGGAGTGATGGTATTTGTAATATCTTTCTTCCCAAGAAGTAACTTCCCAAGTAACTGTTGTGTGGGATGGGGCACTGCTCATCTGGGGATGGCTGAACACCTGCCCGCCCATGGGAAGCAGTGAAATAATGCCTTGTTTTGCCTTGCTTGTGTGCACTGCTTTTGCTTTCCCTATTAAAAGTCTTTATCTCAGCCCATGAGTTCTTGACCTTTTACCTTTTTGATTCTCTTCCCCATTCTGCTGGCGGAGGAGTGAGCAAGTGGCTGCATGGGGCTTGGCTGCTGGCTGGGGTTGAACCACAACATGTGCTTTGCACTGTTTTGCTCAAAAATATGTTTAAAAGGCTCTACATTGTCTTTTCTACATTAGCAAGTGAATCAATACTGCCAGCAGCTGATTCTTGAAGAAGGAAGGCACAGTAGGGAAGCACTGTCTATCCTGTCCCAAATTGGTTATTGTTTTAATATCCTTGAAACATTACCAAATTTGCTAACGGTGCTTAGCAGTGTGTCCAAGAAACAAATACCATTTTCTTTGCTTGTAATAGGTTTATTCAGAAGCACAGCAGCAGACTGGAAAAGGTTAATGGAGGCTTGTCTACCTCTGAGAACTGTTGCTGCAGCCCAGGCTGGATGGGACAACAGATAGAAGGCAGGAGGGTGTTTCAGTCCATTTCCTCTGGGATAGAACTCTGCAACAGGACAACCTGCTCAGGGCAGGCACAGGGCTGCAGTGTGGGGGCCCACCTCTCATCCTCGCCATAGCTGGCTCCAAACACTCTTGTCATTCATTCTTTGTATTCAGCATTGCTTGTGGTTTATTTTTATTCTACTGTGTTTGTCATGATACAACTTCTTTGACTCTTTACTGTACGAGCTCTTCATATTTATTAACTTAGAATGAGTTTCATATATCTCAAATACTTCTACTGGGCACTTAAAATATCTGTTTTTTGCTCCTTTTTCTGGGGTTTATATAGATTACATTTTATATACCTTTAAACAAATATATGTAGGATTTATATGTATTGTTAGATTTATTCAGAACCCTGAGATTTTTGACTACTATTTTCCAGAGACCTGTCTTTAAATTTAAACCTAGACTTGTTCAGGAGCTAATTATTTTTTTACTTCTAAAAAAAATACTGTCCATAAATCTCTACGGCAAAGGAAGAGCATTCCTCCTAGAAAGAGTCTTAGTATCTGAACTTCAGTTACAGTATTTGCCGGGAAAATTTAGCTGAGTTAGTGTAAAAAAATAAATAATTTTAAATTAAATTATGTTTTTGATGCAATCATAAATTTGAAAATAATTCTTGCTTTCTACTACTGAAGCTGGAAAAGTGAATAACTAGAAATGAAGCTGATCACAAGGACTGTAGAATAAGCTGTAGAGCTCCACAAGGAAGCCTTGATTAAAGACAGCATTAAGCTCCAAGGAAAATGGAGACTTGGAAAAATCTTTCACAACTTGTAACTTGAGAATGTTTGCCTTTATGGAAGAGAAGGAAGATGGATGATGCTTGAACTATGCCTGAAATAAAAGTGCCTTTACCCTTTCCTCGTGATTAAAGCTTTTAAAATTTTCCTGAAATACTGTGATTGTGCTTAACTATATATTTGCTTTTGAAACCTGACTAGTTTCAGGAGGTTCCCTGTCTTGACTATAGAAGATTTGTGCTCAGTTTCTCATGTCACACTCCTGTATTATAAAAAAAAAGAAAGCTGGAGCAAATCTTGCTAACCTATTAACCCAGGAACAGAAGAAATCTCTCAAGCTAGTAAAATGGTTGGAAAACCCAAGAGAAACTAGTTTAAAAATGAGGATTAAATATTTCCATTTTCAAGGGCACTCCTCGTGAAGATGCTGGTCCAGCTCTTCCCTCTTTGGGGCTTTATTCTAGTTGTGGCCCTGGCTGTCAAATTGTTGCACCTGCTTTTCTTTTTGATGTGCAATAACTTGGAGCACTGGAAATAACTATGAGAGTACAGAAGATTGTGGAAAGCTCAAGCCTTCTTATCCAAATCTCAGCTATATCTGCTTCTCCATTTTATGCCTGGTATAAAGAAATCTTCTTGAACAGCCTGTCCTTCCTTTGGCCTGGCTTTGTAGTCCTGTGGGAGTCCTAACAGGAACTGCAGGCTTGAGCCTTCTGTCTCCTACAGGAATGTGTACCTCAGACAGCATTTTGCTGTTCTAGTCTGTGCTCTACTTCATAGTGCTTGTCATCCGTATGTTCAAGTCACTAATTAATAATAACTATAGTCAGAAAAGATGTGATGTGACATTCCTGCAGCCCTTGCTGCCGCTTGCTTGGATGGTTAAAGGGTTTCCCCTCCCCTGCCACCCTATAGACCTCCTCCCTGCCGCTGCTGCCTCCAGCCAGGAGGGCAGTGAGGGTCTGCAGTTGGACGTGTCCCAGCCTAGACCATAGTGGTTTCTCTTTGAGTGAGCCAAGCCTCCTCACTGCCCTAAGAGGAGAGCACCTCCTGCTCCCTCCTACCTGCCAAGCAAGAGCATGGACAAAAAAAGTGCACTGGAGCAAAAACGGAAGTCCCTGTGTATTTGCAGTAAGAAACACAGACTAAGTCTCCACTCTCTCAATTATTATTCTTAAAAAAAGATTGAAACACAATATAAACAAAAAAAACCTCTGTAGCCTAGTACAAGTTCTGCTTATTTGTGTTCCATATTTGGAGAGAATCAAAAAAGGAAGTTATATTGAGGTGACAGTGAGTGGCAGCTTAACTGAAATAATCATGGTAGTCCAGACAAAGACACTAGTGCTTAGACTTTGATCATCACCTTTTAATCTCTCCTATGATAAATTAAAGAGATTTGTCTTCATCTCCAGCTACTGGAGCTGGATCCAGTCTGGTGCCCAGATGACTCAAGTCTGGTGTCTTGTCAACTTTAAGGAAGTTTGGCTCCAGGACTACTTTGCTGTCACAGTCTAGGGCATAGAAAAACAATACAGACTTTGGATACATTTCATTTTGATCTCTGGAGATCCAACAGACTAGTCATGACTCTGAATGTGACCAGTTTGTAGGAAAATTGTCCCACATGCTGATTGTGTATCTGATGTCCAAATCTACTCTGTGGATCAAAGGGATATCTGCAAGGAAACAAGAAAGGAAGTAAATCTGAAAACAGCCCTGAAACTCGCACACAACATCTGAAAGGATTTGGCACTCTTATGAACTGCTGACGATTTTGCCACTGCAATCTGTATGAGAGACATCAGTAACAGTGGAGGGAAGCAAAAGTCTAAGACCGAAGCGGAAAAGACTTTGCCTTAATCTAATGAACTGAAAAAGGAAAGATTTCACTTCCACAAGCACATCTGCACGATGTGAATTGAGCATGCCAAAGACTGAACACAATGGCACATACTGAAGGGAGATAGAGTAACTAATTGGCAGATTACCAATTTCTCTTAAGAGTAATTTTAGTGACAATGGTACACCTATACTTGAGTGACTTTACTCCCAAATAACAATTTAATTTGATAACAATTACTAAAAGAAAAGTAGTTTCACAGGACCTCTTTTATGAAGTTGTTGTAAACAGTGAATGGAGAATAGCAAAGCATCACTTAGAAGTTCTGAAAGGTATTAGTTGGGTTGGAAAAAAAGAAATCATTTGACTGTGGCCAAATTACAAGAGAAATCATGTATATTTGACCATTTCTCAACAAATTGTGGCAGAAAGCAGCAACATGAATACTCCTCAGAAACTTTTTTTTGTAATATTTCTAGGAGGGGATGGAAACCATCTAGGTTCATCAGGCGTTGACTCCCATTCTCATTACTGTAGACTTCCTAAATTATTTTCTTCTGGTCTGTAAGTGGCTGTATGGCATAGGTTTACTCACCTTCTCTCTCAAAGTCATATCAAATTGATCTGATTTCCTCTTAGGTACAGAAAATACACCTCATAAGAGGAACACATTTAACCTTACTTTACCTTTACTAAGGTGTTTCACATTCTCAAGGGCATAAATGTCATTGCCTTAAGATGATATTATGAACAAATGGGGGCAAAATTGTGCTCAGAGAATGATGATTAGTTCCCTGTCAGAGGAATATGTAAAGCACAGCTGAGATTTGAGATGAGTCTTGTTCTACTTGATGACTTTCATTGCTGATGGTAGGCAGCTACACGGTGGAGTACAGAGAGTCCTTAGAGCAATGACAGCAAGCCAGAAAGGAAGAGTGAACACTTCAGAGACGAGCTTTGGAGTCTAAACGATCTTGATGAATTGACGGCATGGTCTGGAGGAAGCAGGATGTTTTCCAGCAGGAGCAAGGAAGAAGACAAACTCAGCATCAGGAGCTACAGCTGCTGGAACAGGGAGAGCAGAACAGGGTAGGCAGCAGTGCAGAGGGACTTGTACTCCATGGTTTGTGTGGCCTCTGGGCAGCTGAGCTCAGAAAGTGTCAGGTCCCTAAACCCATGGTTACTTGTGCACCTTGTACCTGCTTTGGGCTGATTTCTCAGGAGAAATTAGGGACCCAGCTTCAGCTGAAATCAGTGAGAGCTTTACTTGTAAATACTTTTAAAGTATCTGAATCCCTGTTCCTCATCTGTAAAACGCAGAAGATAATATTTCCCTCCCTCACAAGTGTGCTTTTAGCATAAATACATTAGAGATTGTAAAGAATTAAGATGCTCCGGTAATGGGGATCATATGAGTACTTCAGATAAAGCTGTTTCTGTTTCCTCCTTGCACCTCTCTACATGGCAAATTAGACTAAAATTAATCCAATATAGCTTTCTCATCCTTACAGTACTTTTATTCAGGCATTTACATGCTTTACATTGCTGGGGTTTGGCGCTTCTCTCCTTTAGGGCATGGCATGGAGAAGCGCTGTCTGAGAATTGTGGATAAGATGGGACAGAAAATCTGAGCATGTGGATATCAAAAAGGTTTATTGGCAACAAAAAATAATTGGAGAATTCCCAGAACTTTCTCTTCTTGCATTTTACAGTCTTTTTTTTCTCATGACTTCATAGAGTATCTCAAGCTGGAAGGGACCCATAAGGATCATTGAGTACAGCTCCCAACTTGTGATAAACAATCCAAAAGAGGGATTGCCCTTCCCAAACTGGTTCAAATTAAATCTCTAGTATCTACCATTTGGAAGTATGCACTTTTAAGCATTTTTGGTTAAAGCCTTGCTATTTGCAAGCCTTACCTAAGGCTGCAAGAAATACAGGAATATACAGGTGTGTTATATCTCCATGGATTATATAGTGAAATGAAGCAGCTCCATGTGTGGTTCTTCAGGAGGATTTGAACCAATAGAGGACACTCAGTTTTCAAGTGAGGAAACCAAAAATGGATGGAGGGAAAATCTGCCTTAAGTGTGTCCAGAATGATCCCAGATAAATATTCAAGAAATGAAAGAATCCATGCAAAACCAAGAGAAATGGCTATTAGAAGAGAAGCCCAAACCCATCTCCCCTTCTTTTGATAGCAGAAGAGTAGGAAGCTGGACTTCAACATTTTGAAGCACATTTTGAATTATGGGACAGTTCAAATTTTGATCCAAGTATCAGCCCTCCAGCTGCTAAGGAGGGATGTAGGATAATGACAATTAGTATAAAACAGTGCTGTCACTTTTTGGTAGGAGACTTGCATAATAGCAAACAAAAACACTTTTACTACTTACATATCTTCTGTTCAAGACAGTTAACATCAGAAGCAGGGTGACCAGTGGTGACTAAGAGTAGTGCTGCTGAAGTCCTGATCTGTTGGCTCTTCCTATTCCACTCAGGAGAAACACATTGGACTGAACAAAAGAGAAGTTTTTGTGCAGTCTATTTTGCAAGTGCAATGGCTGGCTGTGCTTGAATCCGGAGCCAGAGGAACCAAAGGGAGAGCATGAGGGAGGGAGCAAAAATGAAGTTGTGTCTGTCTGTTGCACGACTGAAGTGGTGTTGCCTGTAGCACTCAAGCAGGAACCAAGGTGTGTGTTGGACAGAGAAGTAAATACTTGTGGCACTTTGGTTTTCAGGAGGGTTAAGAATTGAGACTTTACAAATCTGGTGGAAGAATCAGGTTGCTTTGATGTGGAAGTAGTTCTGGTCTGTAGTGGGACTTGTGTTTTGTAGTTTCCGAAAGCAGCTTTAATAAATATATGTTTTAGGGTGGCCTATGGAGAAAATTATCCTCAGGATTTTAACATTCAAGGAGAATCACGCCTATGAGGACCCTTTAAATGCACTTGGTCTGCTAGGGCAGTTTCTGTTCCTGTGACTGGGCTCACTGTTAACACAGCAGCAGGCAGAAATTCAGGCAGAGGGTTCCAGGGCTTTATCTTGTTGCTCTACCACACTGTGATCCTGTTCCTCTGAAGTCTCCTTGAGTTCAGTGGCAGCAGATCGAGCAGCCACAAGTGAGCAAGCATCAGACCACCAGACAGAAGCAGCTACCCAAAAGTTTTAGGGTTTGCCCATGCTGGCAGGATATATGAATAGCAAAGCATTGCTCATGTGCAATTTTAAGTTGTTTGTGACCAGATGTGCTTTTAGCACTACATAGTGTAACTGAGGCTGCAGCCTTCTGGGAAGGCACTCAAATTTGTTGTTATTATAAATCCAAGCCCAGTTACTATGACCTGAGGCCATATCATGTTCACTGCACTGAGAATTCAAGCAGGGCTCTGAAACACCTGCATGGCTTTTCCAAGTGGTTGCCAGAGTATACAGTGGTCATCAGCAATTAAAAGATCAGGGAGAAAAGGGGCAGGAGGGACTGCAAGTTATTCATAACTTTAAATGTGTTTTAGAGGCAAAAATGTAGTTTTTCAACACATAACACCATTGATCATGAGTGTCGGGAGTGCTCAGAGTATTACAAACCAATGTGCTAGGTTGTGTTTTCTTTAATAAGTCTGTGCAAGGAATGGGAGATAAGAGAGTTAATAAAAAAAATTGGAAATATCTTAGGAGTTTATATATATTTTCTGAAGGAAGCTTAGGGAACTTCCCTCACAGAATTTAGCTTCTAATTTGATGCATGTTTCTTCCTTAAATGCAATTTTTGTTTCGTCCTTGATTTTGAGGCTGGAACATGTCTATGACTGCTTGTCTGTGAAGGCTCTTTATGTTTTCTCACTATACAATTGTGAAATGTCTGAATGTGCTTTGATTTGCATTATTTCTTTTCTTTCTTTCTTCTCATCCCAATTTTCAGCTCCCTTTTGTCCTGAGAAATTAAATAATTTTCTTTTTTTGGCAGCAAAGTGACTGCCTTGTTGGAGGAAAGATGTTTTTTTCAGCTGTGTCCTCTTGCTACAAGCCCCAGGCCAGACTCCCTGACAGGTCACCCTGTGATGGCACCAGAGTCCTCTTGGGAGCAGTGGGAGCGCTGTTATTCACAGCAGTGCCAGGGAGGGGATGCCAGGGCCAGCTCGCCCCCCTTGGTGCCCCCGAGGCAGCCTGGGCTACGCCACACGCAGAGTGCCTACGTCAGGAGGCACAAGGCAGCCAGCAAAGAGCCCACAAAGTAGAAAGGCAGGCTCCTGCTGCCAAATATCATGTCCTTATGCTCTGCATGCCTCATCAGACACCCTGCTACAAGGGTTCATTATTCAGCCTCTTCCTTGCCCTGCCACATCAGCAGGAGTTTTGCTGCCAGGGCTGGTGGCCCCTACACCACAGCGGGACCCAGAGAGCCCAGACCTGGCTGAGGAGAGGGCTTGCTGTCCCAGTCTATGGTGAGCAGGGAGGTACCTGGATGTATAGGCAGTCTCCGTGACCCTCCATGTTTTGAAAGAAGGGAACAGAGCTGCAGGAGCAGGCGGAAGGGGGGCAGCAGGCAGGCCAGCAGAACAGACATGTCCTGCGGCTCCTGTGGTGCCACATTGCCATGCATGAGCTGTCTCCCCACCCTCACCGAGACTTGGCCGTGCTGGACGAGCCACAGCCCCTCCTGGGTTCCGTGAGTCACTCCCCGCCTGCAGACTTGCTGTCATGTTGCGTGTTTGGTTGTAGACCCTGAGACTTATGGGTGAGTCAGGGCTAGCTGTTCTTGTTTCCTCTTGCCCCAAAACACAAGGTCTGGTGAGCAGCAAAGTGCCTGAAGCTGTCTGAAATCTCAATGATACCAACTTTTGTGGGAGTGTTGATCTGCTGTAGGGTAGGAAGGATCTGCAGAGGGATCTGGACAGGTTGGATTGATGGACCAAGGCCAAGGTTTGAGGTTCAACACAGGGAAGTGCTGGGTCCTGGTCTTTGATCATAACAACCCCAGGCAGTGCTACAGGCTGGGGAAAAGTGGCTAGAAAGCTGCCTGGTGTGAAAGGACCTGGGGGTGCTGGTCAACAGTGGCTGAACATGAGCCAGCATGTGCCCAGGTGGCCAGGAAGGCCGATGGCATCGTGGCTTGTGTCAGGAATAGTGTGACCAGCAGGACCAGGGCAGTGACCGTCCCCCTGTACTCGGCAGTGGTGAGGCCACACCTCGAATGCTGTGTGCAGCTCTGGGCCCCTCACAGCAAGAAGGCCGTGGAGGTGCTGGAGTGTGTCCAGAGAAGGGCAATGGAGCTGCTGAAGGGTCTTCAGAGTAACTCACATAAGGAGCAGCTTAGGGAGTTGGAGTTGTTCAGCCTGGAGAAAAGAAGGCTCAGGGGAGACCTTATTGCTCTCTACAACTGCCTGAGAGGAGACTGGGGCCAGGTGGGGGTTGGCCTCTTCTCCCAGGCAACAAGTAACGGGATGAGAGTAAATGGAATCAAGTTGCACCAGAGGAGGTGCAAGTTTGATAGCAGCAAGAATTTCTTCACGGAAAGGGTTGTTAAACAGTGGAATTTATTGTTCAGAGATGTGATGAAGTCACTATCCCTGGACATGTTCGAAGAAACAACTGGACATGGCATGTGGTGCTCAGGTCTAGTTGACGTGAAGGTGATCGAGCAAAGGTTGGACTCAATTATTTTGGAGGTCTTTTCCTACCTAAATGATTCTGTGGTTCTGTGAAAGTGCCCTGCAGGTTTAAGGCAGTGGTGCAGATGAGGGCACTTCAGCACGAGGCTATTTTATGGGGACTATGCTTGGAGAGAATTTAATGTACAGTGACAGAAGGAAGATGGCTCCTGTTTTTCATACAAAGTGGGAACTGGGCTAAAAACAAGGTGAATGGAAGGCAGAGGACAAGCAGTGTTCATCCTTGAATGCTGTCAGGCTTCTCAAACCTACTGTGTGTGGCCTGTCTGTGGCTGTTTTGGCCAGCCCTCTTCAGATGGGTGTAAGCCCTGTTCTCTGAAACAATGTGGCAGGCTTCCCCAGCTCTTGCCTTCCTAAAGCCCCTTGCTTTGAAACCTGACCCTTGTGCAGTTCTCAGTCAGGAGCATTCCACTAGGGAGGCTGTTACCTGGTGTAAGGGTAACGCCTTAAGACCCTGGCGAAAGTCCCATTCTGGAACACCTGGATCACTTCGCTAGCAGCACACCTGCCCGCAGGACCCATGGAATGTGCTCGCTCCCGAGTTAAGAAAAGCCCACAGCAGAACACTTGCCGGATCCTTTTGGACTTTGTTTCTCCCAGCGCTGTGGTGTTCACAGAACATACCCTGTGCGTTCTGTGCTCCACCAGTGGATGCGTCAGCCTCAGCGTCTCCGCTGACGGGCACGGCTTGTGGGACAGTGCAATCCTGTGGCAAATGGCTAGGGCAGTAGGGCACCAAAAACGTTGCTTTTAAGATGTAAGGTACAGAAAGCAGGAGAGCCTGTCACATGCAGTACAGTTTCCTTCTCTGAGAGTTATTCCAGCAGAAGATTAGTGCCTCTTGCTTCTTCCAGTCCCTTGTCAGTCTTCCAGTCCTTCCAGAAGAAGAAGAAACATATTATGGGGACAGGATGCCACTGCTATGAGTGGATTGCTGTTGCTGCACAGTCAGGCTGCATCTGGGGAAAGGGAGCACTGCCTGTTCTTGTGCTCTAAGATTGGACGGTATGTGTGTCCCCTTCACACTAATGCTGACAAGCTGGGTGGTCTCAGTGGAGACTTTTAACCTCTCTGCACTTCTGCTTCCCCTATGTATAAAATGGGTATAGTAATAATTAACTCTTTTACAGAGGTACCCTGCTTTCATTTCCATTGAGTGCTTTGAAGGGGTAAAATACTTAGCACTATTGTAGCTTTCCAGATTTCAGCTGTATTTCATTGCAAGTATAACAGAGTGATATATTGGTTTAAAAACATATTTGAAACTCTTGGTAATTAGGAAGTCGGGCAATGGCAATTAATGCTCTCAGACATGGTGCTACTGCTCTTCTCCAAACTATAGCTCATTTAAAATGCTAGCCCTATAATTTATTAGCAATATTTAATACCTCAGTGACCATAAAACTCAGTGTTTTATTACCACTGATTAACATATGTTTGATGTTCTGCCCAGTGTTACACAATCCAAAACAAATTACTCTCAGGAAGCTGGATATTATATAAATACAGAAAAGCAATAAATAATGCATTGAAGAAACAATTTTCTGTGGGTTCTAACATGCCACAATCTCTTCAAATGACTTAGAATTCTTAGGCAGTTTCTCAGTCCTCCAGGACTGTTCGCACCAAAGAACAGTCTTCACACCATACTGGCTACTACCCCTGCAGCAAGTTTGCTGGTGATTCCTGGCATCCTGTCAGCCTCTGCCACTACAGTCTGATCATGCCCAGCAGAGGAGACCTGGAGTTACTTGGTCAGAGTGTCTTCAGTTATGCTAGCCTCCTTAATAAGCTACAGATGTATGAGAAACAGAAGGGCTCTTTCATATTTCAAGATGCTTTTTTCCCCTTCTCTCAATCTGGTGTGAAGAAAAAGAAGAAGAACTTTACAAACACATTGAATTTTTTTGTTTTCTTGAGCTCCTTTAAGGCACAGCTTGGATAAGAATGAGGGGTGAGGAGAGGGAAAGCTGATGGACTTAGGGAACACAAACTGCCCAGAATCAGATTATTCTCAGCTAGGTTTGATAGTGCAGCTGTGATAGGTACCTGTTGAAAATCACAATATCTGGTTAGATTTTCATTGACCATGCCCAAAACTCTGCAAATATCTATGTTTCCAGAGGTTCCAGTTAGAACTAAGAAATCCAAATGAGATCGGTCCAATTATGCAGCTGACTTATACCTGTACAACCCCACAGCTTATTTTTCTGAGGACCTGCAGTTCAACCTCTCCTAAGACCAGAGTTCATATGAAGCGCTAGCAGATGTGTGCAGCAAAAGCCCAGACTCAGGTCAATAGTGTCTTTATTCAGTAGTGTACATCTGGGCTTATCCTTCCATTTTAAAGAGCTAGGTGCTGCAACTTGTAGAAAACGAGGACTTTACTTTTGTTTAAAGTCATATTTTCACTGGGAGACGGGGGATAAAATTCTTTCAACCATCTTGTTGTATTTATTTTAGGAGAACAAGAAGGCCAGTATTGCATTCGAGAAAAATTGTTCTTCCTATGGCAGTACAGATTTGTGCTGAAGAGCCTTTGCAATGGACCAGGCAGATACTGCCCAGACACGAAATAAAATATTGCTTGCTATCCTGAGGAGCTTGCTGTTTGGGTCTGTGATGCAGAAGTGGGAAACAGGGAAGAAGAAACAGTAAGATAAGGACCAAGTTTGTGGCTGCCGTAATCCTGCCCTGGCTTCCTGCACGGTGAACAGCTTAATGGCTCCTTTCACACTTCTGCTCAGCCATACAGTATTTGGAACCTCAAAAAATGTACTCAAAACCTCAACCTCGAGAATATACTGACTGCACACCCTCCCTTTTCCTTAAAAATTTCTCATGCCCCCAACTTGTTCCTGCAACGGGAGGTTTTAGTCATTTAGCCAAGTTGGGTCAATAACGGATGTTTTGTTTCAGTGGCTGACTTAAAATTGGGTTAGGCCAAACAAAATGGTTTATTTTCTTTCTGTTGGTATAACACCAATATGAGAAAATTTGTGTTAGAGTCAATGCTGACTATTTCATTCATCTTCAAACAAAAAGATTTATTTCAGTTTTTTTGACTATTTAACTTCCTTTCCTACTCTTACATAGGGCAACCTTTAAATGAAAATGACATTGCACTATGACAATTGAAAAATTTGTTTTAAAAATTTTGAAAAAAACCATTTTTAGCATCTTTGAAATTGAAGTGTGAAACTTGTAAAATTTTGTTCTCTGGCTTTTGAACGAAACACAATTTTTGCAGAACTTAGCAAGAGATGTGTTTGTTGTCTGTCTTTTCATAAGCCATCTAATAAACTATTTCCAGGACCAGACCTAACACTCCCCTCTTCAAGGAGCTTTCTGTCAAGTCAGTAGATGAGATCAGAAAATGAAGTTTTTTGAATGGTGTTGCAGACTGTTTACTATACATCCTAAAGTTTTCACTTCTTTCTTCATCCTCTAGCGACATAAAACAGTTTTGTGTTGGCACCACGGAGAAAGGTTAAACTTCTGTCTTGCTGTGATCTTGCCATGTGCAAACTAGAGACCAGGTGCTGCAGATTCTGTATATAAAACCTAACACTTCCACAAATGTAGGCAGTTTGAGCCCACCTTTTTACACTCCTGGAGAGTATATTTGGAAGCTGAGAAAAGCTAGGAGTTTTTATTGGAGCCAGTGCTAAGTTAGAGGACATCCAGCTCTTTCTCAGGCTCGCCCCTACCCTATCTGAGAGATTTCTCTCTCTAAAACTCCTGTCATGAACATCTGCTAATTTCTCTTAGAAATATCAAGAATAAGGTTGTGAAAACACCAATTAAAAATTCACAAAGAATTGCTAGTGACTTGTTTAGCATTTTCTGAGGCAGATGAGAGATTTGGGCGCCAAAAGATAAAAGGATTTTGACACTGTGATTTATATGTTAAGAAGCCTTCCCCCTCCCCCATTCTCTTTTTATTTTTTAAACTCCCCTTAGTCCTACTGCCCTGCAGCATTCGTTTTGAGACAGGCTAAAGCAACTTTTTTATTTTCTCATGACTGCATGTCAGTGCCTGTTCCTTAATTCTACATCTGGCTTAAGTGCATTCAGGTGACTCATAACTTTGGGCTTAGTTTTTTTTCTCTTTCTTCATTTATCAACAACAACAATAATATTATGTGGGAAGACATTTTTTTCCTTCCTATTCTACTAACCTGGAAAGCTATGTGAGTAGCCCTGATATGAGCAAATAATAAAATATTAGACAAGATGGTGAGAGGAAATGAGATTGCTCTTTCATAATAGTTTGGTGATGAGTTAAGCTCCCTGCTGCCATTATCTGGGTTTATACTCATCCCTGTAGACTAAGTGTACTGTCAGGCTATACTGAAGTGACTTATTTTTCTTCCATCCCTCTGCCATGGCACAGAACTCTACGTTCTTGTCAGTCTTGATGCCTGAGACTAGGGTACCCAAATTACAGATTTCATGCCACGACAAATCATAGAATCAGGGAATGGCTTGGGTTAGAAGGAACCTTAAGGATCGTTTAGTTCCGACTCCGCTGCCATGGGTCTTTCACTAGACCAGGTCACTCAGAGCTCCATTCAAACCTGGCCTTGAACATTCCCTGGGATGGAGCATCCACAACTTCTCTGGGCAACCTGTTCCAGTGTCTCACAACCTTCAGACTGAAGAATTTTTACCTAATATATAATCTATTCATTTCAGTTATCCTCTTTCAGTTTGAAGCCATTCCTCCTCGCCCTGACACTACATGCCACTATAAAAAGTTCCTCTTCATCTTTCCTGCAGGCTCCCTTCAGGAAGGCTGCAATTAGGTCAGCCTTAAACCTTCTCTTTTCCAGGCTGAACAAACCCATGAACGGACCACAAAAATTCACTCAGCCACAGGTGTGCACTGAGGCGTTTGTGAAAGGGAGCAGTAGGGACAAACTGCAGGAGCTGTTCTTGTTCACGTGACCCACACTGTTCTCTCCTACTTGTAGGAAGAGTCACTGCAACTTGTCCGTGGAAACTGCACATACAACTTACATACAACTTGTGAGAAGCAAGAGATCCTGTGATATCTTGTACACTTTCCTTATCTCAGGAGTAGGCACGGCTGGATCTTACGGAGATGTTTCTGGCAGACAGGAACTATCCTTTGCTCTTTTTCTCTATGGTATTAAGCTCAAAGGGTCCAGCTGAGGTCAGATTGCGCTGCTGTAGCATGAGTATATAATATAAAGCTGTCATCAGCTTCTAAGACAGTTAGCAGGGCAGTTCCTGTTTTTGTGGGACTTGGAAAAATTCACTTTTACAAGGAAAAATATATGTCTCTGTTCACAAGAAATGTTGTTGCCACTATTGTAGGAAGTGTCCATTATCACCAGCATGTTCAAACAGCAAAGCCGAACTGAGCTTGCGTCGAAATTTGAATCAAATGTTCTCTTGATAATGTGGAAAACAAGTTTGTCTTTGTCTTTCTATATCTATACTGTAGATATGTCTGTGTCTATCTATACTCTTGTTTGCTTAGATAGATACAGATGTCCAGGAGCTCAGCAACATTCATTTACTAACAGTACCTAAGCTACTGAATTAAATTATTATTCATAAAATTAATGCTCATTTCAGTCAGTTACACTTAATGTAGGACATGTATATGTGTGGAAGGGGATGGAAAACAGCAAGCTTTGTGCCACATCTTTTTCCTTTCTTATCTCAAAGCCACTTTGTGCCTGATTACACCAACCACAAGGATGCCTTTTGCTTGTGCTCTATATGTTCCTGGCTGCTGCAACTTTTTGGTCTTCTGTGTCACATGTCCTAGGCTGGAAGAGTGACTGGGAAATGTGTCAAATGAAATGTATGGTAGTCTCCTGAAGTCAGTGTTTAGCTAGTGATGTTCCTAAACGTCAGAGTTTAGGTACGTATTCCAGAAAAGTGTCAGCTGCGCATGCTAGGTAGCTGTAGTATTTTTTAAGCGTCTGATAATGTTGGCTGCTGTCAAAGTCAGGCCACTAGTCAGATGTTTATGGCTGTTCTTATGTGTGTGCATGTACGTGCATAAATAGCAGATGCACGTAGGGTAACTGGCTAAAGGGTTTTTCTAAAACTCGATACAGAACACTAATAATGCCTGGCGTCTGATCTGGAGCTGCCTGCTGCAAGGCCCTCTGCCAGGTATGGTTTTCACTCTGGGACTCAATATACTCACCTTGGTACTCTACTCACCCGTGATACTACTGCTTCAAGGAGGTTTCAAGAGGGCCCCAGGCCTGGCCTGAGCTGGGAGCAAACCTTCTTTGCCTGTGAAAGGCCGAACAAAGTCAAATGTCTTCCTGTTTCAGTTATTCAAGGTAAAAGTTGTACGTGGGTTGTCTTTCATGCCCAGTAGTAAAAAGGCTGCTGTTTGTTTTTGTGCCTGCTTATAGGGATCTCACTGATGGTTTGCTTGCCTTCCTCCACCCAAATGAGTCGTGGGAAGTCACTTGGAAAAGTCAGAAGCAAGCCAGGTGCAGACACTATCTGGTTTTGGTATCTCTTATGTACCAATATAAACAGAACGAGGTTCTCCTTGAGTGATGCTGGAGAGCAAGTTGGCTTTGAACTGTCTGCCCTGTTCATCCCAAATATGTCTTGGCAGTATTGTTAAGGATGCATTTTGTGTGAACCTTATGCTATATTCTATACATAACAGAGACATGGCTTTCCAGAAGTCTCATCTTGTAGGCAATAGGCTGCAAGCTATGTCATCTCCCAGGTGCATTGCTTAATGTTAATCTTATGAAATGCAAAGTTCACACATGCTTGACACATCCCTATGTGCAAAAAAATCACACCCTGAATCCAAACAAATACCCGTAAATAGCAGCAAATATAAGTTGTCATCTGCAGCTCCAGTGCAATTACAGTATACAAGTCAGACAGAATGAAAATAACCCTGAAGTCCCAACCACCAGGGAATCCTGAGCTCAAGCCAAGTCTGCTTCCTGTGCCTGCCTTCACTGTGTGTGTTCAAGTATAAGACTGAGCACTGTGAAAAGACCTTCTGAGACACAAACATGCAGGCCCTTTTTTCAAAACCCAGCCACAGTCTGGCAAAATGTCATACTTCAGGGAGCTTCAGCCACTCTCTAGAATTTCCATCTTTCATGGGGCTTCTAAAGGAAGACCTTTTGATCCCATTTTGTAGAGCAGATAAGCAACTATTCAGTCTCATCTGGCTTACAGTAGCAGACAGATCGCTCATATCTGTCCTGTGTTTTGCAGCCATTCTAGGCAGCGTATTTCAAACTAGATTGTACAACATGAAATTCATGAAAACAGAGTACCATAATTCCATTTTTGCAGTAACTGCCGATATTTTTTAACAAGGGGCTTCCTCAAGAGGCTTCCAGAATTAGTCTGGGATAAAGCTTGTGGGTAAAATGTCTGTCTTCTCAGGCAGAAGAAGGGGTTTGGGTAATGTACTAATTTGTTTTTCTGTTCAAAATAAATGCTGCTTCATAACTCAATCAAGGAAAGAAACAGCACCACCCAGCAAATAAACTTTGCTGAAAATGTTCGCGCTCTGCTTTTGGAAGCTGGTTGGGTATGTTAGTTCCAGAGTGCTTCGTTTACCTCGGTCAATATGGTATGAGGAGAGATGTCAGGAAACGAGAGGCAGCTTCTTGTCACTGTGTACAAAGTGGCCTATTGCAAAAGGATATTTCAATAGCCTTTTTGTGATTCCCTGGGCTAAATCTCTTCTGGTATAGGTGACTAAGCAGCTTCAGAAAGGAGGTGAGCATCACCAGCGTAGAGGAAGTTCCCCATTGATTTTTGGGCAAATTGTGCCCGTATATTCCATTTGTCATGTAGCCAAGATCATCCTCACAGCATTATATTTTCAATGCAGGGAACCATTTTAAGCTTATTTTATCACTCTCTTTTTTTCCCCAAGCACACATATCCATAAGTGCCCACTTCAGTTGTGAGGTTACAAAATGAATATGAGGGTGGATTTTGCCCACCGAGTCAAAGTGGTCATATTATCCCTACTCATTAGTGAGGTAAGCCATTGTTAATGCCTGCAGAAGCTTTCCAAGCTCAATTAAGTTGTAGCACGGTAAAACAAATGTTTGCAATAGGGCAAACTTGTTCAGCTCACATCCGGCCAAAACCGACAGTGAGTAGTCGGCAGACTGCCCATATTTAATTACATTATCCTCTGCCTGCAGTGTACCACAGGCCTCTGGAGGAAATCCAGGGCCATATATATTTTGTTTATATTTGCTTGTAATTTTTAGTGATTGATTGGAGTTTTGGAAAATTGTTACGTTTAAAAAGCCACAGCTTTGGAAATACATGTGTTAAGATTTTGTGTCTTGGCTTCAAGGAGCTGCACTATGGTAAAGCTGCCATGGAAGAAGATGGGGAAGAGATTCCTTCCATTTACACCAACAAAGCTGCAAACACATTTTGGTCTCTTAGTCATCAGGTCTTGTTTTTATTTGGCCTTAGTGGATGCTGTTTGAAGTTTAGCTGATGTGAGGATGGGATTACATTAGAAATATGTAGATTTGAGGGAAAGATGGATGGCTTATGAATCCCAAGGGAGTGATAGGCTGATAGAGACAATTTAGACCATGGAACAGGTGTTGCTACTGTCCCCAGCTATCTGTCCTTCTCAGTCTCGTTCTGCTCCTGAATCAGTGCAAGAACTGTTAAAATTAACAGCTCTGATGAGGGATTCCCAGTGACTGCCATGTTCAGATCGCACTTCTTCCCTTGTGATGAAAACTGTAGGATTTTGGAACCTGGTTCCTGAGCTACATGTACCCTGTACAGAATGGGACCAGCAGCTGAGGGTGGTAACCTGGATGGGTGCTAACTTGTCAGTGAGACATGTATGTAATGAAGGGGGAAAGAGAAGAAAGAACTACTGTTTTAAGTTATAATTCAGCCCTAGTGGTCTGGAGTCTGATTCCCAATGAGCATTTATTGCTCCCTCATGAGTGACTCAGCAGAGAGATTCAAGATTAGACTTGCATATATGTTGGCGATCTTTTTGCTGAATATGGGACCTCCAAAGGCAAAGCTCTGAGTAAGTAGCTTCTGTCTAATGATACCATGGTAACTTCACAGAAGTCATGTGCAGTTAAGCATCATGGAATAGGTTGCTTCTATGCTGGAGTTGCAGTATCATCCATTATTCTGAATATAAAATTTTAAAAGGAAAATTTGGGAAAAAATGTTGATTTTCATTTTCCTCCCTAGCCATTTTGAGGGTAAATTCATTGGTATGGCCTTAGTGGATAAATCTGTGAAAATGTCTTCCGTCTGCATGTGTAAGTCCAGTAATACAGTGCACATATTTATGTGCAGAGTCACCACCCATCTGCATGTGCTGGTGTGCTGTTCTGTGGTCACCACTACCTGTTTGCAGGAAATGCAAACTCCTTGAAAGATGTGTCCTTCATACACTACTCAAAATAGTCTTGCTCTATTTCCATCCTCTCACAGGTTAAATTGTCAAAAGGAGTGAATAAACCAGGTAAAGTCAATGCCTGGCGGATTGTCATATATTGGATGGGCAAAACTGTGCCAGAAGGACAAGAGTTCCTGAAAAAAATTTTGCATAAAAGAAGGCTTCAAAGTCTTCAGCTGGACGTAGCTTCTGAATAGCTCTTAAAAATGAGGGTCTATAATGATGTTGAAATAAACTTTCCAAAGTTGTACATCATTTTGTTTATGAGTAGCCTGAGGGAGAGAAGTTCAAGAATCCCTTTCTGGGATTTCTCAGATTACTTGAATTTCATCATACGTAATAAGAAAATTATTTAGTATTAAATATAAAAGGTGGTTTTCAACAGTTAGAACTTGCTATAATTTTATTATGCTATAGCTTTAAGATTTTATTGTGTGCGTGTGAGTAAGATTTCCATTCTTGTTTTTTTCTTAGACAAAGGGATTTGATGTTGTTGGTAATATCACCATGTGATGGTTGCCAGGACTAGAGCATTGTATGTTGGTGCAAAAGAAACATGTAGAAAAATCCATTCTCTGCCTGCCAGTTTGGTTTTATCTGTCTTTGTTACGGGTGGTGTGGGTCATGGCACTGTACCTAGTACAGGGCATCAACTTTGGCTGAATTCCATGTCAGCCTTCTGGGTAGGCTTCAGTAGGAGTCTGAATGACACTTGGTCCATTAACTCATCCACTGCACAGACAGATTTTACCTCTTGAGCACTAGCAAGGGTTCAGTTGTCAGCAGTGACCATGCGTTATGAACTTCAAAGAGATCCTGAGGCCAGTCAGTTTATTTAAAACTAAGTGTAATGCCATGTCCCAATAACAGTTGCAGAAAATATTTACTTAATAATTTTATTTATTTATTTATTTATTTATTTGAATTAATCCCACCCATTTGAACAAAAATAAACCTGCAGAAGAGGTTGTTGGATGTGCGTGTCCTTGCAAACCTTGAGAAAGCTTCTGGAGTTTTAAACTCTGCCCAGATACCACAACAATACTATATGCAGAGAGGCAAGTGAGTGCGTGTGCTGGCAAATGGAAAGATGGCAGGAAAACAAAACAACCAAGGGTAAAGTCACCTCCTTGAAAAGGTGAAAAGTGAATATAAACTATATTGTGCAAATTAATCCTTCATTATATCATTGGTGCTTGCTTCTGAATGGAGTTTTTCCAGCTGTCTTTCATACATTTGTGTATCATTTATATTCTTATGCTGTTCATGTTCATCAACTCATGAGGCTTTCTAGAATTCAAAATGAGTCTCTTGAAACCTTGCTCCAGAGGAAGCTGACTGTCTACAAGGGATTTGGGGTCTTATTTTAGTCATCCAAAGGTCAGCCGGCAGAGAAGAGAAATTTTGACAACTTTCAAGTAACTTTTGGAGATGCCCTTTTGTCCATAGGTATGTACATGTTTCTTAGGTGCAGAAATACTCCAGATGACTTGGTGTGAGCTAACTGACAGCAGGACAGTGCACATTACAGTCCAACCAATTCTGGCCCTGTAGGTCATATTTTACCGTAGTTATGACTACTGAGCCTGAGCTGATTCTTCAGATCTCCCAAGAGAAGAGTCTCTGGCTCATGTATAACCCCTGTTTCTTGAGAAACTGCATCCTAAGCATTTTTAACACTACCTGAAGCCCACAGCTCTTATACTGATGAAAAAACTGTGAAGTGGATTTTGTTCTTTCTCTTAGTGTGCTCTGTTTTCCCTCTTTAATCTGCTATAGATTTGTGGCAAGGGTGTTTTTATGCCCAGTTCTCCGGCTGGGATGAATAAAACAAACAGAGGTCAAGTGACTAATTCAAACCCAAGCAGTGCATCAGCCCTTCAGCTAGGCTTTTGGAATGAGCTTAATGATTTTTAACTCCTTGCTGTAGCTGCTGCTTTAAAGTGTTCCCAGTTCCCAGCAGATTGGCTACCAGGTCTGCCAAGCTACTAAGGACAACTGGCCTATTCCTTGCCATTGAAACTATCATAGTACAAATTACCATAAACCCAGGGAAAAGTGTTTGCACCAGTGCACGGACAAGTATAGTGCACAATTCTGTGTGTGCCTATTCTCCGAATGATCTGCTGTCAGTGTTCAGGGCTGTGTTGCCTGCTATTAGACATCAAAAAAGCAGAGTCTGCCGTATATGTGGTGATTGTATGACTGATCCTTGAAACTGAGGTGGTTAGCTGAGGAATATAGCGACACATCCAGGCATAAATAGATAGTGCCCAATAAGCAGTTCTTTGCAACCACAGAGGCCTGTGATAGGGGCAAGGAGGCAGAATTAAAGCTGGGAGGGTGAGAGTACTAGAGAGCTGACTAAAGCTGGTGTTGTTTCAATCATAGTTGGGAAAACAATGGTCCTGTAAGTCACCTTGCCTTCATCCCTTCTGCAAGAGCATGGGGCTTTTTTCCATGCTCTTCTTGGGGTTCACACCTCCCTCTCCTAGACATGCCTATCTGGAAGGGATAGGGATAAACAAAAACTTCTTCCCCTTGCAATGCTGCTTGTTCCTTTTGACACGAGGAGGGGGTATTCCCTGCCTGGTCCTCACAGTGAGCTCAGCACTCTGAGGGGATGTTGCAAAGCCACTAGCAGGCTGTCTTCTCCCAGTTAGGCCAGTGGCATGGGGAGACAGAGATGATCTTTTACCAGAATTATTAACTGTGAGGCCTTGGAAGGGAAAATGCCCATAACAAGAAGGCCTTCCAAATTACTCCCACCAGAGGGGTTGAGTCTAAATGACACAGCCTTGTCCGTAGCAACTTGTCTGTTCCAGTTTTATGTGACTCAACAATAGAGTTTCCACTGTTTCCCTTGCAAGACTCAAAAGAAAGCAGGTCTTACAGACCAGATAACCCTTCCTTATTCATGTGGAATAATCCCACTAAGAAGTCATTCATGGGTAAAGCAAAGAGAAGCTGTCCCTAAAACAGCTTTCTGCATATATTTGAGCCAGTAGATTCCTGCATGTACACTGTTGTGCTTGTGGAGCAGAACACACAGACTAGGGGCAGCCTGGGTATGTGAATGCAACTTCTCACCAGTACAAGCAAAATACCACCACAAACAACTCTCCCCTTCCCCCCCCCCCATCCTTCTGGGTTCTGCTTGAATGGAGAAGTAGAGAAACGGGTCATGGCAGGACTTGTGCTTGCACAAACAAGGAACAGTATCTCCCACATATAACACAATAGCCTCTGGTAGGTGTTTCAGACTGCTTGAAACCTTGAAGCCCTGCGTTTTAGGTAGTAACTATCCCTCAGAGGGAAACAAATTTAGCTTCTCTGTCACTTGCACTCTTTTTTCTTAGGAGTGGTGAGGTCTGTGACTCACTACAAACTCTCAACAAGAAAGAAGTATTGCACACTTGAGTTTGTGAACTTTGCTGAGCTTAGACTATCAGGTAGTGAATGCAATGATAGTCCCAGGCTCTGGAGAGAGGCCTGTGAAGAGCTAAAAGACAGGTGTCTTGTCAACCAGTTGACACAGCAGTTCCAACTTATCCTTTTCCAATCGGCACTTTGAATGAGTCAAGTGCAGTGGCCTTGATAACAGAAGGGACTGCCTTTGGCACAGCTCCGTAGCTTTGAGCAAATACACTCTCATATACTCCAAAAAGGGATGCCAGGTAGATGATGTCAGAGATGAATCCAAAACCTGTTCCTGCTTGTATTGCAATCCTTCAGATAGATTGGGGTTGCGACGAGTGAGGCATGGTTTGATAACTTGTCCAATGGGACAGCTTCAGGGGCTGTGTGCAAGTCAGATGAGGAGTGACATGCAGAACAATGAGGAACCCCGCGAGCCTCATCAGCCAGTCTCCCTGAATAACAGCTTGAAAGGATTAAATCTTTGGCTGGTTGCACCTTACATTCAACCAGACCATGTGCCTAGAGACAGCACAGCATGATAGTGACAGCTCAAATTAGTGTGCTTTTGGTGAAGTTCTTAAAATCACCAGAGTTAAAAGGAGATCCTAGGGTCAGATGTGACAGTATCCTAGAGTCTGTTAAGTTTCATAGTTGATAAAGAGCAGAGACGGTTACACTAGCTGTTTGTGAGGACAGCAAAATCACCTCGAGCCTTCTCTAGATAAAATTTAAAAATTATTTCCAAGAAATCAATTGTGTTGTCAGTATGGGATTTGGATCAGGATTTCTTGGGCATTTTCAGAAGAAATAATATTGGAGCTTTTGTTTATGGCAAGGATCTTGGTAAGTGGTTAACTCCTTTAGGACTTTTCCAGCTGGTCTCGTGCACAAGATCAGGCCAGTACATTCATGACCATGTTTTCTTGGAGACAGTATATTAAGATAACAAAAGTGTCAACTAGTTTGCTTGAGAATAAGAAGATAGTGTCCCCATGCATTATGAGCAGGTAGCCTTTTTGTCGTGTTAAAAATGAAGTGAACTTCTTGGCCAATTTCTTGGCTCGCTTTTCCCTAATGCCAGTGGGAACCACAGGGCAGCACTGATTATTTGACAGTCGGTCTTGCTACGTGAACAGTCAGCATGAACAGACAAAGCAAGGAAATATTCCAGCAGCAAAGCTTGCAGTGACAATGAAGCAGCACAATCTGGGACCACATCTGCAGATACAGGTTGCTTGGAACACTTGTGTTAGGAGTTCTTACTGGCTTGAAAACATGGTAAGAGCTAGCAAAATATTTTACTTCTCCATTCATATGGATTTAACAAGGAGTATTTTAAGAGAATCACAGGAGTGACCTGTGGCTTACATAAACCTAACATGGACAACTGTATATATTAACTGTGGAAAAATTTGATTCCTGCAAGAGCAGGAAATGCTTCTCTGTAAGTCATGCACTGTTTTATCTATTGTTGTTAAATGCCTTGATTGAAGCATCAGGGGCTTCATTTCTAGATAGAGGTACATCAAGGCAGTAATACAGCTTCTCACAATTAACCAAAAGTGGTGTCTGTTTCTGTGAATTACCACTGAGCTGAACATGACTTGTTAAATAATTTTAAAGGCCTCTATGTACTAGCAAGTCTATCGCCATGAAAATCCCATGGAGAAAAAGTCATGAAATTCAGCACTTTAATCCTTTTGCTGTGGTAGAAAGCTGTGGTAGAAGCTGAGATATCCAAAGAATGCCTGTCTGGGTTTTGGCACAGAGGCTTACTGGATTGTTCCTATCAGTATCTGTGAGAATGATGCCAGCTGCAATGATGCAGCAGTCTAAGAAGGATGGCTCTAACCCCACCAATTTTATATTTTCTCTTTATAACTTGGATACCTGGTTCCTTAATAATTTCCAAAGTTGCTCGGAAACATGTGACAGGCAAACACATGCACACACAACCCCAGGCAGAAACATGGCTGAAGAATATCTGGAAAGCAGAACACTCACAGTTCATTGCAAAATTACTGATGCAGCAGAAATTTCAGATTGCAGATGCCTGACTCCCCACCAAGCTAGTAGAGCCAGTCCTAAGAAATATGGTCACATTGATAAGAGTACATGGATAAATATGATCCACTGAAAAAGTACCAGTGTGGCCACCGTGAGGGGAAGCCTGATAGCATCCTGTAGAGTGTCAGTAATTCTGCAGATAAAAGGGATCCAGCCAACGTGTTATGCTAGGATTTTCAGAAGATCCTTGATGATGTTCCACAACAGAGCATTTTAGGGATATAAAGTTGCTGTGGGGTTAGAGGAAAGCTTTCAAACTGAAAGCTGATTAAAGGTGAGGAAGCTGAGAGTCACTTAGTGGCCACTTTTCATGATGGAGGAAAGTCAGTAGTAACATCATTTTGAGATCACTGCTGGGCCAATTTTGAGTCTGAAACATCATCAGTGACAGAACTGGGAGTGAAGAGTTAAATCTGTAATTTTTGGATAAGCATTTTGAGTAAATCAAATGCTACACCAATGGTGAAGGACATTCAATGAACGTCATAAATCTGAATGAGCAAAAAGCTAGTGGATACACTTCACTTTGGGTAAATAAGAGGAAATTCATTTAGGAAAAAGTGATCTTAACCAGGCTACGCTGTGCTGGACTCTGAACTGTATGTTATCACTTCCATAAAAGAAATTTTGAAGTCATTACCAGTGATTCCCTGAAATTCTTGGCTTAGTATGCTGAGGCTGATAAAAAGCCAGTGAAGTTGTGGGCATCAGAAGGAATGGTATTGTGAACAAGACTGACATTTTGCTCCTGTGTAAAACTGATGTGTCCACATCTTGAGTGTTGGGCACAGTTCCAATCTCTGCACCTGAAGAATAAAATAGTGGAGCTGGAAAATGCCCAGAAGAGGATAGCTAAAATGAGTGATGCGAGAGAGCAATCGTCTTACAAGGAGAGATTGAAAATGCAGAGACTCTTCAGACTGGGAAAAAAATGGCTAACGGGGGATATGATTGAGATGTATATGGGGATATGAAAGTGATGTATAAACTAAATGACAAACTGTTACCACATCCTGTAACACTAAAGCTAAGAAGCATTTTGGGAAACTAGTAGGAGATTATTTAAAAGACGTAAAATAATCCTTGATAAGGCAGATAATGAACTTTTGGACTTTCTTACCCAGGATATTTTGCAGGCACAGTGTCAGCAGGTTCAAAAAGTGATTAGACAGATTCACAGATAAGAAATCTGTAAAGAGATATTAAAAGGAACAGGCAAGAGAGTATATAGCCTCTAGCACTAACACCACTGCAGTTCCTAAACAGATGAGAGGGAAAGAGACCACAGAAAGTGGTCTCCCTAAATAGCATCACTTCACGTCCTGTGGTGTCCTTGCCAGTGATCTGCTTTTTATATGCTTGAGAGGGTCTAATTTCATGACAGGTTTTCCCTCAGCAATAACATTGTATGGCCAATTTACAGCAGATGCTGATATGAAGTGTGTGTTGAGATTGGTGTTAGTGCACTTATGACTACCACATGCTGCATGATACCAATTGACTTCTAACTTGGTAAAATTGATGTAGCATGTTTCTTTGTGGAGATTGCTTTGGGGCTTCTTTGCCAATGAGATGCTCAAGCTCTTTGTCAGGCTTTGGGTGAAGGGAAAGACATGTTCTATATGGACCGGCACAGAGAGGATACATTCCTCATTTTCAGAAAGTACTTGTGGGAAATAAAATTCTTTCTTAGGGGCTCTTGACTGCGAGGAGATTCTTAATATAGGAATTACTGTTTGAACAGAACTGCCGTAAAAACTTGACGTTGTAACTTCCAAAGGTATCACTATTATGACCCCTGTAGTCTGAGAGGTAGGACAGAGTGGTAGTGACCCTATTAAACAGGCTGATGCAAAAAACCAGGGGATTTAAGGTGTCTCCATTGGCAATTGACACTCCTCATCTGGATCTGTCTTCCTTTATACTGCTTCTTTCATTAGCCCGTACAAGTCACTTCTATGGACATGGAGTAAAAGTCTCTTCATTTCCTTGCTGAATAAAATAAGAATAATTGTTGTCTTTGGATCAGCAGGCTTCTGTATTTTCCATGGTTCCTTTCCTTTCCAGAAATGATTCTCAGTGTCTTGGAATGAATGCCTTGCTAAATAAAGGCTATCACAGATGTCATCCCCAGCCTCAGCAGAGACCTGGGTGTTTGCTCTTGGCAGAAGATACTGATGTGGCTGAGTTCCCAAAGTTCCAGTAGGTTTCTCAGAGACAACTGTGATGACAAAATGTGCTTGCAGGCGTTTCCAAAATACAAATTTCCTTTATATATATTTGCATTCATTCGGTGCAAAAGACCTTTTCCTGGGTGACTGTGAAGTAAATCATAGAATCACAGAATGTTTTGGGTTGGAAGGGACCCTAAAAATCATCTAGTTCCAATCCCCATGCCTAGGGCAGGGACACCTTCCACTAGATCAGGTAGCACTAAGGAAGGGGATTCAAAAATCCCCCTCCACCTCATCATCTCCAGAGGAGACAATTTCTCACCAAGCTGCCGAAGTTTCATTGTTCAGAAATACGATGCAGTATGATAGGCAACCCAGCTAACAACAGCCACGATAGTTTTCTCATTCTGCTTGTGAAATTGAAATCTGTGGCCAATGACTAATGATGTAGTAGGCAACAACTGCGCCTTCAGTAAGACTACAGTTCTGCTGTTTCTCCCCATGTGAGGCAAAGTGAGAACTATGAGAAATATGATGATGACAAATGTCTTAGTTCCAAAGACCTACAAAAGGAATAGTCTGTTTCTGATTCGGACTGTCTATCTTGTTGCCTTCAAGGTGGTATAAAAGTCACACACAAGAACCTCATGATAGCTCTGGAATTCCTCAGTCCGTCCCAGAGCTGTCATCTCAAATTATAGGAGAGCACATTTTTTTGTATCCCGCAGTGGCAAAGATTTTAGTGCAAGGGCTTGCTGGCTGAAAGACTCCTTTCTCCTCTCAGTGGCTCCAGAAGTCTTGCTGCTTGTTCCTATTCCTTAGCAGGACCCAGTCCTGATGATCGAAAATTTGACAGCTTATTTACGGGAAAGATTGCAGAGACTTGAAGCAGCAAGGAAATGTAAGTTTTTCACTGACAGCACTATGAGTTACAGCAGTGAATGAATGGCTGCCCTATTCCCCTGGCTGTTGCTGGATGAAGAAAGAGGAGAAAGAACAGAATACAATATGATTTTTTTATCCTTTGGTATAAACAAGAAACAGAGCACCTCAGATAGTCATTAATGCTACATAAAATTGAGGTGCTCTTATAATGATGCATATCTTACCTGAAGGGAATGTAGGAAGACTGTGAACCAAAGAATTGATTATTGCTGCTTTGAAACTAGAGCAATTCAAGTGTGAGCCTGCTTAAAATACCTGTTGGGAACCTATTTCTGACTAGAAACATTTAGAGATAATTTGTCACATTGATACTTACCATCAAGAGCCAAAGCGAGAAAGAGAGATATTTTAACCTCTTGCCTTCCAGAGGGAAGTGCAAAGGAGAGGAGGGAACTGCCAAGATCAGTGTTTCTATGAACAAAAGAGGAACCTAACTTGGGCTTCTGTCATCTCCTTTCAGCTGCAAAACTCTGATGAAGCAAAAGCAGGAAAACTTTTTCATGTAAATTTGAGGTGGAGTGGTTTGGTTCCTGCCTAGTATGTGTTTATTAGGAAAAACCATGGGAGTGACTTAACTTACTATCTAGACTGTCTAACCATCTCTCCATACTGATAAGTTGGTGCACAGAAAAAATGTGGGGGATGATGCTGACAGAGGAAATAGCAGCAAGAAAAGCACACACTTCATTTATGCAGAAAGAGTAGGCCCTCAAAGCTACAAAACAGGCTAATTGTTTAATTTAATGGGAAATTGTGGGAGAAAATGCTTATTGAGGTAAATTGCCACTGGGAGAACAAATTTAGAAACTTCTTGACTTAAGTGCCTTGCAAATCTGGCTGAAGCTGAAATACAGCTTTGGAATCTAACTTGAAGATACCTATCTACCTGGACCTGAATGAAGAGTTACACCTAAAGCACCTGAAGGAAAGCCTTGAGGAAGGTAGGGTGCATTAGTTTTAGGTAGTGTGGGTTTACAAAACGATGCAACAGCCATTTCTGGTTTGCACCTGAAAGTCGTCAGGTGCTCTCCTCCCAAATACCCACAAAGTCCTTTCTGCAGCTTTTGTCCCTGATGCATTTCCCAAATGGGTGGAGAAAATTGCCATTAGGCAGAGTAAGAGTTTCAGTCTCCCACACTCTTGCAAGATATTTTTAAAGGAACACATGGCAGGAAAGTTCCTAGTAGCTCACTGTAATGATTTTTTTATCCAATGTCTAATGGTGTTTGTTTATTCTAAGTGGTATTACTTTCATCTGCTTAAAGGATGTAATAAAACCCCGAAAATTATTATGACAGCATCCACCTTGATTAGCTCTTGGCAAGTATGACTGCCCATTGTCACACAGACACCCCCACCTAACTGTGCCCCACCATAAACAGTAAAATATTTGGTCATTAAAGCCACAAGAAATATCTCATATTACTCAAATAAGACGGTACTTTCCATTTTAGTTTACCTCAGGCAAATTAAACAGGCCCCCTTGAAACAGTGACAAGAAGAGTTATAGGAGCTTAGCACCAGACACCAATTACGATTTGAGAACTAAATGCCATAATTAACAAGATGTATACTTTAATCTAAAGCAACTCAAATATGTGACTGGATAAAGAAAAAAGGTAAGGGTAAACTCTGTAATTATAATAAATCAGTGTACTGAGAAAGTGTGTACCCTTGAGGTATATTCTTTTATTCTGCAATTAACTTCCAAGCGTTTTGCTTAACAACACCCTCTTCCATGCACACATAAAAAAACTTCCTTGAATTCTCATATTCCCCAGCCCTCTGAATAAGCATTCATTTCCACAGACACTTTTCCTCCTGTCTGTAGGTGATAGGTGTGTGCCAGTAGTGGCGCATGGCAGTTTCCCCCCTAGCTGTGGGCTTCTTGTGGATACCCTGTAATGGCCCAGTTTTGCCTTTGAGGACAGCAGCAGGAGCAGCACTCGTACATCCCGCTCAGCGCAAAGCTGGGGCAGGGCTGAGTGCTTTTGAAAATCCCATTGCAAACTTGTTTAGCATAAAGGAAGTTTTAAAAAAACATACGGTTTCTCACTAATATATAAGTAACGTGAATTTGTATACTTGGCTTTACATTAGTATCTGATAAATAAAATCATGCTCCTGCTATTTTTCCTTTAAAGTATTTAAAGGACGGCCTAATGCATCCTTCCAAGAGCCTTATTTATACAAACATCTGCTTTTGCCATATTTCTGTCCTCTGCAATAGAATTCTAGGATGTAGTTACCATCTTGAGTTTCTCCATGCTCTTGCTAACAAAGATAGGTAAGAATTCCCTTGCTTTGTAAGACAGAACAGTAGCCTCTTCTAATTTAGAAAACTATGTGCCAGAACCAGACAAGTGAAGAGGAAAGGAGAAGTGACTGTCAAAAGTGAAGCTTTGCGAGTATAAAATGAATGTGTCAAGGTTAAAGTATTCTTCTAATCCCAGAGTGAGGAAGGAAAGCTGTAGCTAATAAAGTCCATCCATGCAGTTTTATCCACTTGCATGCACTTTACTAAAGGAAGAGGTGCAGTCTGGAGACCAATTACAAATCACTTGTCTGATTCTTTTAATCCCTTTATTTCCATATCTGATCAAAATAAAGATTTAGCTTTTTCCTGTGTCTAAGAAAAGAAAAAAAATCCTAAATTTATCTGCAATACATTGTTTTCTGTTATTGACATGCAGCATCATATTTTATTCTGAAGCTTTTCTGTTCCTTTAACTACGAGTTTCTCACGGCTATGCATGTGTCTAGATTTGTGTTTGTTCACTGTTTTTCGCTTGTTTGACATGGTTTGGGAAAAAATGGGATCTTAAAGCTCAATTCCATTAGACAGTCCCTACTTTAGACTGACCCTTGGCAATCCCCACTGGAACCAGGGCTAGAAATTGGAAGGACAAGCATATGCACAGCAGCAGACAGAACTGATTCCTTAGTACTGTCTGGTTATGCAAATGCGTTTCTGTTTTCAAACTACTGTAGTCTTTTCTAAAACTTTGGACATGAATTGTGGTACAGCTGCACCCACAGTTTCAGCTACAGGTGATCAGAGGCAGCATCAAGGACTTGTGGTATTTAGAGTAAGAGCAGAGGAGATCACTGCTTTACTGAGGATCCACCTTCAACAAGGTCACATATTCGGGAACGGTACTGGGAGAAGTACAGGGCAAGGCACTTGGGGAGGTCCCTCTTCTCACCTCAGGGCATTTTAGCTATTGCTGGTCATCAAGGAATGCAGTGAATGGTTCAGAAGCTCGACATATTTTATTCAGCACCATGATGAAGAACAGAGAAGGTTAACAGAAATTCCACAACTTCAGGGAGTTTGAGTGCAAAAGTCTGCAAAAACCTCAGCGTATGTGTTAGTGTTTGGACTTAGATACTTGTTAAAGAAGGTCCTGTCTTGATTGTAAAAAGGTGGAGCTCTTAATTGAATGTCTCACTTATTAAGGATATATAATATTATTCTCCATTTTAGAAATTTGTTGTCTGCATTTCATTAGTCCTTTGAGTGATTTCTTATAATATGGTTTGTCCTATCCAAGCCTAATAGCCTATATTATCCCTAAGTAGAGCAGTGTGAGAGCTACTTCTGGCATTCAGTGTGGTAGAACATGTATTTTATTCTCTTAATCATTGCGCTCCAGATGCAAGAAGTGCCCCACATCAATGAAGTGAGCTTCAGCCTAAGTCTGCTGTGCAGGTGCTAACTCTGCAAGCTCTTTCTGCTCCTTATCATTCATTCCCTCCCTGTTGTTCTTTCACTCAGAGGCTGTGTTTCTAATGCTGCTCCCCAGCAATGAGAATAAAGTGGGCGCCTGCAAGACAACAAACCCTGAAGTCTGACTGCTGCAGTGCTGGTGATAAGATGTAAACTAAGATTGTATAACTCTTCCAGCAAAGAAGTCTAACTGCGAGTGAGATACTCTGAGCAAAGCTCGTGGGGTTTGATTCTATCCTCTGATAGGGAGAGCCCCAGTGATGCAGAGTATCTTATCAGATCAACCACCTGATTTTACAAGATTTGCAGAATGCTGTGCCCTTAAGCTAAGGCAGATGCTGAGCACTGGATATGTGTTGCACTTTCATTCAGTGATGGTCTAATTTCTCAATACCTTCTCTGTCACTTAGAAACTGTGCCTTGTGTTAGAGGAACTCACTGCAGTATCACACCAATCTCCACTGCTGACTGGGCTCTGTTGAGAATTCTCTATAAAGAATTACCTGAATGTTGTGAATTAGTGAGAAAAAGCCAGACAGGGCCTATTTGAATGCCAAAGAAGAAATCCAGGGTGCAAAAAGGTTTGCATGCAGTGGTCAGGTGTCTGCTCTGGGCTGATCTACTTAGCACAACTTGCTTTACATGGCTGGCAACAGAGAATAAATGATTATTTAACTGATGTGTATATGGAGTTAATGAGTAGCAGTGAATGCTACTTAAAGCTCCCATGCCATGGTTTGCCCAAATGTCTGGAGAATCCTCCCCTCAAGAGGTTTACCTGTCCGTTTGCCATTTCTCTCTGCACTACCTTATCGACTCAAAGGAGCTGTGAGCCTGGTCCACTGGCAGAATTGGGTTTGCAGGAATTGTCAGCACTACTCAGCTTAATCCATTTGTATGGGAGTATTGAATGCCTTAGTTAACTTCTGACAATATTTTCATTCTTTACCGTTCCTTGCATTTTCACACTACTGTGACAAGTATGAATCATTCTTGATTTGGCATTACAAGGGTAAAATATCTTTACTAAAACATGTCAGTGACCTACTGGTCACTCTTTGTGTGCTTATATTTCTAATGTGTCTTTTGTGTTTAAAAAATGAAGTAAATTTTGCAGGAGAACAAGAAAATATACGTGGCTGGTTATGTTTGTAGCCTGTGCTGTTACTTGTGGGAATAAATCTGGTTTGATTGTGGATGAAAGTTTCAAAACCATGTGGAGAATCTATTACTTTTTGAACATACTTGTCTAAATCTGTGCTAGAGGCTTGATGTTCTCAATCCACATCTTGCAGCACTTGCGCAAGGTGGCAGAGCTGGAGCTCCTGGTCACTCCTTTCATTTTATGTAATCTCTTGACAAAAGTTTCTTAGAACCCAAACTGGTTTTGAAAGTGGGGTGAGGGCCTAAGATCATTCAGACGTCTTTGCTCTGTGTCAAGTAATCAGGCAACAAATTCTGAAAAATCCAGATCAGCCTGTACCCGAGGCAATAATTCTCTTCAAATCTTTTCTGCATGTTGCGTTCTTGCTATTTCTGCCCTTGCTCTCAAGCATCTGGGTCTCAACCTTTCTGTGTTGGATCATGTCAAGATGCTTTCCTAGTGCACTACATCTTGCAGGACATCTTGTGAAAGGACATTTGCAGGCTCCTGTGATTTTTTTCTGCATTGCAGAGGTTGGGTTTCTAGAGGAGTGGAGGTAAAATTCTCTACCAAGTTGTGGTTTTTGGAATGAGATTTAGGTGTATAAATCAATATATGCACTTGAACAATTTTTCCTTTTGCTCTTCATTATTAGAATTCCCAGCATATTTTTGAGGTTGGTATGATTTGTTTCCTTTGTGTGCATGAAATGCTTGCCCCTATCTTTTCATGTATCCATATTTATACATATGTTACAAATAAAAGTAGATTTGAGGACAAACACTACAGAATATTGCCTCAGGATTTAAGCTGAGATTGTAATATGTTGCTTGAGGGCTCTGGACAATACTGCTTGAACAAAGGAACTCTTTCAATCCAAAAGGGTTTGTTTTCTGTAATGACTCTCAAACCCAATCAGTATTTGTTTTATTAACCTGATGGGTGGATTCAGTTTAAAGTCTTAGTGCAGTTTGTTTGAACTGCTTTGTACTTGGAAGCTCTGTGAGAGGTAAACAATACTGAGAGTCACAGCAACAGTGGCCTATTGTATTGAGCAAGTCCCTTTTGTACGGAGGCTGTTGACCACTTGTGTTGTTTTTTGAGGATATCAGCCCATGCTTTTTTCCTGACACAACCTCAATCATTCAAACATCCCAAAGGCTGGTAAATATTTATCAAGATGTTTTAAAAATATTTTTCTCACTAGTGTTTGCTGGCTCTACTGTGCAGTTCTCTTCTCTTTTAATACTGTGGTACAAATGCAGGAGGAGGTGATCAAGATCATTGTTTGCCAACATCAAGAGCAATGCAGCTGTGCCTGATTATGTTAAATCATACGATGACGCACCATTTTTGACATATGCAGAATCTCTTTATTGTAAATTAATCACCCTAAGAATCTATTTTCATTGGTTAGAACATTAGTGTTTTGCCTCTTTATGTTTTGCATTATTTAGAATCATCATGGACCGAGTTGTTTATTTACATAATTAGCTCCATATGCCTTCATTATATTCAACATATGGCTGCAGCTATGCAGGACTCCTGTCCCTTCAAGAAGCTGTGCTGGCCCTGGAGGCAAGCCTGGGAGAGATCCTCTGGGCGTCTGCATGAGCCTGCAGTCTTCACTATCTTGAGTAGTGGTGTGGTGTGGCAGCCACTTTGCACCTAAAATCTACCTTTCCTCTTTAACTGGGATGAAAAAAAAGAAAATATCCATGTCTGCGATGGCCGATGATAGATAGCAAGGCTCACCAGTAAGAGGTTGTGTGGGGAGGACCAAACAGTTCTGCAAAACCCTGGTATTGTCTTAGCTGCAAGGGAGAAGCCTTCTCAAAAGCTGACTGTGGCCTCAATTCATCATGATTTTGAGGCATCTGTAGTCCTGCCAGTCTTTCATGCTCAAAAATCCCAAGCTACTCTCCAACATAATGTGAGGTTGATGGCAAAATCATGAGATTAAAAAAAAAAAAATCAGTTCTGGTTTCTTTTATTTTCTTTGATGTTCAAGGCTTCTCATTCCCAAGCTTTTGTTTGAGAATATGAACACTAGAAACTTTGCTTTAAATGAAAGCTGAGAAAAATCCAAAACTGCAGGATCCCTGGGTCCTATGGCTTTGACTATGACTTCCCCTGCGTTCCAACTTCAGATATTGCAGCATTTGAAATCCTGGCTCTTGGTCACTTGTTGGTTGTTTCCATGAGGGCTGCCGTGGGTACACCTCATGAAGCAGCCATCCTGCTCCTCTGATCCTCCATCTGCTCCTCAGCTGATCATCAAGGGGATGAAGCCTACATGCTCCAAGCTGGGGCAGGGAAGTGCTGAGTGGAGGAATAAAGCAGGAGTGAGTTTGTAACTCAGCAGGAAGGAAAACTGCAGACCTGCATGCAGAAAAAGTGTGAAAGGGAAATATTAAAAAGAGGGCAGACAAAGTTTAAAGAAAAGGAAAAGGCAACCTAAACCTGGTGAGAGACCCACCGTCTTCTTCAATTTTTAGTTTGTTTCTGGGAAGTGCCACTAAAGCAGCCTTGCTCTGGTATTGGTATTTTCTACATCTTTATCACAGTTTCCATGTGTGTTTGTGGAGAGAATGATTGTACCCAAGTGCTGGCAGCACCTAAGGTATCACTGAGTTTAGGCATTAGATATAATTTGGGAGCATGGTTCCCCAGTGAATGCTTCAAAATAGTGAAGGGTGCTTAAAGGTGTGCTAGTCAGGGGACGTGCAATTTCCCTGTAGCTGCTGCTTCCTTCTGATTTTATATTCTGTTTCATGAAAATACTAACTGCGAGTGCCCCAGATCTGCAGCACATATGCCGGGTAGTTAGCAAGGGAACTCAGTACAGTCAGGAGAGCTGTGCCAGCCATCCTCTCAGTAGTGGAGCTCTGCTCTGTTATTTACCAATTTTATTTCTCAAGCCTTCAGGAATTAGGGAAGAATTACTGCCCCTTTCCAAAGGATATTGACAGTCAAGCAGATTAAAGACCTTTCTCATGGTTGCACACAGTCTGTACTTAACCTGACAAATGAATTTAAGTCTCTAGAGTCCTAATCCAGAGCCCTTTCTACTAGTGGAAAGATAACTAATCTGAGCTCTTGAACCCTATGAGCGTGAGAGCACTTTCAGCAGGGTTGGCACGGGAAGGCAGCAGCCCACTGCTGGCGCGGGCTGGCCAGAGCCGGCTCCCAGCTGCAGGGCAGCAGAGTTAGCACTGGGGCAGCCCTCTCTGCTACTGATAGTAAAGCGGTAGAACATGCAGAGCTGTCTTATTCAGCCTTTAGAGTTTTCCCAAGGTTTCCTATCTGCTGCCCTTTTGAATGGCATCTTCTCAACCAGGGACCCAGGACATGGTTAGTGCCCCGGCCGTGTTCTTGCCTTATAGTGCAGTAAAAGGTAAGGAGATACCCGCAAAATGGAGACATAGGACTGTGGGCCAGGACAGAGCTGGGGGTGAGTCGAAATACAATCTTTCTGTCCTGTAGCTCTGCCTCTAGAAGAGTTTAATATGCCGTTAGTAAACACAGTAAATTTTGCTTCAGTGCTCTGAACCACTTTTTCTATCCTGTACGTGGCTTATGTATGAAGGTTGGGCAGATAACCCCATCTATGACTACAAGTTACAAAGTGCACATATCTTCTCCTCCTCCTCCTCCAACATGTGCTTCATCTTTGAGCTTCCAACCTGATCCTCTTTTTCTCCCCAGGCTGTAGTTCCTTTGCTCCGTTGCGGTGGCTTTGCAGGCTTGGCTGATAGACTGCTACATATATCCGCAGAGAAGCATATGCATGGGCAATATGATTCATGTTGTGTGAGTGAACTCATTCCAACAGCTTTAAGCAATTGGTAATTTCCCTTAGGCTCTGCCTCTTCCAGTGTTTGCCACCCCAGCAACAACAATAAGGTGGCAACACCAAGAATGACCTGTGTTACACATTGACCAGAAGATATTGACCAGGGCTCAGTATTGCTGCCAATCATGGGCCATCCCACATCTACTCACAGAGAACACCACAGTGGATTGTAGCATTAAATCCTCTCTCTGCAGTTATGCTGAATACCATTCATTTTGGACAATGCACAAGAACTGTTTTTGTTATTCATTACCAGATCCTCTGAGGATATGCCTTTTTTCTCTCTTTCTTCTGGTGATTGTTCTAAAACCCTTGAATCTTTAATTGGAATGAAAATTTGCTTTATTGCTCAAGAGTCTTAACAATATAGCAGTTTGAATGAAATGCTCAGACACAGCTCAGCGTGCTCTCTTCCACACTATTCTCAGCCCCCCTCTCTCCCATGTGCTATGCAGACATGTACACTTTTCTTGCCCCCTTAAACATATTCTGTTTCAAGACTTCCATACAGAGAGATGCTGTATAACCCCCACTGCACGAATAGCTAGCTTCTCCATCTGCATCTTGTTCCTTTTTCATCATAATTGTTCCATGTATTCTCTCCTTTCCCTAGTACCTCCTGCACTGAGGTGCATCCTGCCACTGAAGTCCTGACATTGTGACTGCCACTGTGGAAAAAAGAGCACAGCACTTGCTTCTCCATGTCTGGGTTTTACTCCTGGCTGGAGTGGTAAGAAGAGCACCCCTTGAACAGTAAATTGGTTTGGGCTTTCAGAAAGAAGAACATTTCCAATGGACTTGAGCTTAGAGTCATGAATCTCTGCATATATTAGTGGTTTAACAAAATAATGAACTTTACTGAAAACTTATAAAATATTTTCCTTTTTCAAATAAGTTATTTCAATAACTCTATATCACACAGCCCTTAGATGAATGACAAAACAGCCAATAGTCCCCAAGTCTATAGGTCACTACCTCTTCTCCCCTGACACATCAGGATTGCTCATTCATCAGATACTTGCTTTTCCCTTCAAGTAAAAAGGGACAGGAAAAGTTGAAACAAAGATGACTTTATTCCTGTTTTCTGCTTTCTCAATGCTTTTTGTGCAGGGCTTAAGTGGGAGTAGTATTCAGAAAAAGTAAAAAAAGTGTGTTTGAGTACAAGCTCCTGTTTAAACAGGATACATTTCAGGCTGCCAAGAGGACTTTTACAGAACTAAATACAAGGATCTTAACTGAAAAGGAAAATTAATATCTTGACAGAGCCTTTTTTATTATTTATTTTTACAAGGGACTATTCACGCGTGTGCACGATTCCTTAGCCTTACATAAGTGGCATGCTTTTTTGCATGTGTAAATATTCAGGTTAGCATATGCAGGACACTGATTTTATCGGTGATACCAAGCCTTATATTTGGGGCAGGAGGACAGTTCAGATGACTGGCTCGTAATTATTTCTTTTTAAATGTGTAATCCGTGTGTTTCAAAAGCTGCTTTGTTGTTGGAGACACGGCCTGAAAAAAAAGCTCGGCGGCTTGTTATTTCGCGCGACCGGGCTTTCACCGTCGCGGCGTCGAGCAGAAAGATGAGTCTGCTCGTGATGTTTACCCACCTTGGGCCCGTGTTTGCCTAATATATATGAAAGGGATCCTATTATCATCAGGCAGGCATTCCGGAGGAAACACTTTGGGAGCCGCAGCCAGGGAGGGGAGCGGGGGATGCTGCCGCCCTCCCTCCGTCCCCGCCGCGCAGCGCGGCCGGGGTCTGTCCGTCCCTCCAGCACCATCTAGCGGGACCCCCGCGGCTGCCGGCGGCTGGAGGTTCAGGGGAATGCTCCGGTGGTCTCACCAAGGAGCATGGATGTGTCTCGTCTTGTGACTGTAATTTTCCCGGGCTAGGCTGGTACCTGTCCCGCTTGCCCATGGGCACCGCTGGACACCAGGGCTCGCCGGTGCTCCCGCTCGGCTTTTGCTGCTGATCTGCACGAGCTGGGAAAACCGCTGAGCCTATTTTTGCTTTGGCTTTCCCATCTGTGTAACACATGTCATGGTTGAGTAAGGTTAATAGGAGGCATAAAGAAAGGCAAATGACCACGAAATCCTGAACTCAGATCTGCTGATAATACAGTTTTGCTACTTGTTGCCTGATTTGCTCTCAGCTTTTGGTGTGGCTTTATCATCCTGCTCACTCCACACCAAGGCAAAGGCTGTGCCTGCGTCCCAAGGCAGCTGTGCTGCATGTGCCCTGGCCAGAGCAGAGAGTGTTTATTTAGAGTTAAAAAGTAACATTTGGCCAGTGGGAAGGGATGATGAGGGAAACAGACTGGGGCAAGATGCTTCTGTAGCAGAGTAAATAGGTTGCTTGAGGAGGGAGCAGCTCACCTGGCTTGTGACAGGATAGGGCACGTGTGCTAGGAGTACACCCAGGGCCATGACTGCAGAAGTAGAGATGCTTCAAAGCAAAAACTGTCTGAAAACTGAAGCAGGATTTCCCCGTACCTTAACTGAAGGGCAGTATTGCCTGACTTACACCGTAGAATAAAACCTGACAGATTTGCACTGATGTTGCTTTAGTTTTTCTTGACCCGGGCAGTGGGCAACACTACCCTGTAGCCTCCAAGGGGATGCATAACAATGCCGTGTTCCCAGCAACCCAGGATAGGAGTGCATACAATCATCATGCTGATGTTCCACGGCAGGAAGCTGCTGGTTTCAAAGAAAAATCGTAGTCACTGTGTATTTACATAAGGCAGAGCTCAGAGACCTTCTGGCAAGCAAAAATAGAAATGTCTTTCCCCCAAATGCAAGCAGCCCTTGCCAATCAACTAGTGTGTTGAACGTTTAGTCGTAGCTCTAAGAGACCTTCCCAGTGAACCATGTCAGCCTGTTAATAACATGAAGATGCCTACTAATAGACTGGTCATAGCTGGATCCTGCGTTAAATATACTCAAAGGCCCTCAGGATACGATTAAAAACTTGTAAACCCCCACCATCTTAAGCTGCAATTCCACCAACTCTCTCTTCTGCATTTCCTAAAGAAAGGGACAACAATTCAGAATTTTCTTTCAAGTCACATACAGTTTTCAGTGCATACTATTAGAAACAAGGGCTTAAGTTTACCAATAGACCAGTATAACAGATATGATTGTGAACAAGTCAAACTCCCCCTTAGACATGCCTTAGTTCTCACCTGTTATCTGAGGCATGGTTCACACTGGGTGTCTGCTCTATTGGCAGCAACTGTGCCTGGTAGCATCAGCTGCCATGTGAGATGCACGCCTATCCAGATAAACCTTTTGGAGGGCACCAAACAGAGATGATAAACTAATGTTTGATCTTAGTTTCACAACTGGATTTAGGTCTAAAGTAGTTCTCAGATTTGTGCCTGGTTTAACAGGGCACCCCAGCAAGCAGTATCTTCTTCAGCATAACCTTGTGTTAGAGAGTCAGGCAAACAATCTTTTGATATATTACAGATTCAGCAGTCTCTCCTGACTACACTGAGGTTTCTCATGTTTTGAGACCTTGCCTGATTCAGGCCCACAAAGATTATCAGTTCCCTGATCTGTTATTTCTTTGTTAATTCAGTAGTAGTTTGGGGAGTTGTAAATTGTCATCCAGAATTTCTACCAAATCACTTCTACCCCGGATTACTGATCTGTGTTTTTGCAGATCTGGCTGAGAATGAAATTTGCTTCTGAGCAGCTGCCAAACAGGGCATCTGTCAAGAAATTTACATACTGTTATATTTCTGTAGTTCTGTACTCTATGTAAATAATATTTGCCTCCTGGCATCTTCCTCACAGAACTGATTTCTTCCCTGTGGTTTCTTGCCAGCATCTTGGCCATTTCAATAATTGAGACTCACACTGAGACCTCAGAAATGTTAATACCCGAAAGCACTAAAATTACAGAATACTGTGTGATTAAGACTGTTCTAAAAACTGCATCAACAATCAAACCCAGCACATCTAGAGAAACATCATATTTGCTTGCCCCAGTTCTGTGCCCCTTCATAACACAACAGATGGAAACTGGAGCAACACCTGCCCAGTTGATATTTGCATTCGTGAGGAAGGTGGAGCTCGTTGGCCAGTACAGTTATGCCCATTCCATTTCACCCAGCACCAGAATAAGGGGATCAAGGGATGTATGGGAGTGCTGAGAAGGTAGGCTCATCACCAGTTTCACCAATCCATATGTAATGCAAAATATCCCATTACCTACAGCCAGCTTGTACAGTGCTCCTCTAGCTCAGTTCAGGAAATAGCAGCAACCTGAGAGTCAGGAATTTATAACCAGCTCCCTAAGGGTCTCTTTAATCTTGATCCAGGAGGGAATGCATCTCCAGCCTTTATCAGCAGGGTCTTCCCAGGTAGGGTCTGATTCTTATCTCTGTGAGTGCTGTATCAACGAAATCATATGTACATCTAGGCAGCTAAATAAAACAGGTCCAGGGAGCAAGCTGGACTGCAGATTGCCTTTGCTGCCTAATTATTAGCACACTCCTGACACGAGCCAGGGAAAAGCATACACGAGGACTATTCCCAGCTGTGTGGTACGTTGAATGCTATGCTGCCTGGCTCCTTCCAGCTTCTGCAGTTTGCTTAGCTCCATTCATGACACCATCCTCCCAGGCTCCGCACCCTTGGGAGGCCCCCTCGTGCCTACCTGCCCCAGGGCATGCAAGGTATAACCTCAGCATCTCGCTATGAAGTCTCGGAAGCTGCAACACATTATGCACATGCTTTGAACTGAAGTAAACAGAGGAAAAATAGTAATTATGTATTGGATTCAGGGCATCTAGGGAGCCTATGAAAGCCTCTGGAAAGTGCTACATGGTGTGGTTAGGCCATAAGGGGTCCCTGGTCCTGTTTGATTAGCTTTATAGTCAAAGGTGTTGGCATTACAAATTGTGTTGTAATATTTATCATGTTTCAGACAATGTAAAAACTTGGTGAGCTGTGTAATCCACAAAGAAAAATAGCATCAAGCCATCACCATGCCCTACAAACAAGTGGAAGGGTTGTGCAGTGTAGGTGTCTCTCTAGTTTTGCATATTTCATATTCTCTCCTATGTTAGCTGTTCTGATAGAGGCCCATTCTGCTTTCAAATGAAAAGTTACTTTATTATTTAAATGCATAAATCACAATATCATCTCTCTATCTTGATGAACTGTGTTTTCTAATGAACACATGCATGTTCCATATTAATTGACACTGTTGAAGGGAATTGGGTCTTCGTATTTTTAAAGCTGAACTGAAAGGCATTCATAATTCATTCTCATCAATTTAGCTTTGCAGGAAAGAAGTATGAGAATTAGCAACTTCTTTGCTTTTTTCATGCCTTTTTGGGAAAGATATTTTTCATATGTGATATGCTATGAGATACAGAGAACAAGTGTTTAGAGAGAGAAGAAATATTGCATACATACACAGAATTGCACTGCTTTGAATTCTAGTGCTACAAACCCAAACCAAACTCGTTGACTCTCAGTGAAGCTACTTTGGTTTTACAGGACTATTTTTTTCTGGTCTACTAGAGTACAGACCTGTGAAATCCATATAGGCAAGGCACCAAATGAGGGAAAGGCATAACAAAAAGAAGAAGGGGATGTGAGGTGGAAGCACACGGCCAATTCCCTCCATGAGATCTGCATCCACGTCCTGCTGAACATGAGTGAGACTGGAAGATCCCAGCCCAGTGGGAATGCTCAGAGAGGCAGTGTGTTGCATGGTCACAGCATTAGAACTGGACAGGATCTACTTCATTTTAAAAGTGTTTAAAAGAGGTAGAAAGGTTTTTATGGGGCCTCCCTCTCTCCCACTTCAAGATTGCCCTAGCCAGTTGAGCTCTGGGGGTCAGTAGATGCTGTTGCTCTTTACGTGACTTTCCAGGGCTCAGAAGTTATGCTGGGATTCTCTGAGTGAGGGCTCAGAAGCATGCTTTCTTGCTGTTATATGATTATATTTCTCTCCAGAGGCTGTTTGCACTAGATTCACATAGAGTGGTGAACAACTGGCCCTCATTATTTTTATAAGAACTCCTGCTTGATCAGATCATGCTAGCAGAATCACTTCAGTCTTCTCTTTCTCTTAATTAGTTTATTTCTTCAGAAGGGATTTTATCTTTTCTGCAGTTCCTCTGTATTTCCTATGTATATTCTGGAGCAAAAAGAAGTCAATTCTTTGAAGAAGTTGCTTATCCTTGTTTAAGTGGGCTCCAGTGCATTAAGAACTGAGCTGGATGCTACTAAGTTAACAGCATTTCCAAACGTGTTCCTCGGGTGTTTAGCAAAGTTTAGGGAGTTGTCATGGAGGTGTATTTGTCTCCAGATGAGTTAGAATTACTGAAATATGTCTATCTGAATCAGAAGATTTTATTCCAAATTATGAAAGGAGTGCAAGCCTTCCTCTTTGAACAGCACCTCCCCCTGCAGCTGCCTTACTGCCAGCTTGCTGTCACTTTGTTCCCAAAGCACGTTCCCTCTCCAGGTCCTCTCCTGCTCTAGTGACTTTGGGAGGGTGTCTTCTCTCCTTCTTCAACTGGAATTTGAGGTAATGCGCCTTTCCACCACAGACCTGGCGGAAACTTTTGAAATCAATGGAAATCTTTTCTTTCATTGGCTCTGCTAGTTGTTTGATTATGCACACCCCATCTGCCACCCTTCAGTGGAATTAGATGCAGTCTCTTCTGAATCCCCAGTAAATGCACAATGACTGGAATGTCCCCTCTCTCTCTGTGCTTTCGGGCTGCCAAATTTCTGTATGACCTCGTTCTTCAGAACAGTGTTGTCCTCATCCAAGGAAATGTAAACAGCAGGTTGAAAGAGTGATTTAGGGAAAAATTGCCTTCACTGGGCATTACATCCACGATTACCTTAAAAATATGTCCAATAAATCACAGACCTGAGTGGAGAAAGCAATATTAATAGAAGAGTGATCAAATGTTCCTTTCTTCTTCCCAAGGTCTGTAAACTGCAATGCATTTGAAATTCTCCAGTCTCATGCCAACAGCAGCAGTAAGTGCTCAGATCTGCCACCAGCAGAGCCCCGTGTTGTCGTGGGTTTGCAACTACAACAGCTCACTTTTGTGTTAGGTGGGCTGTCATCTGTCTACAGGAACGTCACATCTCCCTGAGAACTAAGAGGTTTAGGGAACAATTTCTGCCTTGCTTCTTTTTATTTTTTCCTACATCCTCCAAACCTTTACACTATCAGAAAAGATACAGTCAGTTACCCCTTTATGCACTCCCACATTGGTTTATGTCTTTAGTGAGGAGTGGAATTGCTAGTGTCTGTAGAGATGCACATCCGGGTACAAAGATCAAAACAGTAAGCACATGTCAAGCATAATTATGATACACCTGTGTGCATGTCTTCATCTGTGTGGAAAAAAACAGCACCAAAAACATTTTGGTTGTGGTCTTAACCCATATTCATTTCACCAGCCTCAAGTTTTTACAGAGCCACTTATGGCTAATTCTGCATTATCTCAAAGCAGGGATTTCTGATGTTACTTTTTGCAATGCCAGAAGCACTAATCAAATGGAAAGACGTCTGATGCAGCCATGTGTAACAGCATGACCTGGAATTGCTTGCTTTTGGCTGTGGGCAACCTTGCTCTACCTTTATGAGGAAGCCTAGAAGAAAGGAAGATCGTTGAGAGTCTGCAGCTACAGCAAGGTGAAATCTGTGGTACTGAAGGCACAGAAGAGCAGGTGCTCAGCTGATGTCACTATTCACAAACTTTTTCATTAAGTGAAATTAAATTAACTTCTTTTCCCAAATACACAGTGTTTCAAATTCCAGGCAAGACAGTGTAAGCAGAGGAGTGGTACCTGACTAGAGCAGGTGGGCACTCAACTCTATTTCATAAGTATGGATTTTGACATAACATTTCTTCTGGTTAACTCCCACACCACAGAAGGTTAAATGTAATTTTTAATTTTCATTCTTAACAAACTGATGGGGTAAGGTTTGATAGGAACGTGTCTAGCAGTCTGTCTTCAGAGACCATCCCAGGCATGTGCATCTTGTCTGTCTCCTACAGCTTTTGTTGTCAGTGACACATGTTACTTTTCTGACATAATCATTATGTCAAAATTGGTATAAAACATATTGTTGCTTCTTCTTCTTCTGTGTCACATTGGTCTGAACTCAGGGGTGGACACTTTTACTACTTATGCAGAGTCAGACTTACTAGCCCAGGGCAGCTCAGAAATTAGTGAGAAACTGTTATGCCATTTATATGCAGAGCCAGAAGGACTGAAATATTTGTGGAAGTGTGCTAAGATTTGATTAAGCTTTTTATTGAAAAGGTGCCTCACATCTCAGAAGATTATTTGCTCTTAAAGAGCCTTACTTCTATCAAAAATCTTGTAGCACCAAAAAATACTGTAAAATTTAAAGGAACTGAGTGGCAAAGTTGTTACGCTCAAGAAATCTGGGAAGAAGTCACATCAATAGGATCAGTCTGTAACTCTTCTCATTTGCAGCAAAGTGAAGTAAATAGTTAATAGTCCACCAAATGTCTTCCTTCCTTGGAGCAAAGTGCTCACTGTGCCACCTTTTGCAGTTTCTTCAAACCTGATCTCACTGTAGTGCATGTGTTCAAAGTGCTAATAAGGAGAGGCAGATGAGGTATTCATCTTCCACCATATCCCAAGGGACCTGGAGCATTTGGTCTTGTAACACTTGCAGCCTATGTGGTCTAGGGAGTTGGGATCCTCTGGTTGTTTGTGAATGGGGCTGACCCATTTGTCCTTCTTCACCAGGATGTGACTGACTTGCAGCTCATACAGGTCTTGGCAATTATTTCTCAGTGCAGGCCTCCTCTAGCAGAGCTTTCCGTGAAGATGTGGAACGTCACAGCCTTAGGTGTTTGCCACCACAACGGTCTTTATGTTGAGGTCCTTCAGAAATGGCTTCCTGCATGCAGAGTATCATCTAGTTTCTTCTGGAAGCTGTAAGCGTGGAGAAAAGCAAGCACAGAAAATTCAGTAACTGATTCCCCAGCTGCACGCAGATTTGCCACTTCCACAGATTTTTAGATTTCGTAGATTTAAATCAACTTTAGCTGACACTTCTATTGCTTTTAATTTACTATATTCACTCTTAGTAATGACTTTTTTGTGCTGCTGCTAGTGCTACATTAGGATCTTGTCTTTGTTATTGCTCTTTATTTGGCATCCAAAAAGTACACAAACTTCTGAGCTGTAAACATTAAGAAGAGAAACAGAAAAACAAGATTTCACTTCCACACAGAAAGGTTGTATCACCAAAATTATTGTAAAATTGAAGGGAATCAAACTTTTAGTTTGCTTATTCTCTATACATTAAAAATTTTAGAGGAATTTAAGCTACAAAAGTTCAGACTAACTGAGGAAACTTGGCTCCCTCTGTAGTCAGTGAAGAGAAAGAGAATCATCTCCAGATAGTAGTGCCAGCCCAAGAGATCAAAATTGGCTTATTATTTTCCCTGAAGAACAAGACATCCTGCATCATAAATACACGTTGCAGGTTTTGCAATTTTCTAATTCTTTCATGCATCTTTCACTTACTTAGTTTCTCACTTACTGAAAAAAACCTTTAAAAAAATATTCATGAAGCAGAGAAACTTGCAAGCAGAATTTTTCATGTATTCTAAGTCCAGGTCATGTATAAAGCTTTCTCTTTTGAGAATTTGGATTAAATACTCAAACTTTTAGGAGAGTCAACACCAGTCTCTGCAACTGAGCCTTATATCTAGTGTCACACCCAATTAAAGCAAAAGCCCCCCAAAGTCAGCTCATCCATGCTATTTTATCTGTATGAATGCGATTTCTGGTAATGGTTTCACACACTGTTCTTCTGCTTTTTCCACCTCTTCTGCTGATTTGGCTTATAAATATCAGCCTGTTTTCAGTAAATGCAGAAGAAATTTCGAGTATTGATGAGGTTTTCTTCTGCTTTAGATGTAAAGGGCTTTGTGCCATACGAAAACCTTCTTTCCCTCTCTCTTTCTAACATATAACTTTACACAGAAGTTAAATGACTTTTTTCTTAAGTGACAAATGTGGCCAAAAGGTTTGAGACCCTATAAATCAAGCAAGGTTGCTTTCAAGTTGCCATCTATCTTTTGCAGTGTAACTTAGGAAAAAAAATATCGTATTATCTTCCATGACAATGAAGATACAGCTGGTAGGACTGGAAATATGTAATAAAAAAAGAGTGTAACACCTGTCTACCTTGCTCTGGGGCCAAGCACAAGTCCTCTCAGTTTGCTGTTATGTTAGTGGGGCATGGGAACTTCTCATCTGCTGAGTAATTGGCATTGCTCTCAGAAGGCTCTTCCTTCTTTCTCTGGGATACACACACACACACACACACATGTAAACAAACTGGTCTTTTAAACTACTAGGATTTATTTTAGAAGATAGTTTCATGACAGTATTTGACATGAAATGAAAACAAAAATTCCCAAGATTTCTTTGGAGAATTTTAAGGTTTTTAAAACCTGTAAGAATAATGGTATTTTGCACTTAAAATTGTGTTCAGGTTTTGAAAAAAAAAAACCTTAAAAAATATGTAGAAGCAGTGTTTTTTGCAAAAAAGCATCTGTCCTCATTGAGACATATTTTGTTTTCTTGTTTATTTTCTTTACTTATTGATTGGACTTTGTTTTAGGATGATCCTTTCAGCAGATTTCAAAACTGCATAGAATGAGCCCTGCCATTCTTGTAATAATTTTCTGTGCAACATTACTGACTTCAGCACAGCTATTTGTTATTGTGGTTAAACTGAAAGGAGAAGACATCCTTCTGGCAACAGATGCTTTATCAAATACATATCTTAAATCTATTGCTTTCACTAAATGAAATCAACTTTGCTGATTCATAAATTTTTGGCCAAGCTCAAACAAATTTCCCACTTATCCTGTCAGAAATTTTGCTCCTCTCTAGGATTTTTAAAATCATTATTCATGGAAAAGAACAATTAATATTAGTAAAATATGTTTTACTAGCTAATGCTTTTAGAAGTATTTATTTTTCTAATAGAGTTTATAGTTTAAGAACAGAGTTCACTCATCTTCCAGTGTATCTTAAACCTTGTTTTGTAGATTACTGCGAATTCATTGAGGGAAAAAAAACCAAGGAGGCATCAGGAGCTAATATTTGTGATGAGAAGGATAAAAGCAGAAACCCAGCAGCAAATACTTTGCCTGTTTGAGAGAGAGATTTGAAACTTTCCTCAGCTTGTGCGTAATATCAGATTTCCCCCTCCTTGTCCCCACCCTCCTACTGAGATCAAAAGACAATATTCCTGCCTCTTTGTAAGCACTGTGCCATCTGCACAGCTCCATTTGTAGAAGCAAAGTCCAACTCACCCTCTGTTTCCTCACTTAGATGTATGATACAGTCTCTGCTGCCAGAGATCTGATGTGGTAGGAGCAGTTTTCTTATTTGTGAGCCTAACAAATTGAAACCCGCCCCCTGTGCTCAGTCCTAGCTCAAGCAGCTTCCCACAAAGACAAACACGAAGATGACAGTCAGTGTTTTGAGGCAAAAAATGAGCAAGGCATGCTGATTTTTTTTTTTTAGTACCACAGCTGTAGTGGACAAAAATGCTGTTTATTAAGTATTTGGGGCCTGATGGAGTTATCTGTTCTTTTCCTACACTGAGGAAAGGTAATATGTGTAGGAAGCCATGTGGAATGTTCTTCAGATGGTGGCCTCTCTGTTACCATTTAAAGATGTGTTGAAACTCCAGCTGACTGGAGACCCTCCTGGCCCTGGTGGTCTAGAGAGCACTGCTTATTTTAGTGCACCATGACAAATCCAAGCTTCCTGTGGGTTTTTCCAGCTCTGATGGTAGTGCTGAGAGAGGACAGATGACGCCTCTCTCAAAAAGTTATAGACCAAATCAGTTGGAGGAAAGAAATTTTTAAAGGAATTAAAAATTGTAATTGACAACTGAGGAGAAACATTTTCTCAGATGGGCAGAAGTTGGAACTTCACATTTGGAAAAGAGGATTCTCCTGTTTTTGTAAAGAAAATACCTGGAAGTAAAATTATTCTAACAAAACAGAAAAAAAAAATATTTGAGACATGGATAAAAAAACTCCAAACAACTAAAATTAGAAAGTTCCCAGTGATCTGTATAACTTAGAAGTGAGAAATTTAAGAATTATTGGTGAAAAGGGATTGTTTCTAGAATAAACATTTCTGGTAGAAATAACTCAGGTATGATTTTGTCTCCTTGGAATCAAATTATTGTGGACATATTTAAAAGTATTTTTAATAACACAGAAAATATGAAAATGCTTGGAAATTATTTTACTTTCACATGGAAGTTTTCAGAAAATATTTCACTTCAGTGTTGGAAAGATCCAAATGATGTCACCAGCTGTGGGTGAAATACTTTTCACTCCAAGCAGGAAGCCTCAATCTGAGCATTTTCAGTCTGCAGGTCTTGCCACCCTGCTCTTTCGGTGAATTTAGGGCATCTCTCCGTGTTTTCTAATGCCATTGGTCAGCTTTTGTTTATATGTGATCCCCTCCTGGTGTTTGGACTATTTGAGGACTCTCATGACACTGCAGGCTCTCAGGTCAGCTATTCCCTTTGCCTCAGTGGTTTACTGTCTTGGTAAATCTATGCTATTTCTCATTTCAAGTTCTAGATTTTGCTCTTTGATGCTTCACAGAGGGAAGTTCAAAACCTTGAACCCCTTCTATGCTGCATTTCTTTCCGTGATCTCTGTATCATGCTACAGGTTTTGTATCTGCTTGAATTACAGGGAATATATATCTACCTCTCAGAAAGTATCCCAAAAGTGTGCATGTCAGTAAGACCAAGACATCCAGGTCACAGAAGTACAACCCTGTCTGAGATCTTGCAGTGGAACTCCAAGGCTGTGGAGCTGGCTGTGGAAGAATGAGGTGTGTTTGCTATCCCTGCACAGCTAAAATGGAGCTGTTCTTTACAAAGATTGAAGAGCTAGGCCACAAATAGTCAGGAAATGCCTCTTGCCTACAACAGCAACAGCTCTGGGCAGGTCTGGAGGTGGACTCTAAGGAACTGCAGTACTCGCACTGTGCCCAGCCAGGGTCTGCTCTGAGTCAGCTCCCCTGAGCCAGGTTCTAAGCTCAACCAGTCCTCCCTGCTCTTCGCAAAAGCAGAGCTGTGAAAGATGATGGAATAAGTGCATCAAGCCTTCAGGTGCAAGCCTTGTGCATCCTAGTCCTGTACAAAACATATGTGAATGCTGTTATGGCAGGCATTTTCAGATAGATGCACTTTCCCTCTACTGCTACTGAATAGATGCTTCTTCCACTCCAACAAGGAGAAAGTCTTGTGTGCAACCTGCTCTCTTGCCCCAAGCCTAGCAGAGACAGCTCACATACTGTCCAGTTGTTCTTTAATCTGACATGCCCTGTTGCACACTGGGTCTGTGCTTGGTATATGCTATTGGCAAATTAAAAAGAGGAAGTTCATCACTGGGGTTGTACAAATTGTCCTTTGAATCAGCAGGAACAAAAATAAGCTGCCTCCACTTGAAGAGACTGTACAAACTGTCTGTATTTTCCTGCCCCTGTTCATAAAGCTCTTGAGAATGCAGCATCTTCAGCTGTTAAGAAAAATGCCATAAGGTTTCTACAACACAGGCGAGCCAAAAACTAGTCTGAGATTTGGTACTTTGGTTTACTTCTCTGCTTCAGATAAATGGTTGGAGCCAGAAGCACCAGAGCCACAGCGAAGTAACAGATTTCTTGGTAAGAAGCTGAACCCAGTACTGCTGTGCAGCACTTCGTATAAAACTCAGATTGCCTCTTTCCAAGGAGACGAAGATGCCTGCCTTTGCAACGGAAATCTCAAAGTGGCCTCATCTGTATGGGCTACTCTTGGGCTGGTTGAGGGAATGAGATTAACAAGCAGTCACCTAAAATGTGTTTCTGTGGCCTTCAAGAGAAATGCATCCTGCTTTACCTGCATAGAGCTGGTGATGTTCGTGGAGCACTGCAGTAAGATCATTTGTTAAGCAGCACAGCCCTGCCTGCTGTGCTGTGGCCAGAAGCAGTGTGCTCTGCTGCAGCACTCTCTCAAGGGCACACTGAGGTCTAAATCCTTCAGGACCCAGAGCTGGCTCCTTCCTGAGCCTCTGTTTTGAAGCAGAGCCATAACGTAGGACACCACCACCAGTGAAGAGGACCACTGTTGTCCACCTCCAGCACTTGGCTGTGAGCCACCACACATACACACATTTTGGGATTTTTTTATCTTAATGGCATTTTTTTAATGTGCCAACAGGACTTCCGAGCCTTCAGGAAGCACTGAGTTTTATTTTCAAATTCATTTCAAATGGAAAACTTAACTGTGCACTGTGCTTAAAGGAAACTTCTCTGTAAGACAACAGCTGGGTTTGTAAAAATGTGGCCCGTATTTTTAGCCCAGAATCCCCTCCGTGAATCGCTTTTCCTTGGGTTTTGATGTTTTACCTTTGCTTAGCTCCACCACCATCAGCAGTCCTCCCTGTTTCCTCAGGGGAAGGCAGAACAGGACCCAGCCTGTTCTCCTCAAGAAACAGAACAGGAAGCCAGCATACTAAACTCTGATTATTTCTCTGGCTCTGTGTATTTCCTGACAGATCTTGAAACAGAATCATACACACAAGTTATTTAGCTGGAGGTGAGCTATGAAGAAGATAAAAAAAAAAAAATAAAAAATGTTGTGGAGGGAGTGAATGAAGATAGCACGTGATGGCTTTTGTAACAGTAGAGTATAAAATGTTACTGTCTTTTAGGACACATCTAGGTGTATATTACAATCAGAAAACAAATTTCTGTGCTTTAGGCTGGTCTACTTGCTCTGAAAGACAGCATTCAACAGCTTTTGCTCTGTGAATGGGTCTCTTGGTTTTTGGGTGGCGTCCAGGCAGAGCAGTCAGGGATCTGTCACTAGACGAGCCTATTCTTAGTCATGGTGATATGACCGTGGATGGGCATTTTTGGGAGTGCAACACTCATAGCTCTCTGCTAGTTTTACTGGTTGTTGTGTATGCGTGTGAGTCCTTCAGAAGAGTAGCAGCTGAAAGGGTTTGATTCTCTTCCCATTAAAAATAAATTGCAAAAATTGTATTGATTTCAATGCAGGAGGATTGGACCCTTAGCCTTCAAGAGGATATTTAATATATTCCTTTACTAGCATCTTAATGGGATACAGCTATACCATGCTGCACACGGAGCTACATATGATACAGCTCCCTCAGGCTGCTTGACAATATGCTCTCAACTTCAGAGACTAGAACATAAATACAATTCACATGCTCTGTCTTTAGTCATGCCACAGTTTTGTCAACCACATCACATTTTTCTGCCTCGGGCTGTGGTGAGTGCTGTTAACACATGTCTCCGGACTCAGGTCAGAGAGTGCAGGGACAGCATTGCATTGCTTCTGTTTTCATGGGACTTTCCTGTCTTTTCTTGTCATGCAATTAACTTGCCTCATTCCTATTTTGGCTTTTTTATTATTATTATTGTTGCCTACCACACAACATCTATTTAATGTAAATACAATGTAGTTTGTACAATTCATTCTACTGGGTTTTTCAAGTAGATGTAAAAAATGCTGAAGTGTAGGACAAAAGCTCTGTAACATATGACTGTCCTGAGTAAGTGAAATCCACTCATTTTCTAAAGTTGCCACCAAATCTTCTTTCTCAAGTTTTCTTCCGGAAGATTTTCAACCTGTGATTCCTTAGAATTGATTGAAAATTATCATAAGTTGAAATCTTGATTAACCTTTGAACTCTTGAGAATTAACAGTGGAAAAACCTTTGGCCCACTTACAAAAATATTTTTCCCAGTCATAGAGCTGGTCAATGGTTTTGCAATCTTCCATATGAAATTCCATAAAAATGGAGAGGGAAGGGGAACATCCATCAATATCTCTTTTGTATTTAACTAACATCAAACACCCTGCAGCTGGAGAGGCTGGATGGTGTATCAGGTCATGGGTTCTTTGCTGCTCCCTATCTTCATGGGCAAAGTTTCTCCCAGGATATTGGCATTATTCTGGGATTTCCTTCCCTCTCTCTCTGGACTGATTTTACCATAGCCTAATGTACACAGCAATGAAGTAGATGAAAGCTGACCAAGGGCACACAGAAGGCAGTTCAGCTGTAACTGCAAATCCCTTTTCCTCCATCCCTGTTGACTGACCCCACCCATTAGAACAGCTTTTGTCTAAGGAAAGAAAAATCAACATAAGACTATGTAGACACATGACACTTGCTTTGTCTGCATCAGCTGGATGAACAAAGAGACTGCTCAGCTTCCTGTACTTTCTGGATTCAAAATGGAGAATACCTCACAATAACAGTTACTTCTTTCATCTTGGACACACTTCTTTGTAGAGAAAATGAGGCTGAAAAAAATCACAATGTCTCTTTCTGGTTTTTTTTGTAAAAATTTAGTGGCTTCACTTGCTTCTAATGCATAAGCATTCATTGCCATTACTGTAAATCTTTTAAAGCTTAAGAGAGTGAGAAATGTTAATGACAGAGGCGAGAAAGGGCTTATCTCTGAGAAGTTTCTTTCTCCACTGGACATCAAATCAAAATATAAAAGGCAAATCAGCCTTCAAAACATGCAGCTGAAAGGAACTCAGGCTGTAGGCTGGCACACACAGCCACATTCTGGCCTCCAAATATATCTATGTTGTACCATCAGGATGAAGATGGTCACTGTATCATGGCAGAGCTTCACTCTGGCCTTGTTTCTGTCCTTTGCTTGAGGTGGCCATTGGGCTGGTCTGGGTGCACAGTGTGGTGGGACCAGAGCTCTATGAGGATGGGGCAGGGCCCTGCCTGAGTCTCCAGCTCTGCCTTGGGCTGGGTGAAGGCACAAGAGGAATGTGTTAGTAAATGCTCAGGGACATTTTATCTCTTGTGGTGGGGTCGGCTTAATAGAGAGTGATTTCTGAAGCGGTGAATTTCTCCCAGAAGATTGAGGTGCATGTTCAGCCCCACCACTTTGTGTTTAGTGTAGGAGCTTGGCTTTATTTAATCTGGTAAAAAGAAACTGGAAGGGATCCTAAGTTGCCCTTGGCACCAAGTGAAATACGTATTGGTCCTGTGGGCCATGGTTCTGAGCTCTTAGTGTGTGAGAAGGAGTGCAGTAAGGAGGCTGGGGAGCTGGTGGACAATGCCTTACGCAGCAAAATCCAATCAGCCGTGGAAATGTAATACTGAATTTAGCAACAGAAACAGGGGAATCACTAGTGTTGATGATAACTTGCATATTTCTTATAGTCAGAGTAAGGAAACATTGGAACAGGCTGCCCAGAGAAGTGGTGGAGTCACCATTCCTGAAGGGATTTAGTCACATGGGATCATGGCTTAATGGTGTATTTGGCAGTGCCGAGTTAGTGCTTGGATTTGATGATCTTAAAGGTCTCTTCCAAACTAAATGATTGTATGACTCCGTGACTTTGTGCTGCTCCTTTAGGGATGTGTTATCCACAGGGAGGGAAAGGCTGGCCAACAGAGCTTCAAGCAACCAGTCCTAACCCCATCCTGGGCTTTCCTGCAGCTGCTAGCCCCCGCATGGGGAGATCTGACTGAGCTGGGACAGCCATGCCGTTTACCCGTGGGCTGCTGGACTGCCTTAGGTTGCTACAGCCCTAGTGCTGTGGCCCTGCCTTGCTCTACCACTGCATGGCTGGTTTGGGCCAGGCAACTGTGAGTGGCATCTTAATTTCCTTCATTAGTGACACGACTAATGAAGCCATTTAGACACCTTTGCTGTTACAAATCTCCTGCCTGGTGCAGAGGGAAGATGTCCTTATGTGAATACTGGACAGTGCAGTGGGTCTTGTGTCTAAGCAATAGTATAAGTTCATTAAGTCCATCCTGTCCTGATTTCTCATTCTCCACAGATAGCTCAGCATGAAGAGTAAGCCTCTCTTTCTGCTCCAGGCACTCTGTGGTCTGATTACAGCCATGCAGTACCACATCCCCCTCCCAGGGGACAGCTGACGGTACTGCAGTTGTTAGTTCAAACCCCAAAAGCTTTGGTTTGGGAAAAAGCACACAAAGACTTGCATGAAACAAAGAGAAAAAATACCACAAAATACTGTGGAGTAAACAAGATCTGGTTTGCAGAGGTTGACTAGACACAGTTCGGCAGAGACACTTCCTAAAGTCACAAATTTTCTTTGCTGCCTCTGTGCCTGTTTCCTGAAGGACATGAAGTGTTTTCATGGACTCCAGATGTAAGACAATAGGTCAGTATAATTAAATACCCAAACCAAAAGCATATCACAGCTGCTAGAATGTATAGTTAGCACCAAAAGATAGTATTTTTACGCCAAAAGTGTCATTTGGTTAGAGGACCTCAGGTACAGGGCTCTTCTGCCTGGCAAGACAGGTTTTAGGATCTTAATTATGGAGGTCTTCATGTAGACTAGGCATCATGTGTGAGAAAGATAAAATAAGTTAATTTTTATTTTGGTAAAATATGTTCATATTGGCACTTTTTAACACTCATATATTGCTTGTGGAAACAATTCATTCTCAGTTTAGTCCCAGTAGTACAATGTTCATAAAATCTAGGGGGGGAAAAAAAAAAAGAGTAGCCTAGTATATCATAAAAACTAAGTAGGATGTGGCATTTTGTGCATTTTGTGTAAAACAGCAGGGTGGGGTAGGAAAAAACCTCAGTACTCATTGTGAAAAGGGAGCAGCCACTTGCTTGAGATGCCGTGATGAAACAGTGGAAATTTTTGCATGAACAGCTGCTCACTGGTGTAAGCCCAGGTTGCTGGATTTGGCCAGTCAGTACCAACTGAGCTTTGTTAAAAATAAGACCCAGGTATAATTTTTAATATATCCCATGGGCACCCTTTCTTGTGATTTTATCTATGTGCAATTGAAAGGAAACTCATCCAGAAATAAAGAGACTGACGTGTCACATCATGATATTAGTGCAGTGTTACATTTTGTGGCCCATGTTCAGTGCAGCCCTCGAGTGATCTGTTCCAATAACGTAGATAACAGCCAGTAGGATGATTCACCCATCAGGCAATAACGAGCAGCCATTGCATCACCTTCTGTTGTTTATTGTACCCTCAGGCTTTTCAGAATACAGTTGCCTTGATAAAAAGATAAAAGAAAGGAACATAAAACTTGGGTGAAAGAAAAATCTTATTAAACTGAATCTACTTCTTGTCTCCTCTTTCTCTGTTCTCTTTAAAGTTATTATTAATAGGGTTAGCCTGTTTGATAGTGAGCAATGTTTGAATGAGAACCATTCCTGGTGGAGCAACACCTCTGAAGGCTCTTGGTGCTTTAGTCAATGAATAGATGAGACTCAAAGAATGTAGGACGGATCAGAGCCAAGTCCAGCCCAGGAGAGAGACAGGTACAATATGGGCCAAATGCTGAACGCTTTGTTCCATGTATTTGGATTGTCTGGAGGTCGGTAAGAACTCTGCCAGCATAAGAGAGCTGAGTAAAACCTGAGTGATCCCCACAGGCTTTGAAGCTATAATAATGTTTATGTCTCAACCTCCTCTCAGAGTTCATAATGAGCATTAATTAAATACACCTCAGGGCTCCCTATGTAAGAGTAAAATACTCTTACTCCCACTAAAGAGAGAGAGGAAACCAGTCCTTGCACAGGAGGGCTTGGAGTTTCTCCTGGCTCTGGGTGTTATTTCAAAGAACTTTGAGTGGTCAGCTGGACATCAGATTTAGCTGCGACCACAAAGATTTAGTTGTGACGTTGATCCTGTGGCTCAGTTTTCAGGAATTCTGAGCTCTTCCAGCTCCCCATATCTTCAGGCAGAGATGTATGCCAATATTCTATTTATCTTTAAAAACATGGGGTAAAGCAGTAATCTATTTAGTAGACAGTCAATGTAAATGATGCTGAAGATAGCTAGCGTACTTAATTTATGTGAGGTAGGCACCAAGTGCAAACTTAGTAATAAATACACCTAATTTGTTAGCCTCAAAGGTCACCAATATGAAGTCCTCTCTAGTCACCAAAGAAATAATTCAACAAATTCAGTTAAGTACTTAAAAAATATACATCACTTTGCTCTGAATGTGAAACAAAGCGCCAGACTTCACTCTGAGAGAGAGCACTGACAAAGTCTTTGTCACAGAAATCACATTGGACATGTCAGTGTGAGCCAGAGCACACAAAGAAATGATGACATAGTTTATTGCCTGTGAGCCTTGTGCTGAAATACTTACAGGAACAAACCTTGACCACTGCCATCATAGGGTCATTTGCTTAGATATGGCCCATGTGCCTAGATAAGGTCTTCTGATCAAATGATACTTCAGTTTCCTATCAGCTGTTTCAGAACCAGCACCCACAAGAACCTTGACAATGGTGAAAACTTGGAGGGTGAAGAGGGACTTATTGTACAACAACAAGTTATCATGGTTCATACTCTCTTTTGCTGCTGCTGAACAGATTCCACATATGACCATTATCTGCTCATGGGCATGCAGGAGGATTTCTGACCCTTCTATGTCACGTAGTAGCACTAGCAGAGTTCTCTGTTTAAGCTCACTGGTGGAGTTTAGGCCATGACCAGCACTCACCTCTGTGACAGGTGAAGAAAGCAGAGAAAAATGTTTGGCTCTTTTAAAGAATAAAATGGGAGAATCAGCATGGAACTTTTTATCTCTAGAACAGGCTCCTCTTGGGCTGTGAGTCCTGCAATACCAGGCAAGTGTTTACATGCAGATCACCCTCACAATCTGCCTTGGAGACTAATAACCTAAAGCAAATCATCTGCACACTATGTGCAGGTGCCCCTAATATAGACCATATAGCTCCAATAGCATATGAGTATACACACTTGTAAGACTTTCATGCTAATTCTCATATTCATTTCTTTGTATTATTCCTAAAATTTTACAGAATTAAATCACTCTCCTTTTTCCCTAGACTAAATCTAATTTGCAGCACTTCTACTTTTCTGAAGTTCTCATGGTTTCTCCAAATTTTCTGTGGCACACTTAAAAGTAGTGTTTGGTTATAATTTGTGACATTTTCACTTTAGTTTTTTGTACCTAGATTATGCCGCAAAATCTCACATTCATTTAGCTGTCTAAAGGAAAGGAAAAGTTCTAAACTCTTGCCCCATGTCTGAGACAAGGCTTTCCTTATGGCAAAGTGACCGTCAGGAGGAAACTAGCCAGACAGTCTGAGTGATGACTTGGGGGGGGTGATGGAAGCCCCTCTGGGACAATGCTTTTTCCTGCTTTTGGAAGTCCCTCCTATTTCCACATTGGCTTCTGCATCCGGTACTTTACCAGGATTCTCTCTCACATCAAAGCATCTCTCCCCAGGCTACACATGTAGGGGCACAGCCTTAGTTTCCATGGGAAATAGTTTTATCCCAAAGGAAAGGGAAAGAAATGTTTGGTTTAAACATGCTTAACACTCCCCCTTCTGTTTAAGGCACTCTGTTGTTGCACTTTCTCTGGCCCCTTGGGGTATCAACATGCTCTTTACCACACTTATGCTTATTTTCTTAGTTGAGGTGTTTAGAAGGGGCCGTGGGGAAATTTTGCTTTCATCCACATTGGTTAAATAAGCATCATCAGGCTGAAAGCTTGCTAAATTAATTGCACCAAATTCTTTTTTGTTGGTTTCACCCTTAGGATGAGTTGGTCCCAGTTCTACCTTTTAAAAGAACTTCATGATGTAGACAACGTGGAATTTGTGTTTCTCTCCTAAAGTCATTAGAAATACAGAAGGAGCCAACATATGGGTGCTAAAGCTGTTGCTTAGCTTAGTGAACAGATCCCTGAATTTCTGTGGAGGGATCCATGAATTTTCCTGGAAGAGGAAGTTAAGGAGGTGTTTTCAATAAAGAGTTCAAATCAGATATGAGTTGCCTACTCTGTATTTTGCTGAGAATTTTGTGCAACTTCAATCAGCCCACAGAAGAAAAAGAAATCTTTGGAAATGAGACTGCTCTTGAGTTGTGTGCTCCTCTTGAGTAAACAACCTACCAGCAGAAGCTGCAAGCCTCATGATAGCAGCTACAACATCTTAATGATACTGATGTGATGAGGTTTGTAGCTGATACCAATTGGTGAAACAGATGGGCTTTTGAGTGCACAATCCCTTTTCAAAGCTTAGCAAGAAGACAATAGCATGTTTCTGCTTTGACTGTGAGTGTGAGAGAACTCAAAACTATACAAGTGTTTGCTGGTAGCCATGACTGGTACCAAGGAGGAAACACCCAATGCTTTCCATGGTCAGGATTAAACCAAGCCTGGACACTCTAACCACACACGTTCCTCCTTATCCCAAATACTTACAAAACATGTAATTTGGTAGCCCAGTTACTCCCTTTTTGAAGTCTCCTGAATTTGTTTGTTTTTCAACTGTTGATGCCATTAGTTCGTCCCCTATTTCCCACTGTTGGCATGTAATCTCTTTAGGGTGGTTGCTCATGCCTTCAGGGTTGCTGGGTTTCTTTCCACGCCAGGCTCTTTGATTTTGCCTCTGTTTGGGGGTTGGTAGGTCTTTTGATTATCTGAAGTGCTTTGAATTCTGACTTTAATTACATTGCCATGTAAGAGGCTCTTCTACAAGGGCTGCTGACTGCAAGGCCTCTGACTGCCTCAGTAGCCATGCTGCTGGGTGGAGAAAGTGCCATGGAACACGTACGTGTTTTATAAAGACAGTAGTCAGTGAAGTGCAAAACTGACAAATCACCTTCAAGAATGTGAGACTTTGTGTTGTTTTGGGGTTTTTATTATATATGTGTATATATATATATTTACCAGTACTAACAGGAACTAAAATGCTTACATCTACCACAGAAAAATGCTAAATCTGGAAACAGATCTCTAACATCTCAGTCAGAAGCGTGGCATTTTTCTTAGCAACAGATTGTCAGCCAAAGTCATGCCAGGCCCAGCAGAGTTGAGGATGTAGATGAATTGGAGACTGTCCAGAAGGAAGCAACAGGAATGATAAAAGCTTTATAAAACATGAGTGATGAGGAAATGTTAAAGAAACGGAGTTTGTTTAGTCTAGAGGAAAAAGACTATGGGGGAAAACGTATAAGTTTTCCAATATGTAAACAATTGCTTTAGAGAGGACAGCCATCATTTGTTCTCCACAGCCACTGTGAGAAAGATGAAAATAAATCAACGTCATTTGCAACAAAAAAAAAGTCAAGCTATGCTTTGGGAACCAGGTTTTGTCTGGATATTGAGCACTTTCATTGGCAGATTCGAGAACAGGTTAGACCAACACCTTACAGGGAAGAGGTGGCTAAACCTTATTTTGACTCATGGGAAGGTATAGGACAAAATGATTGCAGGAGATTCTTTCCAAGACTTACAGCTTTATAAATTTAAGACGAAGGACTTCGAAGGGAAAAGATTCGAGCTGGGTAAATGTGTAGTTGCTTTTTCTAAGTGGTAACTCCAGTCACCCTGGTGTCATTTCGACAATAAGAAATTAAGTCTTCCCTACGTCAGCTTTTTTGGGAAGAGTTTTTAAAGCCATACAGCTACTCTGTTTAGCAGAAACTCCCATTCTTTCCTCTTTGTTTATCCTCTTAACTTTCCTCCATGAGATGTAAAATATGCTTTGGTCTCCTGCTTGAAGGAGTTGGAGGAGCTTCTCCCACTGGTTTGAAAGAAATCCCCAATCTGCAATCACAACCAATTCAGTCTTTCCAATAGGGAAAATGGTTCATGGTGCCATGGTGGGATAATACAGTTGCATGTTTTAGGTATCACACCTCAGGCAAATTGTTCTGGGCCCTCACTGCCACCCTGAGGAAGTTTTCAATGCACATTCATCTATGTTACGGTACCGGGCTTGTCAGTGTGCACCAACCACCGTTGTGTGGTCAGATTTGCAGCCCTGTTTGCAACAGCAGAAGGAGTGTGGTGTTTGCTGTGCCGCACAACAGTGGGATTAAAATCATCTGGGGAAAGGTGCCTTCTGACCCAGCCAGTTGGTGGGTCAAGGGCAAAGTGGAGGAACAGCTGAAAAAACTGAATGTTTTAGTAAAGGCTTTAAAACCATTAGAAAACATTTATGCAATAGAGGAGGTAAACAGGGAACCTTAAGAAAATGTCTTACTGTGGTTTTCACCTTCAAAGTATTTTTCAGGGAATGATAATTCATTTATAATTAATTGCTAATGGATTTATTATTATCAATATTGATTTCACTCGACAAGGCAAGACATAAAGTTAACAAGTGTGAGGCATTGTGTGCAAAACATGAAGTACCTCCAGGTTCATTGCTGTGCCAAGTAGGTTGATCAAGAGCCAAGACTGCAAAATGTGGCATCAGGGGACCCCTTACTGCCAGTCTGCCAGAGAGGACAAGAGTCCTGGAGGCAGAACTGCCATCAACAGAGGAGGCAAGCAGGCAGCCTTGAGCAGGCCATGGGGGAGCTAGTATACTTCTGAGATTAAATCCTATGTGCCTTGATAGAGACAACTTCTCTCTACAGTATCTCTCAGCATTCTGTTAATTAAAAAAAAAACCAAACCCAAAAACAAACTAGGATAAATTTACAAAAATAAATAAATTAAAGAGAAAGTAACTTCTGCCAAAAAATGAACTTTCATGTTCAACTTCTACTTGAAACTAACTTCCCAGGAGCCAACTTTCTCAGGGAATAGCCTGTTATCAGATAAAGGAAGGACTGAACAAGAAAGATAATTCCTTTGTTATGAAAGTCATCCTCCTTTATCAGGACCTTCTCCCCCAGCTTTTAATGCTCACTGAATTTCTTCTGATCTCTTAGCATCTTTGTATTTTCCCACCTGTCTGTCAACCTCCTCTGAGGGTATTTTCCTTCTTGAAGCTAAACTTTGCAACACAGCTAAAAGAAAGCAAACAGAAATTTCTTCAATCACTCTCATTGCTTAAAAATTCATAATCATTTCTATAGCCAAAGGCAGAAAAGCTAATTATTTACTGTCCCAACCAGTCTTAGCACCTCTCGGGAAAATGTGCTATTGAGCCAGCTGCACTGATGCCTCTGCAGCAGGCAGCTCTCATCGCTGGGACCCAAGTGTACCAGCATCACCAGTGGGACTTCTCCAGCTTTGAACAGATCTGCTGCAGCAGGGTAGCTATAAGGCAGAGGAGCTCAGCCACCAGGGAGTGGAAAGACAGTCTTGCTTCTCTCCCTAGTGAACCTTCTGGCCATCTTCATATTGGCATTTACAGAAAAGTGAGATATTTTGAAAAAGATTGTCATTTTTCCTTTTCCTAAGTGCAGCCCATTTAAGCTTGCTACATAGGATATAAAGGAAAAGGAGCACCAGTAGAATTCTGGCTGATGCAGGCAAATACCTGTCCAAAAATTATTCACTGAGTGGTGGCTTTGCCTTTCTGTTTATATGTTTGTTTGCCTTTTATGGAAAGATGCCCAGATCTGCTTACTGCTGTGAGAGATTTGGAGGATTAGGACTTGCTCTCTACCCCACATTATATTGCTGTCAGATTCCACTGGAAAATCTTCTATATGGGCATCCTCTTCCTCATCCTTTTGAGGCAACGCGTTCCCTCTCCTTCTTACGTATCTTTCATAATCTGCCTCTAAACTGAGTTCTGATCTGACATTTGTGACTTCTTTGTAACATATTCTGAACCAAAAAAGACCTTTCTCTCAAAAGGTCTCTCAAATTCTTTGAACTCCCGCATCCAAATTCACAACAGACTCTTCTTTCCTGTCTTCCCTTGCTTTTTGTTGTCAACTGGAATAGACTCGCTGCATTTCTCAGTAAATACTGAGGAAGATAAACCCGAATACACAGCCTTTATTGAGGTCTCACCGCGGGCTACCTCAGGCACTGTCTGCTGTTCTGCACTGGAACAAGAAGAGTAGTCAGAGAGCTACAACATGTAATAATTTACCTTGTCTCTAACAACCTTTAATTACCACAGCTGATTAAAAAGGCCTGGGAAGGCTAACTGTGAATGATGGGGATCTAGCAGAGGTGGATGGTCAGGGATGATAGATCAGGCATGACATGATGATAGTACAGAGAGGATAATGTGGCTGTCAGCACTGGAGCTGCACGTGTCAGAACTAACAGAAGCAGCAGATCTGAGACAGCAGTGATGGGAAGGGCCCTGCAAGGCAGGGAATGGATATGAGGGAACAAGCTGGGAAATGGAGAAGATGGCATTGTGATGGCAAACATATCTATGATTGGCAGGTGCAAAAAGGTAGACTTATTCCTTTTCACAGGGAATGTTTTGGAAAGGGCTATGCTATTTTTAACCCTTGGAACTGAATTAGGCTATTGTGATATGCATCATAAATCAACCAAGCATATGTATAGTCCTAGCCATGTATCCAAGACAGCCTAACTTCTGCCAAGGACACCCCACAGATGTGCTTGTGGATTCAAGCAAAAGGCAAAGTCTCCATTATGGTATTTAGTCTGGACTTCAGTACCTCCAAAGGGCTGCTCAGAAGTTTCCCTGCTCCATGCTCCACCGTGGCCTTTCCTACCTTGGCTGTGCCCCAGCTCCTAGATGTCCCAACTCTTCCTTCAGTCAGGCTTTGGCTTCCTTTCCCAGTCCCATCTCAACACTTGCTCTCCCTGCCCTGAGTACAGCAGTCACTCTGTCAAGGCCGAAGGCTTCCACCTGCTTGCAAGGGGCAGCGTCACCTCCTCCCAGCACCCAGCTGGGGTACCTGGCTTGCATGGCTGGGGCTGAAGCCAGCACAGTTCACCAGCTGTAAGGAAAACCTCTGGGTAGCTAAGTCTGCTACTGTTTCTGGCAGAATAATTATACTGACACGCACATGGGAAGTTTCTACCTTTTCATATGTTTTCAGTGAGAGAATTCAACACTGTTTCCCAGGGTTACTACGAGCTAATAGACTGCAGACATGGAGCAATGACAGGATTTTTCCCTTGTGAAGGGATTTTTCCCTTGTACTTTCCCCTTCAAGGAAAGCCCTATTCCCTTCTTCCCAGGCTTTCACTCTCCCATCCACCCAGCACAACTTGATGTTGCATTGATTGAGTAAATTGTACAGAAGGATGCAAACATCTGGGTGTTGGCAGAGTGTCTCCCAGATGGCCAACACTCTTGGCTCCTTCTTTCTCAAGATGAAAGAATCCATTTTAAAGCCAGTTAAAAGAATATTAGAGAATTGATCTGAACACAGCAAAGTGAATAGGCCAAGAGTTACATTTTCATCCTCTACTGCCCTCTATTGAGAATGGATCCATCTGCAGAAAAAAAATCGAAACTGCAGTTATTAACAACAAAATTCAACATAGAGTTTTATCCCCAAACAAAAAACCCCACAACTTTTTAAAGCCCATATGTTCAGTTCCAAACAAAGCATTAAAGTATTAAAACTTACCATTTTGCTTTTTGAAATATTTGTTAATGCACTATTTGCAGGTTCCATACATGAAGGCAAAATTGTAATGAATCAACCATTCAATCCCCATGGATTTACCATTCAATCCCTGGGATATGCTTATGGAGAACTGTTATATTAATAACCCAACTAATAACCAAGCTGTTACGATAACCCAAAATAATCCATCTGGGACATGATGATGCCAGGTGGAAGCTGCTTTGAGGGTTCAATCTACAATATGTTCCACATCCATTAGAGCAAAGGCCCTTTACTTTCACCCTGACCTAATCAGCTCAAATGTCAGTGGATGAAAGAGCATTTAGCTATGCATTCTTGGAGCATTCTTGGAAACAAGAATGACAATACATTTCCCTAACAAAAGAATAAAAAAAGAAGAAAATCTGCCTCCTGACTTTAAAAACACTCTCTGGCAATGTGATTCCTTGGCAGTATCATTCCTCCTTTGGCAGTATTTGTGGAAAAATGTAGAGGAACAGAATGAGTTATAGTGATGCTAGCAAAAAGAAGATAGAAAAGATTATCGGGTCCTGTATTTTTCTACCACTTTACCATCTGAAGAGCTCTAAAGGCTTACAAGTAATTGTTTATAAATTAATTATTTGCAAAATAGTTATGTGCAGGTAATTATCTCAAAAATCACAATGGACAAGCAAAGATTAAATTTGGTTTTGTTTTACAAAAAGGGAAATTTGAGCGAAAAAAATCCAGTCTGAAGTGTTTAGGTCTAAAGCCTAAAACTAGAATCCTCCATCTCCTCTTGTCCTTTCAAACAAAAAAAAATTAATATTCACAAGTGTGTAGCACTTTCAGCTATATAAAGGATGGCAGGAGATTAATACTGGTTAACCACATGACCTAACATTTTTTGAGGTGAAAGTGTCCCACTGTGACATCTTCTTCACTGTGGAATTTAAGAATGAAAAATTATGTGTCCTGGATAAAGCCGTGATGATTTGAAGAAGAATTTGCAAGAAAATGCTACCTATTTTGGGCACTGATTCCAGATAAAAGTGAGAGAAGATTCGCTTCTCTGGGCTTTCCTCACTTCCCCGCTATTTTGATAGGTGCCCACTGATGTTTCTAGGTTCTCTTCTGCCAATGACAACTAAGCTCTGACAGCTGGGATCTCCTGCATCCCAGATCCATAAAATGACTGGTTTATATTCCAGAAACATTAGTCTTTCAGTATAAATCTGAGCACCCGGAATGGGGAGCTGGGATCTTTAAAAACAAAGCCCTCTGCTCCTAGAGTTCTTATGGCATTTCATAAAAGCAATAATCCATCTTTTGCCAAGCAAGGATTCTCTCCCACAGACCATCTATGTGGTTTCCATCTGCACATTAATTGGAAACTGCTTGGGGTAAAAAAGTATTTATATGTTTTGAATTACAGCTGTTCCCATGCTCTGGCAAGGTGCAGGGAGCTCTCTTCCCACAGTCCAGCCCTCCAAGGAGAAACCACAAGCTGACTGAAGACCTTGAGCACTGAAACTCTGGGGCACTTGGGTGGTATCAGCTGGGCCGAGGTGGAGCCGTGTGCCACTGCTCACTACAAGGAGACATGTGCCTGTTTTCTCTTGGGCAAAGGGTTCTCTGCTGGGTACACTCCTGCCTGCAAGTCTTCAGCAGAGTCTCCTGCTCTCTGGCAGCTGTGGTTGAAGGAACACGTATTTTGTATTGTTTCTGCCAGGTAAACATCTTTAATGCCCTCAAAATTGATGCTGATGTCTTCCTTCAGGGATGTAAGTTGTGAAACACCTGGGAGAAACCTAGAAACACAGATGAGCACCCTCAGCACAAAAACTAAGCTGAAAAGCATCAGAGGCTGAGCAGACAGAGCACTTCTGTCTTACTCAGACCATCTCTGGAAACTGGGATTTGCCCATGCAGAAAATTACAAGGACCCTGAAAAACAAAAATGATAACAGGAAGACAGGCTTTGCATTGGTCTTATCAGGAATGGTACAGGAGTGGCTTACACTCGATCAGTTTATCAAAACAGCTTTCTCCATGTGCAAGGGCTAACAGCTTTGGCAACATTCATCCTCCAGGAGTACTCACAGAGCAGATCTAAGGAAGATTTTACTCAAAAACTGCTCTGGCATCTCCTCACTTAGGAAACAACAGGTACAAGCAACCAGAGAACGGGCCTGGATGGACTGTATCCTAACTGGAAAACTGTTTTGCAGACTTGCTCTCTGTGCTGATCTTTCTTGCAAACTCATCTTGGGATCTCTTAAGAAAAAATCCCCAACATTTATAGAACATCAGAGGAAGTTTATCCATGACATGAGAAACATTCCATGGATATTATTTTAGTAATAGATCCAGATGGCAATCTACTGCAGCTTAGTAACCAGAAAGATTTTTATGCTGCTCTGAGATAAAATTTTTTTCAGGTCTGAAATCAGAGGAATTGACTGACAGTCTCTCTACAGCAAATAAATAATGTGAAGAGCCAAATGGAGTATTTATTTTTATGATTAAACTATTCAGCAGGTTAATTTTAATATAATGTAAATGCAGGTTTTATGGAAGGGATAGTACATAGCTAAATGCTATGTACCAGTTTTCCATTGCTACAGGGATTTCACCGCAATGTACTTAAAGCCCCATCCTATGTTTCAGCAGGGCTGAAAGCCTGTTAGTGCTTCGAAATGATGAGAGCAAATGAAATTGAATAGCAAACAAAAAGAAAGTCCAGACTTGATCAGTGATGAGAGAATTCCAACTGGGTCCGCTTGGGAGCAATGATCAAGAATTAAAGTCTTGATTTTTTTTAAGCTAACAAATGAAGCTGCTTTATTCTACTTAAATGGGATAAGAAAAGCCTTATTAATGGGAGCTAACAGTTGTACTAATCTGCAAGCCACATCCCTATTGGTCCCAGTAGGAAAAAAAAAAAGGAAAGACTTCTAAAAATGTTTAACAAAACCCAGACAAAATGTGAAGAGCAAGAGATAACTCAAAGATATGCAACTTTGTAGAAGAAGAAAAGTCTGTTTTCATAACTGAGTGAAGAGGCAGGAGCATGAGGTGCAGCTCTCATCCTTTGCGCTCCAACCTCCGGAGTTTACAGTCTGCAGGCTGACTGCAGAGGGGCTCTTGCCAGGTGTATGAAGGTGGCCTGGGGCTCAGGGTTTTGCCCTGTCTTTTTTTTTTCTTTTTTTTTGGTTTTGATTGAGGACTTGATCCCCCCAGGCACCTGCCTTACCAGGATTACTTGCTTTTCTGGCATGAATGATCTCAGCAGGTGGCTCTGTGAGGGCAGCATGCCCATTCCTGGGCAAGCCGAAATATTGGCCCTCTCTGCTGTCACATTGGCAGCCTCTAATGTACGCTCATCTCCATATAAGTATTGCTTAGGCTCCAGATTTGGCCAGTTGTGCGATTACTGTGCCATCTGTAATCCGTACGCTCTCCTGAATCTCTGGCTGGCTCGCTGGCTAGGGGGATCTTTCAGCACTCCTGCTGTATCTCCTCCATGTCCATGTGCTCTTGGTGGCACCATTCAGTGTCACTGACTTGACTCTAGCTGACAGGCAGAGCAATAGCTGTGAAGATGTGTCAACATCCCTGGCTGCCAACATGTGGAGGCAACCTGAATGCATGCCCAGGACTCCTTGGGAATTAAGATGTGGCTTCTAAATCTTGTGGCTGTCTCTGCACAGCCCTGGTGACCTGTGCTGGCTGGATTAGTGACAGAATAATGCTGTAAGGACACTTTCACAGGGCTGGTGGACTAATCCCTCAGCAGGGGAGGAGAGAGAGGAATAGCACAAGTGAGATAAGACAGAAGATCCCCTGGCATCTGTGTAGCAATAAGTGAGGAAGGAACCATTGCTATGAGAATTGAGAACAACATGCCCTCATTAGTCTAAGACATAGAAAAGACGGGGGGTGGCATGCGGTGTGCGGGGACGAAGGATAAAACTTGGCCCCATTGTAGAAATACATAAAACAATAGTTGAACCAGAGTCTTAGTTAAGTCTTTTTTTTCATATGGACCAAGCCCACCTGTGAATTGATAACCAAAATACAATTTTGTCTTCATCTCAAGCCAATGTTTAAATGCAAGTGATGAGGAAGAACTCTCAGGAGGTGCCTGAGCTCATTAAGCCTCAAGAAGAGAAGGCTCAAGGGGAATCTTACCAATCTGTAGAAATACTGAGTGAGGGAGAAAAAAGAACAAAAAACACAAAATACAAGAGGTATTGAAATATGGGAAATAAAATTTTTACTTAAAATAAAACGTATTTATTATGAAAGTGCTCAATCACAGAAATAGGTTGCTCAGAAAGGTTGTGGAGTCTCCATCTCTGGAGGTATTCCAAACCCTACTCAATGCAGTTTTTTGTAGAATGCTCCAGCTGACCCTGCTTTGAGCAGAGGCGTTGGACTAGACGGGCTCCAGAGAACCCTTCCAGCCATTTTTTTCCCTTTACACCCAATCTCATCATGGATTCAAACTGCACCCTCTTGATGAGATCACTACAGTTCTTAAACTCCTGCTCAGCAAACACATGTGAGATACCCCATGGAGATGAATATTTTTACATGAAGTTCACAAATCCTCCATGTCTTACACTTTTAGGTAAACATTTGCCCCTGAAAATGCAAGTTGTAAAGTGCTTCCTGACTTGCTGTTAATGATTGCATCAAACAGAGCAGTGATGAATTCAAGGCTAATACGGGGGAGTCTTTCAATGAGCCTCAAAACTTCCAGCTGCTGCACACAAACCCCATTACTACAGAATTGTGACATGGAATAATGAAGTAATTTATCCAGACTAAAATGGGTCAGAGTTTTGACAGTGATTTCAGTGAAAGCATGGTGAGGTCCTTTGGGTTTGGCTATATTTTTCAAAGAACCTAACCTGATTCCTAATACAAGGAAGCATGCCCAATTTACATGGCTCTATATTTTAAATAGAACTTCCTTTTAATAACCTGGATTTAATGCATTTTACAATGTATTTATTATCTCACACTGTGATATTTTGTAACTTAGATTTTCAGCTAACGAGTAGCTCATCTAATGAAAATAATGATTTTTTCATGCTGTACTACATGGAAACTTAAAGTATTTCAATTAAACAAACCACCTCATTAGTGTGCCTTGATAACATAGTGGAGTTTTCTTTGATATGGTCAGAAATATCTAGCATGCTTTTGGGATGCAATCAAACTCTCCAATAAACTTGTTGCTAAAGAGAGCTGACTAGCACCATGTATTTCTTGAGCAGTCAAATGACCTAGTTTAGAAGTGTTTGAAGCCATTTTATACTCTGGAAGGAGAACAAATTAACCTTGTTTAACAAGTAGTTTTCAATTTGTGTTCCAGCACTCTTCCGCACTCTACCATCTCCAGTGCAGTAGCATGGCCTTATTTCATCCTTCCTGTTACATATCCTAGATACTTAATGCTACAGCTTTGGGAAGCACCTCTCATCTGCTGTGTGGACCCTGGGAGGGGGTCGTGTCATTGTACTCAAAATGCATTTGAAGCCACAAGTCTTGTTATCTGAGATCTGCTTCAGTTTTTTGTACTCTATAAAGAACTAAAAGAAAATCAGGGCCATTGTTGCCTTTCACTTTGCTTTATTTGGCCTGTTCCTTTGAAAGGCTTGTTCAAATGAATATTGCAAAGATAGCAGAGAACTCTGCAGCAAAACCCCAGCTTTTGGTTGAGACAAGACCAAACCGAGCTACCTCTTTACTGCAGAAGATTTCTGTGGCTGCAGCCAGTTCTCGTTGGGATGTGGGGTCAGGCCTATGGGTATTATAAATCAACATATCTCTGTTCAGGGAGCTGGTTTTTATCAGATGAAGATCTGGATTCACATTTCCATAGTTTCTCTGAGAATGAGCATTTCTGGGTAATTTTCTATAAGGCTACTGTACATTAAAGTTACAGTGAGTTGCTGTCTTTTAGGCTCTTCCCTTGAAAAACTTGGTTCAGATTTGGATCTCATTATAGGCAAAATGATCTGCAGAAAATATCTCTGATTGCTGAAAGTAATTAGCTACTCTCTCGTCAGCTGCAGTGGACCATACATTTAACACTAGGTAGCTTCACCATCTCTAAGTATTCACTATAAAGGAAAAGCAGATGAAAGGCATTTAGTCCATGTGCCAGCTCGCCTGTACTAACCTTTCCTGTCACTCTACTCCTTTGTCAGTTCTTTCAGATAGGACTTTAGTGTGCCTTTTTATCACTGTGAAAATCACATTAAGCAACAAACAAACAAGCTTTTCACACACAAAATTTAACTGGTGGGCTGTTACATTTGGAAAGCTACCTGGTACCTCCCCATCTGCATTCTTTCTCCCTCAGCTGCAAAACTAAAGTGGACCTTGTTAGTTTTCTATTCAAGTTAATTTTGATGCCTTCTGTTCTCAGCAGATAAGGTCTTCATCCTGATGCAAAGAAATATTTACACCCAAATTGCAAGCTCTCATCCACCTTTGCCTGCCTGTTACAAACCCTAAATTCTAAGCTTAATGTAAGTTGGCAGTGTCCCTTTAATCAAAATTTAATGCTTGTCTTCAGTCTCCTCAAAGCACTTAAAATCTAACAGCTTTAGAAGGGAGAGAATCATTAGTGCTGCCGTCCTCTGCTTCCCAGAGAGCAGGAAGTTTGACCATAAGGTGTTACGCAAATGGAGCTGTTGTGTTGCTCTCCACAGAGCCCTATTTGGGATCAGCCTGTCCGACTTTTGCTCTTTTTGCTGCTCACAGGGAAGAGGGTGCAGAGCAGTCAGAAAATCTGCTCAAGAATAAGACGAAGCCAACACTTTCCTTCAGAAGTTCGGAGCAGGCCCGTCTTTGTGCAGACAGGTACTAAAATTCACATCTGACTATGTCAGAAATACTACATTCAGCTGTCTCAGCTTCTGTCACAGGCATATCTGCTGAGAGGAGAATCAGCCAGTTAGTCTGGGATGTTCATAGGAGATTGGTTCCCATTCAGTCATTCTGATTCCTGGACCTGTGAGAAGCCAGGCTTGCAGTTTGGCAGCCGAGTGCTTGGAAAGCTGGCTGAGATCCCCTCTGAAAGTCTGGCCTTGAATCTGCAAATATGCAACTCGGAAACCCCCGTAAGGAGCAGCCAGTCTGATGCCAAGCATAGGCCAAGTTCATCACAGCTTCATGAAAAAATAACACCTTCTGGGATTTTTGCCATGCACAGCAAAGTACAGTGTTGCAGAAATATTTTGTAGGCAGCTTTCTGTACAGTGCTCTGCAGGCATGGCTACCTAACATTGATCCAGGCATTTCTTTCAGCACAGTGTCACATCTTGTGTTCTACCAGTGTGATGCTTTATGATTTAATATGCTCTGTTGTTTGCTTCTCAAACCATTTAATTTTTCTTACAATTTCCCTTCAAACAAGGTGAATTTGCATTATTTTTTTGTTACAAAACTTCATAAATACAGATGTATATGGGTACCTCTAGGCATTAATTGTTTCCTGTTGAACACCAATAAAAATGTATCCGGACAGATATTTTAATATGTCCCTGATTACTAATGTACAGTTTAGGTTGTATAGTTTATAGTTGTTAGCAAGGAATATCCAAAGCCTCATGTGCACATATTTGCTTGCTCACTTTCTCTCTGCTTCTCTTCCTTTTGCATCTAAAGTGTGTAGGATTGTGCTGGGCTTTTACCTTTGGAGAATTTGGTTCAATCTGACTTACACTGTAAGCAAAATCGAGTTGCAGAAGATCATTCTAATTATTGGAAGTATTTGCCTGATCTTTAGTAGGTTATAGCCTGGTCATTACCATTTTGCAGTATGTTACAGTTTTAGCTGTTAAAATATGTTCACAGCTGGGCAGTACCTTGATAGCTCCTGCAGTGAAATCTGGTGTGAGGGGAATGGATGCTGCATACAATAAATGCAGTGTGACAGTCTAAAGGGCAGGAAACTTGGTCCAGTGAATGTGCAGCAGATCATCGTTTGAAGGGGAATAATTTTACATGTAGCTAGCTATACAGAACACACATCCAAAGGGATTCTTACCTTCATGTCTTCTTGAAGAATGAAGGCATTTATGGAGAAGTAGGGTAAGGAGACACAGGGAGTAGACAGGAGGCAGCTCACTCACAGACTTAGTGCAAAGATATGGATACACTTAACTGAAGAGGGAAGGAGTGATGTTTTCTTCTCTCTTCATATGATGAAAATAAAAAGTGATCAGGATAGATTTTTGTTATCCTCTGGGCATTAAAAGCTTAAATGCAAAATGCATGACTTATTATATCTAGCCAAATCTTAGGGGTAAATAGGCAGTATGGGGAATTAGTTGTTGTTAATTGGACTTCTGAGCTGAATTCCCAGGGTGCTGCACTGCCAGCATATCCCTTTTGTTTTAATATTGAAACAGGGAGAAGCCAGTTCTGTGATGGATTCATTCCACTATAGAACAGCAGAGCACGCTAAATCATCTTCATCGAAATAAGTTGCATCTGTCAAATGTAAATATTTTAGGGTTAATTTCTACATGTACTATAAAATGTATTTGTTTCTCCATTGAGCATTTGGAAACTGTAAAGTAAATCTTCCAGTAGCATAAATTGCCTAATTGTTCTCTAATATCTTAAGATACGACTCACTGTTTCTTAAGCTATCGTATTTAGATCATATTTTCTATGTAGTTTGGGGCAGTCAGTTCTGCTGCTGGTGAATTGAACTCTTCAGAATTCCATGGCAGTGAGTGTGCTTTCAGTGATACTAACAAAATGTGCAATCTCGAAAATCCTATTTCATGTTGTTTTACCAACACTATACACAGTGTTCCTTCTTTCCAAATTTTTAACAATAATCACAAAAAAATCCCAAAACCCAAAGATCTCTCACAGATTCTGGAGACCCAGAAAAAATAGTCTTTGTGCCAGGCTTTTGTTCTAGGAGGCAGTTCAGTCTAACATGCTGAAAAATTTGATAAAGTACAAATCCCCGGAGCCAAGGAGAGGCCACAGGTCACCCATCTCCTTTAGGAGCCTGTTGTAGTTGATCCTCCTTGCACAGCTAATTGCCACTGGTATAATCCAATGGGTAACTGAGAAAAACAGGCTTCTCTTGCATGTTCGACTCCGTAAAACATCACCAAGAAATGTCCCTAGTGCTCCTGAAGTGGTCAGAAAAAAAACAGGGAGATGTTTATATGAATTATAAACTCCTCAGAGAACTTAAGCAGCAAAACCTTCCTGTACTGTTAATGTATCTTTAAATCATTAAGACGAACAAAGTTTTTTTAAAGGTACTCTAATGCATGATTGACCTTTCTTCATTTTTTATGTCTTCTCTCATCCCTGTATGGTCAACATTTGTCATGGTAACTAGCCCTTCTTATTTTAAAGAACAAAGCAACAGCAAAACATCCAAAACTACAGATCCCTTTGACACTTAACTTCTCACTCAGTAGTTTGGTCTCAGTCAATTCAAAGGAGTTTTATTGTTTATTAGACTTGAAATAGAGTCTAGCCTATACCTTTCTCACCTGTTCATGGGATCCATGTCAATTTATGGCAGATGGTTTTGAATAATTTCTTTTGGAAAGGGGCAGCTACACCTAGTATTTGGTGTTCACTACTGTCCCAAAACTTGTGCAGATAAAGAATTGTACTTTAATTCTCTTTGCAGAGTCCCTCAGATTTTATTAAATAGTAACATCAATTACGTTTATTTTAAAACTGGGAAAGCTGGACTTAAACCAGTTAGGACTAGTATTCAGAGAACTAGATTGTTAAGGTATTTGGGAGATAACACTGAGTGACCTGCAGACATTACGTTAAAGATACCCAAAATCACGGTCACCACCACCGGTGCACACATGGCTGATTACACTGCCCTTAATTAAGTGATTGACCCAAGCCTGCCACAGGAAACTGTCAGTGAGAGTGCTTTGCCCCTTTGATCCTGGGCACAGGATACATCTTCCCTGTGAGTCAGGGAAAATTCAGCCATGCCCCTCACCTTGGGTAGCTGCTGCTGGGGGAGGGAGCAGTGTGAGGTGATGATCCCAAGCAGCTCTGGAGACATTCCCAATGTGAGTCTTCCTGGAGAAGCGAGATGCCTACAGCATTGTACACATTGCTGGGGAAGGATTGCCTCCAAGCCTTTGATGCCTGGATGGTCAGAAGGCTTAGACATGAGAAGCAGACAGGGTTTAGCTTCATTTGGCACCAAGGGTGAAATGCAGTTTTCACAGCCTGGAGGAGCTGTGCAGGGCTGCTTTATTTTTCCATTGCTCTGTGTGGAAGATAGTCCAACTTATGACGGCTGCACCAGGAGAACCGACACAGGGGATGTCGCAGGCCAGGGACTCTGACTTCAGCTCGGGGGCTGATGAAAAGCAAACGTGAGCTGTCACCATGCAGAATTCACATCTCAGCTGCTTGTGCTGCCCACGGGCTCAGTACACTGCTCCATCTTAAACACTTTCCACAGGGGAGGGGGAGTGCACACAAAGCCTGTTTAATTAGGCGTTGTGTAGCAAGGATGAACTCTATCCCAAGTGAGATGAAGGATTGCATGTCTCCTCCAGATGGTGAAAGTATTTTTTTTTTTTAAGGCAGAAGAAAATAAGCAGGTGTGAGTATGGGGCCTACCTGTATTGGCTTTAATCAGCAACTTTAAGCAAACTCAGTGTTCTCATCAGAAAAGGGGAAAAATAAACAGCTGAGCACTGTGATTCATTTACACTTCAAATATACTTTGAGTTGGTTATTCCTCAATTAATCAAATAGCTGGTGTATCCCTAAAGTAGTATAAAGTGACACGCTGTGTGAAATCAATTTTCCCTTCCAAAATCATTAAATTCAGTAGCCTGTGACTACATCCCTGCTAATTCTAGTACCGGTCCTTTCATCCTCCATTAACTTTGGCACGCCTAACAGGCTGTCAAAAATAATTTCCCAGAACGTAAATAATTCAGAAATTAAAAATTAATAAATAATAACAGAGAGCTACTGGGAGATAGACTGGGTCAATTAGTCAGCTCTGCATTCTGTTTCTTCGCAGCAGGGGGGCAGCCACATTCGTTACTAGAATCTTTCCTCCGATTCCTAGGTCTGATTTACGGCTCTTCATTACTGGATCCAGTCAGACACAATTACCTCCATCACTATCTCAGTTCCTTACTTCAAAGAAACACACATTTTCTTGTCTGCTTTTTTTCTCCTTGCAGCAGCCTCAGCTTGACGTCCCTGGAATTTCTTCCACGCGGACTAATTAATAAGACTTTGACTTATCATATTCACTTCTCTTCTTTGATGTCCTACCTTAGTCAATCATCCTATTTAATTAGAATTTCAATGATAACTTTACTTATCTCGTGGCTAGATGTAAATTAAAATAACGGGATTTTAATTCTCTTTCTTACAGGGTTATGACATTTTTGACAGAAAAAGTTTCAACCCAAATACGATATTATGTACTTCCTATGCTAGGAGTGCATTCCACTAAATTGTTTTTCCCTTTGCTACAAAATAATTTTGCTTGTTTAACAAGCTCCACTGAAATGGAAATGAACTGCAGCTTCTCATAACGTAATTTGCACAGGTCTGTGTTGTGGAAGGTTATGTTGATAGAAATTAGTATAATCAGATTGTGACACATGCCACATAGTTAACAAGGAAAGGGAATGAGATTTTTTAAGGAAAAAAATCAGCTCTGGAGAGACAGTGGACATTAAGACCTCTTCTTTCTCCCCTTTCCAACAGCTGCTAATACTTCTCCAAGGTTTCTTGTTTTCTTTCCACATTTATGGACCTAAGCCTGCTGGTTGTATCCCAGCAGCAATTGAGGTTGGATTCTGATTTCAATGAGACATTGCTAAAACACATATCCATACGCTGTTCACAGAAATGGTATCATGCCCGTGACTTAACAGGACCAGCATACCCCTCAGCCATCATATCTTTTCCTCTCTGCAGTACCCAGTACGTGCTTGCCCACATGCTCACTTTCCTTCCCATGACTCTTAGAATTTGCCAGTCTAGACTGGTACAACAGCAAGTGAATGTGAATGAAAACATCTCTCATTTTTCAATTGAAGCTTATTGTGGAGAAAAGCCCTAGAAGGATCCATGAAGAGAAGTTAATGGGGCAGTGGAATCCTCCTGGGGCCTGGTAGATTCCTGTAAGTGATACAGAAGTGTGAGGAAAGTATAAGGGGATCCAACCGGGCTTATCAAGCCTTATGCCTTTGGGAACTCTCGCTCTCACTCTGTTGGAACTTTCCATGCGACCAAGCAAATGCTCGTGTACATAGATAGGGGCTTTCAGTAAAAAGAGAGAGAAAGAGAGGACCATGTGGAAAAAAAAGAAAGGATGGTCAACATACCAAGAATTGGTCTTAAACTGTGAACAAAGCGTTCTTCTGGTGCAATAAACAGAATACGGTGACAGCCTGCTGGCTGGCGCAAAATACTATTACTAAATACATTACTAAACTGCCATCAGAGATTATTATCTTTCTAATTGGATCTGGTGGAAAAGAGGTTTACAGTTTTGCGTTGCCAATAAGCAAGTACACCCTGGAAACCAGCCTCCAGTTTTCTCGAGGAAAAAGGCCCACAATCTCAGGTGCTATGCTTCCACTGACATCCTAGAAGGGAAAAAATGGATTTTATAGGATGCCACTGTTACTTTTCCACATTGCTGGTCTATGCATTTGCTAACCCGTCCCTTTTGCTGTATTCAAGAAAAGAAGAAAATGCAGAAAGAGTTAATGAGACATGTTGGATGTGGAAAATGACTGCTCCCAAAAGAGATGTTTTGGTCCTGTGAAGAGGTAGAAGAGAACATGAATCACTTGACTAATCTGTACAAAATGGGCTTAGTGAGCTTCTGCTTCAAATCTTATCCCCACATTAGCTAGCATTAAACCAGTTGTCATTAAGCTAACATTTCTAGATGCTCTGGTGAGCCGATTGCCTGATAGTGCTGTTCCTCTTAAAAAACGAGCTGAAAATGCTTGAAAAAGTAGGCCAGTACATTGGCAGAAGCGAATGGCTGGAATTTAATTGACACTTACTTAACTTACACCGGTTGAGTTCAGAGCCTAAATGGGGTAAGTTCAAAAATGTATCAATACTATTGTCAATAATAAAATAGTTACCTGTTGCACTGACAACATCTAAACTATTCTATCATAATTTAATAGTGTTGTTCTTTAACAATTGGATTCTGTTACACTTTTATATTTAGGCATGATTATTTAATCTAATTTAATTGGCTTTCTTATTCCCCTCAGGGTTCTAGGCCTAGAAAGTTCATGTTAAATACTCTAATTGCTCTGAAATTTACTTGTCTTCTAAAATATGCTCCTATTTTAAATATACCCTAAAATCTAGTTCATACATATTTTCTCTTCTTTCATGAATTAAAAAAAAATTCTGGTGTCCATAATTTGCACTTAAAAAGAGTCAATAATTAACCAAAATAATAATTATAGATTGAAAACAGGGAGGCTGCAGTACAACAAACTGTGAGTTACAAACCCATAAATAAGGCCAGGAGCACACATCAAAGCTTTCTGAACACCCGCTACTCCCTAAAAGCAGAGCTGAAGCAGCTAACGATGGCAGCAGCAGCAGCACCCTACGTGTTTAATGTGTGGGTCTCTGAGTATCATTGTGGAACAGTGCTCAGGTCAGTGGAGCAAAAGAGCATTTGGGGGCTCACAGACCGTGGGCCCAACCCTGTCTTCTTTGCAGGTGGTTATTTCCCATTGGCGCTGTATGAAGACTTTGACCATTTGGGTCAGCATCGATTATGGCAGCAGCCACAAAGTATTCACAAGCGCAACGAGAAGCAGGGGATGGACTTGCTGTGTCAGTGAGAACACCACCACTGCCACCAGAGGCTGGGGAGCAGAAGTAATGGAAATATGCTTTAAAATCCCTTAGTCTTTCATGTTCCAGTGCCAGGGATGAGGGGCTGCCAGGGGTATCTTTTGTGCATTTAGATTTTAATACGGCAGATCCGGCATCACTGGAATGCTGTTTCTGGCTACTGACAAGCCATCCTATACTCCCTTAGCTCTTCCTAGTCCTTCCTTTTCCTTTTCCTTTTCCTCTCTTTTCTTTTCTCAGGGCTCTACCAGAGGCTATTAAATAGATTCCACAGAATATTGAGTTGGAAGGGACCCACAAGGATCGCTGAGTCCAACTCTTAAGAGAATGGCCCATACAGGGATTCAACCCACAACCCTGGTGTGATTAGCACCATGCTTGCACCAGCTGAGATAATCTCAAAAGTCTGAAAACGTGACCCAGCTCAGGAAACTTGGACGATGCCGATGGATGAACAAGGAGAAGAATGTATTAAGGGAAAGTTCCACTAGCTGTGTCCTGTTTCCCCTATGCTTTTCCCAGGCACCTGGCTTGGAAATGGGAGTTTGAGTCAGGTGGACCTTTGACTTGACCAGCAGAGAAAGGTTTATAACTTCACGCTCCTGCGTGAGCACCCGCCCCGGAGCACGTGACGCAGTGGGTTCATGTCTTGGGAAACAGGCACAAGGATTTTCCATCCAAGGCTTCCAGTGCAGCTGCTGGCACAGCAAGGAGGTGTCAGGCAAATGTGGGTATTGTGTAGCTGTCCAGAGGGCCCCGTTTCGGGATCAGCCTGGTCCGGTGCCCAGGAAGGCCGGTGCTGGGCAGGAGTGAGGGAATCTCAAGGGCAATGGAGCATGGCAAGGACAGCCCTGCCGTGCTCCAGGCAAGGCTTTCAAGGGATTCTGCGGGACCAGCCTTTTCCTTGTGGAAGTTTTGTGTAAGACACACGGTTTCCAGGTGTGTCACGTGCCAGCGTGCTGTGGAAAAGCGTGTATAAGTGACTCGTAATTCAGAGCTTTGAACAGCAGGATGGGGCGTGGCTTCTGGGCCCACAGCTACGTAATTACCATAATGAAGCACGAACCCTTCCTTCTGAGGACAGAAGCCGATATTTTAGTAAAACAGTTTTTCGGTAAAACACGCAATAAATAAAATGGCGCCCCCATCGCTGCTGCCCCCGGTCCCGCCGCCGAGCGGCGCCCCGCCCGGCTTCAGCCGTACAACATGGCGCCACCTTGCTTCTCCATTCCGTACAACATGGCGGTGTCCGCTCGCCACTCTGCCTGGCAGACAGAGTACAGCGCGCAGGCGCTGCTATTTCTTCCGGGCTCACGAGCTCCCTATTTCAATGTTGACCCGCGCATTTCCGCTTCCTCTTCCGGGTCCGGCGGCGCCAGGTATGGCGGCTGGCGGTCTGGGGCTGTGGGCGCTCATCCGCCTCCATCCGCGGCCCGGCGGGCGGCAAGGGCGGCCCGAGCCCCCGTGGGCTGTGGGGAGGGACCGGCGGCGCTGCTGCTGCCCGGCGTGGGCTGGAGCGGGGGGCAGAGCTGCCCGGCAGAGGGGCCGGGCCTCCTCAGGCCTCCGCGGTGGGGCTCCCGAGCAGGGCCCGTGTCTCCCGGGGCTGCGAATGAAGCTTCTGTCGCTTATAAAATACGCAGCTGCTAAAGCTTTAGGCAGTTTCTTAGGAGAGTGTGATATAATCCAGGCAAGACCAGGGTGTTTGAGCAGTGTTCAGGTTATATGAGGGTGAATCTTCATTGCAAATCGCATCGTGCCTGCTGTCGTGCGTTGTGTTGTTCTCTAATACAGTTGTGTTGGCTGTCACAGATGAGGAAACGCTTTAGTTTATTAATACCGAATCGGCAGCTGCTGATTCAGGTTTGGTGCAGTGGTTCAGTACAGATGGTGTACTGAACGTGAATTTCTGCGTGGACATGGACCTCTTAACTCGTGCCGCTTTGTTTTTGACTTACTTAGGGGTGAAAAATGGTGCAGCGCCTGACATACCGCCGTAGGTTGTCCTACAACACAGCTTCCAACAAGACCAGACTGTAAGTAGGACGGTTTCTTGGAAAACTTGTGTTGTGAAGAGGTGATGTTTCAGTTTCGATTGTTGCGTTAACTGAGTGTTTTTCTGCTGCGCTTAGGTCCCGAACACCCGGGAACAGGATTGTTTACCTTTACACCAAGAAAGTGGGAAAGGCACCCAAGTCAGCATGTGGTATTTGCCCAGGAAGGCTTCGTGGTGTAAGTGTGATCATAAACACCTAAGGGTGCTTCTCTGCAGCAGCGTTTTTTCAGTACAAAGAGCCTTTCCGAGTAATACAGCGTGCCTGTTCATTGACCGGTTCTTGTTGAAATAACTTTTGTCTTTAAAATACTCAAATCAATTCAAATCAAACGTTGTGGCAAAAGAAGCTTTGGAAGCTCAAATTTTGTTTAATGCTCTTGATTTGCATTATTGTTAAATGTAAACCCTCTTGTTTTAGAAAATCTGAAATTTTTAAAGCTAGACAGGGCGATTCTATAGCAAATTTAAAAATGTAAATTGGGCCTATTAGACTTGCAGAAAAAAAGGGTAAGCCAAGTTTAGAAAACTTCCAGTTTTAATAGAAAGGAATTATCTTCAGAATGTTTTCTTGAAGTAACACCTCTGCTTTTAACAGTTGTGGGAATGCATGAGTAATGTTGATCTTTGAAAAAACAGTCTCTCTTATAACCAATTTTTTAATGAACCTGTTGGTGAACCCCTGTGGTAGAATGAGAAAATCAGCTTAGGAGTGCTGAAGATGGCACATACAATGAGCTGCAACCTTGGTCACTTTTTAGAATCTTGAATAGTCACCTTCAGGTGTTGCTCCTCTTTTTTTTCGAACCATGAAAGTGTTGTTGGTTTTTATATGACAGATACACAAAATTGCTGTCTTATGACACGCTTCTTTTTTTTTTTTTGCTCTCTGTAGGTCCGTGCTGTGCGCCCCAAAGTCCTGATGAGGCTGTCAAAAACGAAGAAGCACGTTAGCAGAGCCTATGGTGGCTCCATGTGCGCCAAGTGTGTCCGCGACAGGTAATTTACAGAAAGCCAGCTTTATTCCTGAGGTTGCTTCCTACGAGATTTTTGCATCTCTCTCCGTTCTCATAATGTGGACCCAAACTTTGAAGGCTCTTCTCTGGCACCAGTGTAGGGAGAGTGTGAGTGTGGGGCACGTCAAGCAGCGAGGTGTGCGATTTTGTCCCTTGGATTTGAGGGAGCTCCTGCATGTGGAGCGCCTTTGTGGAAACTTCGTGTTCTTCAGGATTTCTTATTGCACTGTTGCATTGATGCCAAGCAGTTTGTTTGTGCTGGATTTTTATTTTTTGTACTGACCGCCCTTAGTAAAGATTATTCTGTTGTCTTGTCCTGTTTTGCCTTATGCAAGTTTAATTGAATTTTTAACTTCTTTGTAGTGTTTTGGGATTCAGAGATATTACTTGGTTGTTAAGCAGCTTTATGTGGTTAAGCTTTAAAATGGCCTTTGCCAAGCCTCACTGAATTCAGTTTTATTGTGTAGCAATTGCATATCCTATGCTTCCTTGGCAAGTTTGAGGAAAAGCATGACCATGAGTGTGTCATCTCTGTGAATGGTAAACAAAGCAGATCTCTGGTGTCAGCAGTCTAATGCCAGATTTTTTCATCTGTAGTGCCAGAGTTTTTTTTCTTTTTGGCGTGTGTGAGTTCTAAGATAAATTACATTAGGCACCACTGAAGATGAGCTGTTACAGCTGCAGAGCCATAGCATACCTTTCCTCTGTTGAAAGCCACTTTTTTCCCGAATGTTTTCCCAAACCTTTCATGAGCTTGATAGGTAGTTTTTAGTGCATGAGTATGCTTTATTTTTACTGTGCCTAAACCAGAAATCACAGCTACTTCCTTCCTTGTAATGGTCAGGTTTCCTCCTGCACCTGCTTAGGCATCTTTGGTAGGTTTCTGTGCTGCAGAAGCAGCCATACGTACCAGATACTTACAGCAGGCGTTTTAATGTTTAGAGGTGGAAGAGTGTGTGTGATACTCTTAACTCAGAACCATCAAATAGGCTGTTGATCCGTGAGTGCTGGTACATAGATCTGTCCCATCTACCTGGTGGCTCTGCATGTCTTCCAGAAATAGTCGTACTTGGGCATGACTTGACCTGCTAGGCTTTTCCCTGTTGATGTGCAAGGAGCTTTAATCCTGACAGGGAAAGTATTCCTGTTTTTGATAACTGGATGCACGTAGAGCTTCCTGTAGTTCTGAGGAAGAGAGCTGACCACGACTGGTCACACCAATTCTGACTTTAACAGAACTAAATTAATTCTCCAGTTAGGAGTTCTGCTTTTTGCCTTTGAAGTTTGTGAAGATGGTAAATTTTCCCATGTTCAGCCATCAAGTATTGCCTTACTTGCCTCCAAGCCACTTAGCTTAAATTTGCAGGCACCCCAGGCTGCCGTCCTCAAACTGCTACATTCTTACAGTGCCACTGTCCCTGTCTTTTGCTGCTGGCAAGAACAGCAATGGGTTCCCTTTTTCTGTAACTGTGGAACTAACACCACACGTGCAGTGAATGTTGGAGATGGCAAAATTAATTTTGGTTTGTCTTATTTTTGTGTTTTTACTTTAGCAGTTAGACACATACCCTAAAGTAGTTTTTCTTTTCCAGGATCAAACGAGCTTTTCTTATTGAGGAGCAGAAGATCGTTGTGAAAGTGTTGAAGGCACAAGCACAGAGCCAGAAGTCAAAGTGAATCTATTTGTAGTTTCAGCCTAATAAATGAAATCTCCACTTCTCTTGTGTCCTGTCATTTCCATGTGCTACTCAAAGCTGATAGGAGCTGCTGCTTTTCACAGGTTGTACAGTGCAGAGCTTGGTTTTGGTGCAACGAAGCCTGTAAGTCAGGATGCTCTGTTCAGTGCTGCCTGCTTACAGGGAAATCAAGCAAGTGGAAGGAAGTCTGGTTAAACAGGACTTTCAGCTCAGGCTCAGTCATGTAGAGGGGTTGGAGTAACTTTCAGCAGTGCAGGTTTTCTTTCAACAGCTGTTTATGAAGTCATTGGAGGACTTGGCTCAAAAGAAAGTTAGGACTTTGGAAAAGCAGTGCAAACAAAAGAGGAGAGCTAGTATAGGCCTAAGGTAGATTTTTTTTTTTTTAATTGTCTGTGATATTACTCAAGTGGGGGTGGAGAGAGTAGTCTTAACTTCTCAAAGCCAGTCCAGTATCCACCAGAGAGTTGCATGCTGCTGTATCTGGATCTGCTGGACGAAAGGTGCAGCTGCTGTATCCTCTTAGGTCTTCCTGGGTCAGCACTCACAGGTATGATAGCAACAGAGCTGCAGGGCGCAGCTAGGACAGACCTTTAAAGGCTTCCTGATTAGGTTTTAGAGTAGCAATTTGGGCCTCTGGTATTGAAATTCGAACCAAAGTTTGTTGGTATATCATCGAGGATGTAATTGTAGTGTAAAAAGTGAAAATGGCTTTGCTTCATTCTCTTTTGTAGAGAACTCTAAATGTGTCTCTAATACTGTCCAGAAGTGCTTTAACACAGTCGGGATAATTCTTGCTTTAGCTGTAGGTGTAGTGATATTCCTCACCTACAGCTCTGAATTTTGAACTGCTTTTAGTATCTGACAGGCATCTATTTTTATCTGTTTTTAACAATAATTATTTTTTCAAAAGGTAGTGAGCTCTACCGTGAGAGTAAGGAAGGAGGAGAAATAATTACTGAGCACACAGACAGGGGCGGCTCTGGTCCAGGATAAGTGACTTAATACCATGCACGGTGAAAGGAGCTGTACCTCTCCAAGGATTTCTTCACAGTGTCCCAAGTAGTTGAGATAATTCTATAAAGATTCTCAGAATGGATAAATGTTGTAGCTTGAAGTATGTGAAGCATTTCTCTGCAGCTCAAGTGCAAAGGCTGTAGCTCATTAAAGGAGGTTTTGAGACTAACATTGCTACTCTTAACGTTTTTAGGTGCTGTTACTATAGTTACTTTACAAGGTTAACATCTCCTTAGTTGTGTTACTGTTCCAGTACAAACTTTAGTACTTTGGCATGCTGGGAAAAAAAAAAAGAAGCGACTAGGGCAGGTGTGTGTAACCTGCCCCTGTTTTGCATTAAAGGCTGTGAGATTAGAGTTTTTCTTTGGGCTTTTGGAAAGGAGTCGAGATGGAGGGAGAATAATTTTGGAATAATGAGGATAAATGTCATGAACGTCTGTTGACGGGCACTGAGAGGGAGGTTCTTCTAAACAGGAAGCGTAAGACTGAAAGCATCTAGCTATAAATGACATGATTGCACCAGAAGGCAGCAGTTATGAGTTAGGAGAAGTGGTATTGCCACTGTAGGCAGAAATCAAAGCAGTCATTAGGCAAGGTGAAATGGTAATCAGGCCCTTAATTATTTTAAGACAGTTTGATCAGATGGCTGCAGTGTAGGAATGGGGGCAGTCATTTGGGGCAGGGCTGTGCAGTGGGAAGTAGGCTGGGTAGCTTCGGCGAGGTGGGCGAGTTCAGCTGGCGGGTGGGGTTTGAAATGCGCTCCTTTAACCTGGAGTGAAGCGCTCTTCCCCGCCCCTTTCTTGAAGCAAGAGGAACTAGACAAGCTTCCACTCAAAAGGGGGAGTTTTTCTCACGTGCTGCCTGTGTGGTTCTCTCCAAAGCGAGCTGAGGACAGAGGCAGGAGGGGCCTGGCTGGGCTGGGCCGATGAGGTGTTTGCACACCTACAGGAGCGTGTGAGGTGGGCTGCAGCACACGGTGCCCTGCCCGCTCTCACCAGCGACTGGTGTGATGCGCCTTTTCCTCCCTGGTCTGTGTGCACCTGTCGGGGTCTCCTTTGGCTGTGGGTCAGGATGGGCACCACAGCCCATGGTGGCGCAAGGGGCATCGCAGCCCCACGCTCCCCTGCAAACACAGGGGCTGGGGTAAGGCTTACTACGGGACTTTGTCTGCTCCCGGGGTCTGCATCTCCCCAGCCTGACTGTCCAAACTCACACGCGGGACGTGGCTTTTCCTTCCCCCTGCCAGAAAACTGCGTCAGCACAAGGGTGCCCAGAGGGTGTCCGTGCTTCAGGCAGCGTCCCGCGGGTGAGCTGCTGGGAGCGCCGGTGGCACCCGGGGCACTCGCGGGCCCCGGGGCGGCCACGTGGCTGCCCAGCCCGGGTGCGCGGCCCGCGCGCCTGGCCACGCCCACAGCCACGCCCCCGCCCCTTCGCTGGCGTCCAGCGCCGACACGTCAGGGCTGCTGGGTCCTGGCAGGTGAGTATGAATGATTCTCCGACGGCGGATGAGCGGCGTTCCCGATGTTTTCTGCAGGAAAAAAAGAAGTCTGTTTTTGAATCTGTCATTTACTCCTGGTCGCAGATTTCTAGTGCTTTGTTTAGTTTGTGTTTTTAAAGCGTGATCAATTTCCCCCTGTCAGGACTCGGCAGCCCATTTCCGTTTCCGCCTTCGTGTCGGCGGCGGAGCGCGGCCGCGGCCGGAGGGAGCGGGCAGCGCCGGGAGGGAGCAGCGGTGCCGCGGCCGCCCCGGGAGCGCACCGCGGCCATGGAGACGCTGTACCGCCTGCCCTTCGCCGTGCTCGAGTGCCCCAACATCAAGCTGAAGCGGCCGAGCTGGGTGCACATGCCCTCGGCCATGACCGTGTATGCGCTGGTGGTCGTGTCTTACTTCCTCATCACCGGAGGTGAGGCCGGGGCCGGCGGGGTGAAGGGGAGGCCCCGCTCACGGAGCGGCTCTCTCTCGCTCCCCGCCCCGGGTGGCAGAGCCGCCGCTGACCCCGGATCCGAACCACCCGTAGAACACGGGCCTCGGCCGGCCCCGAGCGTGCCCGCGGTGTCAGGGCAGTTCTCGCTGCTGCGAGTCAAAGTCGGTGCCTCCTTTCCTCCCCGCAGGAATTATCTATGACGTGATCGTGGAACCTCCCAGCGTGGGGTCGATGACAGACGAGCACGGGCATCAGAGGCCGGTGGCTTTCTTGGCGTACAGGTAAGAGCAGGGCCCTGTCAACGCCTGAGCACAAGGGAATAAAACCCGTTTTGCCGAGCTGTGCATCTGCTTTTTCTTTTTTTTTTCTTTTCCCCTTTCTCTGCAAGGCAGGAGTTATTTTGTACCGATTCTTGGTTTGCAAAAAAACCCCCACCTAACCAGCATTGAAACCAGTGGAAATCAAAATACTTAGTCCTAAAACTTTTAAAAAGGAAAGGAAGGAAAGGTCTGGTAAAAAGAAATTGTTTTAGGTATTACTTCTGTTTCGTGCTAGTCAAGTTGAGTTTTATGGTGGATGCAGATACATTTGAGCATTTTTGTTGCAGAATATGTAATGTTTGGGAAACTTTTGGTTCTGACCTTTTAAACTCTAGTGTACTTGGGACTCTGGTGTCTGAGGGTGGGGAACATAGTTACAAATGTGTAACAACGGGGTCTTAGTGCCCTTGGCTTCTGTCACTGAAAATGAGCCAGAGAGTCCTCGTAACAAACTCTTCTGAAGAGAGTTAAATCTACATTTGTAACTGGGGGGGGGGGTAAGGGGGGGGGCCGTTATGT